>JAYMTA010000001.1:0-311540 GCA_036897625.1 Pelargonium cotyledonis
GCTCTCTTTGTGGGACTGCCATAACAGAGTACCTAGAGTATTATCTAAGTAAGGTATTTTATTTTCCCTTAGAATTATCTAACAAAACCGTTTTTTTCTAGAAATTTGGAAAAACGGTCGAAATAGTTCCTTTATTATTGTTTATAGTTATTTATAGTTATGCACTCTCTTTTATTTCCGGAAGCTCGCAGGACGAAGTTAGTAATGTAAAAAAAAAAAGAAGTAAAAGATTATCAAGCATAGAATTGGACAGCGGTTCGCTTATTAGAAATCCAGTTACACATGAAATAGGGAAATTACTAGTCGGGTTTTTGAATCCGATTTATTTACTTACAAGTATTTTTTTGAACTATAGATATCGAATTGATATAACCCTGCTAGCACTCTTCGTAAGCAACATAAATAATGAACTAAGTTAAAGATATCCGTTTACAAATGTAAGGAGGGTTTCTCGGGTATTGTTATAAGTAAGGTAAGAAATATAGCTGATTTTTCTCCTTATATCTAAAAGGCTTTATAAAGTATCTCAATATTAGGCCTCATTATATTACCTTCCAGAAAGAGCCTACAACATAAATCTGCAATTAAATTAATAGAGTACCCCTTATATACTTATTCATAACCGGTTTTTCTAAGATTCCTAACGCGATAGTAGTGATTAACTTTATCATTTCTAAAGAACCTCACTTTAAGTGACCTCCCGTTAAACTGAATAAACAATTTTAATTCATTCTACTTTCTTCAAGTACACATTTGACAGAGCCTCCCATAGAAATAAAGAATCTATGATACCTATTAAGAGCGATAGTAACTTTTTTAATTCTTAAGGATATATTACAATGCAAAAAACGACTTTAGGGGCATACATGAGTTTTCTTAGTTATTATCAACTGAAGCTCTTACTTTACATGAGGTACTTCTTGGAGTTCCAAGACAAACAATAGCGTTTCTTTTCATTAAGTGTTTTTTTTAAAGTATTAAATTCCTATTTCGGATTGACCATGGATACTCGCCAAGGTATTGTATTTAGAAGCTCTTTTAGCACCCAGCCGCAGTAGAACGAAAGAATATGTCAACTGTGTTTAGTTTATATCTCTTGCTTGTAAAACCTACTAAATTCTATCTCAAAAGTCAAGAAAAATTGTACTTATTACTTAGATTCCCGAATATATTAATTATAATAGGGGCAGGTTCTCTATTTTTGTAATTTAGGTAAGCGGATCGCTAATTTATGGGTTTCATTATATAAACTTCCTTTCGCCGAAGCTAGTAAAATACTTTTTAGTTTCTGTATTTAATTTAAATTACTCCTTGTGTTACTTATTGAATAAGATCTTCAGATTGGGTACCCTTATAGGTAACTGGCGAGTCTGGATTATAATACTATTTGATTACAGTCTACTGAACTAACATAAGGATATAGATTTTTTTGGCATTCTTGTTTTTATGGATCTCGACCATTCAGTCTACAGTTCTATTTCATTCTAGTTTCATTCTATCTAGAATATAATGGCTCAGAAAAAGGACTTACTATTACCAGAAAACTTTATCTGTACCTTTTCTCTGTTTAACTATAGTTTTTTTACAAATGAAAAGGTTGCAGTTGTAGGTTTATATTTGTTCTATTGTGGAGTCTTTATATTACACAAGGGATGTAGGTAGCTGACCGTCATTAGGCTTCTCCTGGGATCCCTTGTTTTTAAACTACATTTGTTTGTTCAGATCAAGAACGACGAAATCCGGGAGTTACCTGCCTGCAGTTTTTAGGGGGTGCCCTTATATATTTGCTAAGCTATATAGTTTGAAAATGTTTAAGAAAAGGATTCCAGATTCAATCAAATGATACTATCTCCAAACTTTCATTTATCACTTGTTTAGTAAGGTGTTGGTACATTCTTCAAGCCTTTTAAGTTGCTATTTTCCGGGGATTCCTAAGGTAAGGTTTAGATTGAACTTTTACTCGCTTCTCGTTTTCTTAATTATTAAAGAAAGGAATCCACTTTGCTTTGCACTCTGCAGCTTTGCGGCTTGAACCCTCGCATGTGGATCTTACGAACAAGTGCTTTACCACTCGGATATACTTCAAAAATCTTTTCTTTTCTAGTACTAATGTATTTCCCGGCAATTTCATATACTTTAGTTGTTTTTCACAAGCGCTAAGGCTAATACGGGTAAGAGAGAAAAGTACATACATATATATACTAACTCAAACAAAAATTCATATTAGCTTGAAAAGGAAATCCTAGATTATCTATAGGTAGCCCGCCTCTCAATTGGAGTCCTTAATAGTGTACTTTTAGGGTGACCTTACTTTGAACCTATGAACTAGATTAAGACTTTGCTCTAAACTTATCTAATCCTCTTTTCTTTAAGGGGCCCTTTTCATAACACTCTAATAAGACTCTACATAAAACATAAGTAAAGTATAAATGATTTTAAAAAGTTATCCCTTGTTACTTATGAGTGCCCCTAAAAGCTCCTAACCTAATCGACTAGATACTTTAGTTCTTTTTAATAACACACCAGGTTTTATCTATACTTTAAATGCCTAAAATGGAAACTTCTTACTGACTTTCCCTTATCTTGCCTGCCCCGTTACTCTTACTAATATCCAAATTTTTAGAGCTATCCCTACCCTATTAGCTAGACCCCGACCCCGTTCAATGGAAAATTTAGTTTAGAGCTTTCCTGCTTTGTTTGGTTTGGAGACAGAAAAGAAGTGAGGGCTTTTCATCTTCTATATAGAATAAAAAAGTAACTCTGATTTCTATGAACTAAGACTTGACTTCTTCTCCGGCGAGTTCTTAAGCGTTTTACGGGATTCTTTTTGTACTTAGTAAAAAACTTAGGATCTCACTTCGTTACAACAATTTTCATGGGGTTTGACTATTTGTATACAAGGAAGACTTTTTTTAGTAAACATTTATTTATAGTCTAAAGTTCAAGGAAAGCTACCGAATTGAAACCGTACTTATTTCATTTTCTTATTTATGTGGAGTATAGCTCAACGGTATAACACGGGACTCTTAACTGAATGGCCGTAGGTTCAAGTGCTGTTGTCTCAGTTCTAATAGGAAATAGTAATAGCTCTGAACGAAGTGAGGTAAGAAAGTACTTGTTTTTGAAATGACTTAGATCCTTTTCTTTGATACTAGACCCTGGAAACTTGTGTATGATATAGGATATGGAGGTTAACTAATGAGAAAAGTGTTTAAAAAGGACTCCTTTAGGAATTCTATCCTGGAATTAATCCCATTGCTTTATCATATACAGAAACTCAGCAGGACTTTTTCTTTAAAACAAAAAGAAATCTAAGGTATCAACTTTAGAAGAAACCAAGGAGACCAGAGATGTTATTGCCAAAAATAGGCTTTGGTTGACAAATTTAAGTATTCCCTCATTTCCCTAAAAAGTGAATTTTCTTAGAAAAAACTGAGTGGACCGTTATAAATGTCTGTGACAAAAACAAGATAATGCAAGTCAGGTTAACCCGGTATCGAAAAGAGCAGGGGTTTGGATTATGAAGTAGTTTTAATTTAATATTAAGGATTAGATTCTTACTTGGATGTGACTTACCGAGCCCGAGGGCTAATGTGCTGAAATAAAACAAGAATCCTAATCGAAAGTCCTGGTATATAAAGCATAGAAAATCCAATACTAATTGCCCTACTAAAAAGAGTAAAGAGGACTCTTGCCGGGAAAACTAGGAATACCAAATATTAGATCTAGTAAAAAGGGAAACAGAAGTCTTCACGAGTTCCGTCCTGTATAAAAAAGTAATAAGTAAATAAAGAAGGTATTCCGCTTTCGTTTGATATTTTGAGGTTTTTGCTTTAAATTAACCTATTAAAACCTAACAAATTTGCTTTGATTGAGGTTATTATTTCCTACTGCCCTATTCTTTGACTTTAACTAGGCTTCTGTGTTCATGGTTACCCCTTATTCTAAAAAAAAATACTGTAGTTTTGAGTATCATATTACCCCTTTTTTTTCCAGAAATCCCGTCAATGTAAGTAATAGTAAAAAGCAGTAATTAAGTCAACAAGATAGAGTCTCTTTTGCAATTATTAAAACTACCTACGTACCTCCCCAGTAAAACCATACTCGAGATCCTTATCTCTTTAAGGACTATAGATAAAAACTATATGCTGGATGATCAGACCTAAGTGTTGCAAGAATAAACTCGGAATTCGTAGTACCTGACTCTATTTGAACAAATTTAAGACATTAGCAACAAACACTACTATTAATATGAGACTCTTACTAAGAGAGACTTATTAAGGAACACTAAAACTATTAAATACTAGGGATACTTTGTACTACCTTATTTGACTCAGTTTCCAGAAACAATTCTTAATTATTTAGATAGAACAGGTTTCTTATTATCATTTGTTTCCCTACTTCATCCAGCACTTTTCTTATTAAGCAAGAAGAACTGCACTTTCATCTAATAAGGAAATGGGTTACATTTAATACCGTATACCCCATATATTAACGAGAAAACCAGCTAGGTTAGACTCCTGTATTAAAGGAGTAAACTTATTTTAACTAAGTAAACTCCTAACAATTAAGAGCTAAGGAACACCTAGACTTCTTAAGAAAAGGCCCAGAGTTGCTAAACTACTTAATCGAGTAATCTACACTAAACTAAACTCCATATCCTAAGACAAATTAAACAAAACCATTAGTCATTAATAGAGCATACTAACATTTATAACTAAAGCGCTAACCTATTTCCTAATTATGAGTAGGGAGGCTATTTAAAACAAAAAGGGCAATTAGCTTAACTAACTACCATCTTTATTGGAAAAGTCCTTCTAAGAAAAGTTAAAGTATAAAAAAGTAATAGTAAAGTCACTCCCCAACAGGAACTTTTACTTAACCCAATAAGTCTTACTATTGAACTCCAGCTATGTATTCCCTTTATCAAACAAGAATCCCGATGAAGACTTAACGCTTGTAATAATGTATAGGAAAACTACAAACAAATGACTTCACCTTTCCCTGCTTCCTTGCTTGAAAATCCCTACTTAGGAATCCCTAAGGAAATAAGGTACTTGCTCACTAAGTACCTTAAACGCCTAGAATAGAAGGAACTGGCTACATTTCTTTAGTCTTTAACCGGCCTTTCCTTTATGCTCCAAGATTGTAAACCTACTATAAAAGATCCCTTAGCTTTACTAAAACTTCTTAAAATAGAAATACAACTCTTAAACTATGCTAGAGATTCTAGAGCTTTCCTATTTCTTCGACCTTGTTAACTAAGTTAATAAAGAAAGGCATATGCACAAGACTCTCTTTATACTAGTATCTAATTAAAAACTAGGATAGGAAAACCGTGTTTCATATGCCTACTAACCTAACCTCTCCACCTGTATCATACTTTATTCTAAAATACCGCACAGAGTATCCACTACTGGGTGTTCTGAGCTTGATGATTATATATTTACTAATTAAGAGAAAACATTAGAGAGCCTTTAATTATAGAGTTAAAAGTGGATTAAGAGGTTCCGAGCATCTATGAGGAATTTAGCTATTTCTTACTTAGAGCCTTCACTTAGAGTAGAGAAGCTTCGGAGTTGCATGTTACTTTTTCTATTTAGTAGAAAACTTATGATATACAGAACGAAGAGTTTGTCACTACAGGTTCCAGGGGGGCCTTAGACAATGCCGCATTCAAGAATAATCTTTAACCTGAGGATTCCTTTTTTGAAAAGAAAAGCGTTACAAGGACTACATATGCTGAGAACGTACTCTCAGTTCAAGGGGATCCATATGAATTTTATCTTGGTAATTGAGATGGTATATAATATAGAATTCAGTCTATTTATTGCTCAGAAGTGCACTTGAACTGCTGACCTAAGTATCTGAAGTTTTTCTACCAACTGAGCTATACACCCACCAAATTTAGATCTCTTCTTTAGCTTGGCATTTCTTTATATCTTATATAGATACTAAATCTAAATTAAAGATGAGAGTCTGAAGGAGAACTTTAATAATTAAAAGTTTATAGCGGGTGCCGTATAATCCTTAATATACAAAGGGTATCCCGAATCAGCAACTTGCCCTTCCAAAACCAAGCATTCCTAAACAAGACTACTTTTGTACTTTACTTGGATTGTCATAGCTAGCATATTGTTAGAAAAAGAGTGCCTAAAGCAAATATAACTGTAAAATAGGGCAGGATATCACAGGTACCTCTTAAACCCTGTGCTCGTCGGGTTTGTCAGAGCATGCTTTGCTTCTTGGATCAGAATAGAGAGAGTGCTCATATAATTAGAGTTCTTTTAGTATTTTAGTACTATTAAGAAGTTCGGTCTGGAGCTAGTGCTTGTTATCTAACTGCGTAAATTTCAAATGAAAGCTTTTTTATATTCTGGGAACTCTATTAGGAATACACTATGAAAGGAGATAAGTAATACTCAAAGAGGGCCCTCTTATACTAAGGAGTCAAGTACAAAAAATAGAAAATATGTAAAATAAACTAGCTGGATCTTTACAGATTTCCTACATATCGAAAAATTAATGGAAGTTGCAAAAGCTATATGTCTATATTTGTCAACGCCTTGAATTAGAAACTAAAGCTAAAAATTCCATACGTAAATAAGCCTGCCTTTTCAAGAGGTACGAGGGTGACTCTTTATATATCTCCATCTCTTAATATACCGGGCATCGGCTCTACTAAAGAATACTGTTAAATAGTATACCCTTAACGAATAGGACTCTCGACAGATTACTAGGATTTGATACGAAAACGGAATCTTTCCCCTACTCTTATAAATCCGATTCTATGGGCGTTCTTTTTAAAATTGCAATCTTGTAAATAGGAACCAAAGATAAGGAATTCCGTTTATACTACTCCAACTACTTCTGCATGGACTCGAGAAGGGTCTTTTATCGGTGTTATTACTAAGTTTAGAAAAGCGATATCAGGCTTTTGTCCCGGGGTCTATAAAGCTTTCAAGTAAAGCTGAGGATAGGCAATAAAAAGGGTTGCCTGGTAGGTTTTAAACTAAGTAAAGGGAGTACTCATTAGATAGAAAACATGCCAGAAAAACCTTTTTAGAGAGGTCCTATACAAGTTGCAATCTTCTATCTGTATGCCTCCTTGTTGTGTGTCTTTATAATTGTTTAGGTAAAGAAATACCCTAGTACTTCTACAAGTATGTGGTAATTGTTACGAAAAAATACGCTAGAGAAAGCTTTATGGGTACTACATTAAAGAAAGAAATTCGATATATAGGGGGAAATTTGACTGACTGATTGTATAAATTCGTGAGAAATTCTTCCTTTTATTTGATTGGTTCTGAACCTGGGTATTTTGTTAAAGACAGGTTTTCAAAAGTATAGTTTAAGGAGCTTCGAACCAGGTATACAGATACGGAAACAAGGTCTTCTAGCTCTTAAGAAAGGTGTAGCTGCTGCCTGAAGAGAAGGTATGGCTCAGTTAGGTGTATAAAAGGGTCCTTGTGTTATATCCTGTATATAAAGTATAGTCCGGAAAGCAGGCAAGTGTAAGCTTGGAATAGAGGTGAAATTCTTCCTTAATCACAAATTAGAAATTTACTAAATATAAGGGTTAAATATTAAAGATGTCTTGCTTAACTTCCTAATCCGGAGTCCTCTTTAAGCATGTTTTCGCTTTCTAGCTCTAGGGAACTTGGGCTAAATCTAGGAAATCTGCTCTCTTATCTTATTATAGTATGGGTATGTGGTTTTGCCTGAGTAATTTCATTTACTCCCTATTCTAGATTCTTATTTATTGTTACTCCATCTAGAGCCCTATAAAGCTAAAGAATTCCCATTCGCGGTGCACCCAACCTTAGAAAGTGAGTCTAAGTGGTATTCTTTCCAAACTAACGAATAGCTCTTTAATTTTTGGGAATGCCCTTTCAATTAACTGAAAATCGTGTTGTAACCGAATTTCCTACCCGAATTCTTCTGAATGCTCTCGTATTTATGAGGAGTTTGAGATATGGCCTAAATATAAGGAATTCTTGACGAATGTATAAGTGTCAAATATGGTGCTATTAAACTTTTCCGTAAGGTAATACAAAAAATATGCGTTTTTATGGGACCCTTTTTTGAAATAGTAGGAATTGCTTCGTTAACCTATATACCCCTCACTCACAAACAAATTTGCCTGTATCCCTGTACCTGCAATCCAAGCACCCCTCTCTTCCCTCCTCCTCCTCAGTTTCTTCGGAGCTATTACTAATCTCTACCTTTTCTTAATGAAGTTTTTTGGTCTTATAACCTGTACTTACACTGGAGCTAAACTCTTACCTATAACCGTAAACAAAGGAGTAACTTTCCGGGCAATTGCCTTTCAAAGTCCTTTTCTCTTTACTGTAAAACCGGAAACAGAGGAACCCTTAGCTTTAGAGTTCTCCTATTCCTTGACTTTAACTGAAATTGTAAACATGGGAACACAACAACAACTCCTTCCTTTTCTAATTCCTTAATATCTCTTACTGCCTTTTGAACCGGAATAGAATGTAACACTAATAGTATCAGAGTACAGAATACAGGGAAATACAGGGGTTCTAATTTCATACTCTATTAAGTAAGATAAATTAAAAAAGAGGGTAGTAATATCCCTGACTCTAGTCTTAGTTTTAGAGAACAAAAGCAAAGATGTCCTCTTTAAGGATCCTATGTCTTCCTAATTCTACTAATCAACTTATACCCTTTAGTTTTATAAACTTCAAATACCATTGTTACTCCATTAACCGGAAATGAGGGCCCAAAACAAAATCTTTATTTTACAATCACTTATTATAAACTAACAATAATTACTCTCTCTCATCCCGCGTTCCACCAAAAGAGGCGCTCCTGGGCCAGGAGAACCCTGAATAAGATAGCCAGCCCGCACTCAGATCCTTTTTTCATGTATTTGTTTGTGCAACAAGAAAAGAAATACTAAAAACCAAGAACAGGGAAGTTATAGTTCATAATGGCCAGAGTAAAAAGCACAAGCTTATCTTTTTTAATCAACTACAGCGACTACCCTTTTTGCTACTGAGAATCCTGCTTTACCTTAAGACCTCAATCCACAGTATTCATTATAAATTTTTTGGTTTTGATTCCGTGAAATCAAGTTAGAATTAAGACGGATACCTAATAGGAAAAAGAAGATGAAGAAGAGGAACTAGCAAAAAAAACTAGATGGTCCCTTCGTTTGTAAATACCTATATATACACATCTTGCTCCTCTAGTAGAATCCTTTTTCTTCAATTATCCTGCGTCATAGCTCTCGTACTATACTAAAAGGGTACCCACTTATTCTTATATACTATGATTTGCCCCGGTAAATGCTATATAAAAGCGTTCGGTGCTCCCACGGCCAAGGAATAGCGGCGTTTCCGCGGGATTAAAGAGGGAGCTCATACCCAGTTGAGTGAGAGTGAGAAGTAAGCAGCGGAGCACTCCATTTTCAATAAGGGAATAACTTGAATTGAAAGCGGAATCCAGTAATTAATTTTGGTCTATTATAATTTTAGTAAATGGCCATATCTAGGTCTAAGAAACCTTATTCTAAAAAGGACCAGGTAAAGCTCTTGACTTCCCTATTTCCATTATATAAATCTTAAGTAACTTGGAGATAAATTATTATTTTTAGCAAAATACAAGGTATCAATACAATTTAGCAGCTATGAAGTCCGAACTTTACTAATAAGATTCGTTCTAAAATTGCCTTTATTAGGTATTCCTAATACTTCTAGCGTGTTAAGTTTTCCTTAAGATTTCTGCAGTTGTACCCTTTAACAGTTCTCAGATAAAGTAAGGAAAGGTCATTACTAAGTAAGGGGTATTCATGGTATTATATCATATATTTAAACTTCTAGGTTTTTAAGTCTACGATAAGTTAAGGACCTAAAAAAAGAGAGAAGATTCTAACACATAGGTTTTGTATCATTACTCTATATATAGTTAAAGAGTATTGTCTACTGGGTATTTCCTACTCTAAATGAGCTTTATAAGTCTTTTTAGAGCAATATACTTATAGGAGATGAAAGAGTCCTGAGCTATATTAGACTTCCTAGTTGTAGACTTGTATTGGTATTCAAAAAACGGGATAGGATTTCTTGATTCTAGGAAATTCCTTTGAACCAGCTAGGCTTTTAACTTGGTATTACTTCTTTAAAACTGCTTATATGAAGTAATTCGTTTCCTAGTTACTAAAATACAATTAAAAAAATGCTAATATGTAATATAAGTAAGTGGAATCCTATATCGAAAGTTCTTCTATTAGTATCTTATTTCGAAGCAAGTTTACATCTCGGTAGAACGCGAGTTATTTAGATACGATGTCGTAGGTTCAAGTCCTCGTGAATTCAATAGATTAACACCCCTAGTTGTTCCTAATTAGATCCTTGAAAAGACTCGGTCATGAAGAAACAAAAGAGCCCCGTTTTTCTTAAGACTAACTAACCGAGGATCTCTTTCTGGTTATAATTGCAAATTCCCCCACAAGGAATTTTCTAACTCTAGACTTTAGTTCAATTTCTTTCAAAGTTACTCTGTTTTATTTCACAGAAACTGCATACTTGATATATTAGACTTGCTCCTTTACAAAATAGCTTGTCTTATCTGTATCTTGATAGAGCTATACCGAAACCCGTACTCTTGTTTGTGTAGGTTTGTACTACGGATTCTCGGGATTTATTATGGATTCCCTTGCTTGACTGGAAAGTTCGAGGATCTAGTTTACTAAGCAATGTCGGATAGTAATAGTGAGGAAAAAGCAAATTACCTTAAACATTAAACATTAGATGCGAGTTCAGTTTAAAACCAGATAAAAGAGAAATAGACAAAGAAAAAACAATTAGGATATGTTGACTCTTAAATAGAAAGACCCCACATAGGAAACGCAGAGGCTTTTCAGAAAAGGATCCGTTTCTTAACTTCCGGGATCTAATGAAAAGTCAGTTAACAAGTTTTGGAATACACAAGGAAGACAAAATTAAGAATTGCATAGTAGAGAGTCCTCTTTGGAAAAAGCTTAGATATATATGTCGAAAGGGTACTCATTACAAAACTAAAGCTACTAGCTCGACTAGTCTCGGGGAACTCGGCTACCCTTCATATTATAAATAAACAGAGCGTTTCTTTAATAAACAAAACCGCATATAAACTATATTCAAAAGAGTCCTTGGAACCTCTCATGAATAGGGATGTCCCTTGCTAAACCAATTTCAATTTAGACTAATTAAAGAATTAAAGTATAGTAATCAAGGAGCCGAAAAAACTCAAAGTAGTCTGCTCGCGTAAATAATGAGTTGACGAAACTTTTATTTCTTAATAAAAACATGCTATTTGCACTATTTCCCTTATGGGTTTGCTGATTATATGGGACAATAAAAGAAAAAGTAGGAAAGAAAAGGTGCTCGGTCCAGTAGAATCGTTTTTGAGGTCTCCTAGAACAATGCTCATAAACAATCGAGAGAAGAAGTGTAAATACCCTTTTCTGTAACCATAGCCTGCAGCATAAAAACAAGTTATCTAAGAATAACTTTCTTAATCAATCTAAAATGCTATAAAAGCTTGTGACTACCAGTGACCAGGTACTCTAACAAAGTAAAATCGTATTAAGTAAACCCATAAGTAATACTTGGAGTCCTAAACTTAAAAGTAATCAATCTACTACGAGGGGCGAACGAGATCAGTAAACTCTCTGAATTATTTAATTTTCGTTCAAAAACTAAGGCAAAGCATGCCTCAAAAGTCGTATTTTCATGCATTATGTACTTACTCTAATTTATAGCAAACACCCAATCTCCAGTTTAAGAAGGGCAGGGATTACTATTCTTACATCATTATCAAAATACAAACCTGGATGGTATAAAAGAACCTTTAAACGCTTAATTTCGTGTTAATACCCCCTGGGATATCACTTTTTTAGTTAAAAGATTATTAAAAGCGCACTTATTTAATAAAAAGTTAGCTCTTTTGTTTCGTAAAAAAATTTACTTGCAATTAAATCTAGTGTTATTACATTTAGCAGTTTTTATTTTATAAAGAGGGGCTTGTTTATATTTTTATACTCTTACAATGTTACACGTAGACCTGAAACCTAAGGCTTAGTAACTATTATTTATTTTTTAGTATTCCATTGGCATGGGCTCTCCCTTACTTAGTGTTACTAAATTCTAGAAGTTCCTTTTATATATGTACGAAAAGGGGGGGAAGTTTTTTATGTGTATACGGGGTCTTTATAATTTAGTTGTACAAGACTAGTTTTCTAGACTGCAGTTGAATTTGAGTTTCTTAAAGGGTACGCCTGTAACAAGTTACGAGTTAGGCTCTTAGAAGTAACTCCGGTTCAGATACTTCCCTTTTATTCTCGGTTTTGTGGAGTAACCTATATAATGTTAAATTTCTATGAATATTTTTAATTAGCGAGACCCTAAAAGTATATGAATTAATTACAACAACAATTAAGTGTCGGGTACAGGAAAGGCCCCCGGCTGCGCAGATACTTAGACTTTTTGGGTCTTCATGGGTTCTTGCTTTTGGGGCTTAGTTACAGAATTAAATAGCAGGAATTCAGGACTGTAGAGGTTATTCTCGTGGTAATTTTTACTAACTTTTTACTCTATTTGGATATCAATCTGTAATAACTAAAGGCTCATAAAACAATATGTATAAGGGGTTCCAAACTACGAAACCCGAGCTACTTTATTAAGATTTTACGAATGGGGTTGCCTCTAAAAGGGGCTTTGTAATTACTGCTCTCCTCAGGATCCTACTAAGAATGGCTTCCTCTTTACAGGTTAGGGTAAGCCTAGAGACTCTAAGAATTTCTTATAGATATAAAACTAAATGGATATTTCAGTTAATGTAGGAAGCTTAATTAATTAATTAATTATATAGTTTGTAATTGTATAGACCAACATTTTTTTGCAGCGCTTGTTCTATCTCAAATTAGTTGGACCCTAGGAGTTTTGCACAGTAAGGTATCCGCTACTAAAATTAGGAATTCCAAGTCTCTGCAACCAGTTATTTAAGATCTTGTCGGCTAAAAAGAAGAAAGATATTTTTCTCAGGAGGATTTCCTAGCAGAACCCGCATTTCTGGGAGCCTAGTAGGGGCATTCCTTGAGAGTAGATATAGTAATTTGCTGAGCTTTTATCAGTTTAACTAGATTTCTCACTACCTTGGTTAGTAAGAATGGTAAGGGTTTAGACCAACTTAATACAGAGATTCAACTCTCAGTTATTTCCTTTCTTGATTTATAAGATAACGCTACCAAATTCGGGGGGATTCTCTTTTCGACAAAACGCCTTTCTTCTATTCGTCTTACATACTTTTTTGTTTTTAATTCTACAGCACTCCGAGGTTAAATTTAAAAACATTTAGCGTTCCGTATTAAAGGTATAACCTAGCTATAGACAAAGACTGCTTAACCGGTTATATTAAAAAATAGGGCAGGAGCTCGGTCCTTACGAGTAAAGGGAATTTCATTTTATGCTTTTGTACTCTAGTTTACCTTTTATTATGCCGATAATGTTAATTTCATACCAACAAAAAGCAGTTCCCTTAGAAAACGACTCCTTAATTTCAGTTCTTACTTTTTTTTCTAAATAAAGACTTTTTAGTTTTAGAAAGTCTGTCTTTGATGAATACTCGAGCTGGATAAAAGACAAATTTTCTAAACTCATTGGAGGAAGACCTATCTTATATACCTAACCTATGGACCCCACACTGATATAAAAATATATGTTTAAGACATGTCAAAAATCGATCGAATAGAGTCTCTCACTTCCAAATTAATAGCATTTAAAATGCCCAGAGTAATTAACCAAAAAAGATTAGCTATCCGCACTCCGATAGCTTCGGGCACTCAATTTATAAGATAAACTTCAATTGTTTTCAGCTACTTTTGCTTTGTTCCTTGCTTCTAATCTACGAAGCTGAACTGGACCCTTTCAAACTTATAACGGGATTCCCTATATGTTAGTAGTGAAAAAACAAAAAAGTGTGTAACGACGTTTACTGAACTCTCAAGGAGTAAACTCTATTCGTAAATTAAAAGCTTTACTTTATATTAGTTACCAGAAGGATGATGCTAATGGGTGTAGTTACTTTGAGGATTCCCTTCCCAAAATTCTAAGATTTAGCATAAAGGTGTCTATACTAGCAGTTTCCTTTAAAGTTACAAAGGTATGCCTTTAAATTCCTAAGTTCCGTAACCTGATATGCATTTACTCTTAACCCTTCCCTTCCAGTGGCCTGTTTGAGTCTTCTGGCTGGTTAAATACTAAACTTTAGAAACTATATAATAATAGATAATTGAAAATAAATGGGCTATTCCTTTACTTGCAAACAAAATGGGAGGAATTCTAATAATTGAAAATGTACTATAGCTACAAGGTAGTACTTACTAGGATTCTTTACCTCATTTTATAGTATAAAATATTTGATTTTAATCCACTTTTAGGGACATAAAACTGGGTTCTTGACTTGAATAATAGAATGGTAACAAAAGCATTTTCGTAAATGAGACTCTAAAAAAACCTTTCTTGGGATTCACTTGTGTGCTGAACAAACTTCCTTAAAGTGGAGTATATAAGATAATTTAGTCTTGCATTTCTGAGAGTTGTGTATGAGTATTTAGTAAAAAGGAGTTTTTATAACTTTTTTATAACTTATTAAATATACTTGGTTTCTGTAAATTATTTAATCTTGATCCATTATGAAGCTAGGATATAAGGACTCTGTTCAAGATACCTTCCTCCATTTTTCTTATATTAGGTTCTCTTAAGCGAAAGGGGGGTCCTATGGTTTATGTTCTAGATTTCTATTTGTTGAAATGGGTCCCTAATGAGCCAAAATGAATACTAAAGGAGGCCCACATCCCTCCCTTTTTGTAACGGGACCCTTGTTGCGTTAAGTATTATTACTTATTTTACCGGGTTTTCGATATAAGATTATTCTTTGCGAAGAGCTAGTAAGTCTTTCAAACAGACATAGTAAACTGCTCTGAGACCCTTCATAGTTGTCCTTGATAACTACATAAGCTTGAATTTATATAAGTTCCGCTAACAGAGATAAAAACTGCATTCAATATTACTGTTATGCTAGAGCATTAATAAGTAGGACTCGTGGTGGTTCCTTGTTTTTTCTACTTTCGTTTTACAGGGTTTCTGACTTCGGATCCATATAATAAAAGGAATCTTTGGGCATAAAGTAACTAAAGTCATTTGTTTTTCGGTAAGAAGCTGCCTAGTGGATAAATTTTCAGTTGAGGTAAGATGAATTCTTTTAAGTACGATCCCGGAAATACAATTTAGCTATAACCGATCCACAAGCACTCCAACTGATACGTACTCAATCCTGAACTCTACTCTCTACCTATCCTCTCAGTCATACCTTTCTTACGAGAGATACCTAGCGATATCTGTCCCCTTTCTTGATAACTGTATACCTCCGAGTCTTCACCATCGCCTTCTTGAAAGCACAAGCAAATTAAAGCCTGCCTCAGTATTTGAAATAAGGTCTTCCCACTCCTTGCTCTTAGAGACTTGCCCAGGCTTTGTAAAGTAGGTAATTCCTCAGTTACGACGAGCACTCGGTACCCTTTATGATTCTAACACCTGTTCGGGACACTTATAAAGAAGGAGTTTAATACCTTGTGACACGAAATTCCTAGAGAACTCATTACTCAGATAGAATATTTAGTTTAGTAATCAGCAAGTATCCCAGGATTCAAACCCTGCCGCTAGCTTGAGAGATCCATGTGATTTGCCCAGTTTTGGTACCTACATTTTCTGTACTAGGGATCTGATAAAAATCTAAAAAAGAGTACGTATGTAAAGCCCAAGTAAAAGCCCCCTCTCTTTAAAGTTTTTACCCTTGAGAATTTAAGTGAAACACGTTCTGTAGGATTTGAACCTACGGTATTACTTTGATCTACCCACTAAATCAGTATCCTACTCCGTAAAGAGCGTATACTATATTGTGGAGATTATGCTATTTCATAGAGTTCTTCTATTTATAAGTGATTCTGATTTGTATTACTTTATCATTCCTAATTCTATCCTACTCTACAGGACATACACTCTCAAAAAGATTCGGTTTAAAATGACTTTTATTTTGACTTATATGAGTCTTTGAAGTCTATCATGTACTGACTAAAATACTTTTAATTGCCAATTTAATCACTAAATGTCCAACTATTCTATAAGATTTCCTATTCTTTTATTAACAATACAAGTTCTTTTTTAAATTTACTTTATTTTACCGTGGAAAATGCTTAATCTTACACCAAGCCCTATCTAATTAAGTGAAAACCCGTTGGACGGACACCCGACGCAACCCTGAACAAATAAACTTTAAGCGGATAAGGCATCTCTTTCATATAGCAGCCCCCTCTTCTCTTAAAATTCTAAGTTTAGCAAGGAGGTCTCCTAATCAACAATTTTTGTAAGTATTAAGTTCAATGATATAATTCAAAATTCTAGAACGCTTTTCTAGAAAGCTACCCAATAATTGGGTTATGAATAAAAGTCTCTGAGAGATTGACTATGAATAAGCCCTTTATTTTAAAAACATCGGTTTTATTGACTTTTTGCGTTGATATCTGACTCTTCGGTGCCTGAAACGAACTCCCGTATTAGTACTACAAGAGACCCCTACTTCTCGTATCTTCATATTCCAAAAAGACATAAATTAAGAATTCTCCAGCTTCTTGACTAAGCTTCTAAGCCCAAAGTCTACCAGTTTTTACTAGGCAGTTCCAAACTCCGCTCACCTTTTGCTGAGTGTCCTTGGAAAAACGTCCATTTCCTTCCTGGATGCTTTATTCAAAGCGCTGACTCTAGATCTCGCTGAATAAGTAATAAAAGTCCTAGAGTATATTAAAAGTGGATCTCGTAGATACATTTAACCGGGCTCTGTCATTAAACTAAAAAAATAATGGGATAGTCCTGTAGCCACTATTTCTTGATTTATTAATCTATCTCTTCTGATTTAACGAAACCTCTATAACAGTATAGCTAAAACGAGCGTGGGGTTATTCGGGGCACTTGTTGGTTATGATGACCTTTAACTAAGAACTAATAATATAAAGGAATTCTGTTACTTATATGATAAAGGGTTTACAATGTTTAAATTTAACTACTGTGTATCCTATAATAAGCAAAATAACCAAGTGCTTAATCTCAGCTTTTTATTTTGACGGTTTCGTCGAGTATTTATTGAGAAATTGGGCTAATAAATCAGTTGTTATCCTTTGTTCTAATAGGCTCCTATTTACTGACTAAATACCTAAGATTTTTTTTAATATAAGGAACCCTTAGCTTTAAATAAGGGATTCCTTGATATTCTCACCAACAATAAAAAAGACTACACAAATTAAAATTATTAAGCCATTGAGAGTCCCTACTACATTGAATGGAAAAAAGTATCATTCAATAATGAAACATTATATAAATAGAATCTAACAATCTAAATAATAGGTAATTCGCAATACTATAAACATACCCCCCTTTATAAGTACAAAATGATCTAACCCGTATGAAAACTACCCAAATAACAAAGAAAAAGGTACATAATTGACTTCCTTTTTAGCCTCTGCCGATTAGGATGATGATGGTTATAGGTAAGTTGCGATTGTGTAATGTAAGCAAATCTCTGAGTTTTTATATAAACTCTTAAGCCTATATTAAGATAAAACAAATATAGAAAGTTAACGTAATATCCGTTGTATTCCTACATATATTCTTATATTCTTAACCACCCTAATCAAATTACGTCATGCGCCTTATATTTTCCATCCTTTTGACTTTGTCTGATATCTTATATTTACTACTTATTTATACAAGACCCTAGCATTCCTAATATAGCATACGAGTACAATAAATTGTATAATCAAATCCTCCTAAAAAGCATACTCCGACCGGAGAGTTTATAAGTATATCCTAGTTCTTTATTCTATTTATTCTATATAGCCTTAATTTGACCGATTTGTAACAATTATTACCAAATAAGGTAATGCAACTCATATAAAAAAGAAAAGTAAAGAACAAGTTAATAATAATAAAACAAGGTCAGTAATTAATCCAAACAAAGACTAAAAAGCCAAGAGTCAAATGGTAGCCAATACACTCGATTCCTCGGGAATTCTTCTTATATGCTCTACTCAGGGGTTCCATATACTTAAAAAAAGTAGGGGTTGCTTTAATTGTTTTATAATCCTTTACAATTTCAAGAATTTTTTAGCAAAAAGAGAGACGAAAAGCATTAACCATCTTATTCAAATAATTAATTGACTCAAATTTCTCAAATAAAACATTTTACGTTTCAGATAGATTTAAAATTTCTAATACACTTTCGTTGCTGGGGATTACTAGCTATTTAGGGTGCCCTAAGCTATTACTAGTTATTTGACTTTGAACTATACTGTAGAGGGTTTAGCTCCTATATTATATATACTTAACAGATCCTCCTAATCAAACTGACTTAAGAGGGCACTTTAATTTTAACAAAAGAGATCATACTGAAGAAAACATAAAAAAGAAGATTGAAACTAACTAAGTAATATACATGGGTAGACGGTAAGAGGCCGAGGCCTAACTAGATAGTAATCGACTCAAACTTATGCTCTATGGTAGGGGTTGTGTAGCGAAGTTATAAACTTTTCTCTTTACCTTACTCCAGACCCCGCGTTTTACCATCTTTTTGTTTATTCTTTTTTTCTTTGTGATGCGGAAATTCAATATATTTACTCAAACCTTCAAGTGGACCAAGAACTCCCATTATAATTTATAATAGATATAAATTGGATTTTTTTATACGGATATTGGAGGATTCCTTTTGAATATAGAAAGCATTCAAATTCCTTATGTTTTTGTATTTTATACATATAATATTAGAATAGAAAGACATTAGTTTAGTTTTTTACAAGATAGAAGGCTTTCAAAGGATTTCTGGCTTTTGAGATACAGAATAAAGCTCTCAAGAAGATAGGTATTGTTTAGGAGATTTAAAAGAGTATGAAGTCGGTGTGTGCTATAAGGTAAGTACTAGCATGTATACTCCAAGGGAAGTCCATTTACAAAGAGGTATCTTACTAGTTCAATAGTTGGAATAATAGCTGCTTTTCCTATTCTCGTTCTAGTTACAGCAGGGAACAACGAAATGTGTTTGCAATGAGTACTATAGTATGTAGAAGGAAAGCTTTTTCTTACTGAGCTGGTTGTTTAAGTAGTCGGTCTCACAAGCAAATAGATAAAAAAGAAAGACTAAAGCCAGTTAGCTACTAAAAAAAAGGAGTTCCTCTTAGAACTTTTTCTATAGAATCTTATTTGAGGTTGGTCTATATAAGTTGTATCCAAGTTTATACTTGGGTGATATATCCCTCTAATTTCAAAAAGATAAGGGTTAGTTTTATAGTAGGACTCTATTTTCCTAATTTTTATGCTTGAGTATATTTTAAATATAGCATTGAAGGCAAGTCTTTGTGTAGTGCTTGCCACCCTTGACTTTTATATATTAGTAATCCGGGTTAAGGGACCCTTGAAAAAAGAAGCTTTGTTATATTTAAAAGATGTATTCTGTGAGAGCTAAATGTTTTATACCTTTACTTAGTAGTATGAATATCAGGGACTAATTCTTGTTTAGGGCACGGAAATAGTTGTAGAGTAGTTATATAGTTCTAATGAATAGAGTTTCGTTGTCTTCAATTCTTTATTATAGTATTTCCTTAAAGTGGTAGGCTTAAGTAGATAAAGTAGGGTTTTTACGAGCTACAGTAGGTCAAGAATAAGTTTTTGGGGAGTAGACATCTATTTCTATAAAGAATAAGTATAATAAATATACATAGTATAGTAAACTACAAGACTACATAATAGTTAGAATCCAGGTGCAGGCTACAAAAACAATGAGGGATATATTTTATTAAAGACAATCATACGGTACTTTACGAAAGTTATCAATTCCTTGTTTTGTTAGTTCTTTCCTATACCAAATAGGCAAAACCTCCCGGGGAGTTCTATTGTTTGTCGGATACTAGGGACTTAATTCGCTGGTCGAGGAATATTGTAATGAAAGTTTTTTACTGAACAGGGTTGTTATAAAGCTTAGAACTAAAGTTAGTAGGATCCCTCTTAACTCTCAGGCTTGAGGTTGTAGTAAACAAGGAAGAGACTTCTTAAGGTATTTCCCTTCCCCGGAGTTCCTTAGTTTAAAACAATAAGAATTTCTAGGACTAATATAGCAGCATGAAGCAAGGTCTAGAGCTGTTTCCTGAATATTTGAGATCAAGCAACACAATCTTTTCTTTTAGGTCGGCAAATCCTAAAGAGAGTCAATTCCTATAAAAAAATCCTTATAAGTCGAAGAATATCCCATACAAAAGAGGGACCCGGTCCTTGTATAGAATTTCCAAACGTTCCAGAAAGAAAGGAAGCAAGATATATCTGCATTTAAGGCTGGGTTTTAGAACAATGGCAAGATTCTACTTTTATTATACGATCAAAAACTCCGTTTTGTACTTTTTGTACAGGAAATTTGTTAACTAATTAGAGCATTCTATTTACTTAAGTTGCTTAGTTATCACTATACTTAATGTGGGGCGCTTATAAGCCAAGCTTTTTATTCGATAGAAATTAAGTCTTATTCACTTTTACAAAGCATTAGAATACTACTTTAAATTATCTACTTTATACTCTATCTGAATGTCTAATACAAAAATTATATTAGAATTAGAGGAGTCCTTTACAGTATAAATTTCTTTAGTAAGTAAATACCCTCAATCTATATTCGAAAGCTTACCAGATTTGGGATTCAGTAGTAAGGAGGGAAGCCTTTTATTGCCTAATTTACTAAAACAAATTCCTTAAACTTACAGAAATATTACCAACAAAAAGGAGCTTTGTCTATGGTTACCCTGATACTGAATATTACATCGAAAAAATCCTAATTAGCGTTTACTCTGAACTAAAATGAAATTTGCAAAGCCCGGCTGCCTTTGGACTTAGCCCCACAACAAACTCTCGTGAAATTACTATCTTGAGTGTTAATGCGAGAATCTTATTTATAAGAGTAAATCTAACTTCGATAAGTTAAGAGATTCTTTTTCTAGGATTACTAGCATTAGGGGTTCCATCTAAAAAAGTAATAAAACAAAAAGATAGGGTAGACGTATACCGGGTCCCTAGGCTAGGAGGTTCCCTTTTTTTCTTTATATCGTATATAATCACTAAGATAGACATTTGTTGTTCTACTCTCAAAAACATGAGACAAGGTTTAGTAGTGTTAGAAATTCAAAGCAGAGCATAACCGACTTATAACCAGGAAAATGGAAATTTTACAGATATAAGGCAGCCCTTTTAGCAAACCCTACCCAGAAGTATAGAGGTAACAACCCCCAGATAAATCCTTTTAGAAGATTTCAATAAACGAAGCAAAACGTCTAGCTATGAAAGTAAAACATGTTTCTATTTAGTAATTCTGATTTTTTGATTCTTGATAGTTAATATCTTTCCAGGTTCTATCCGGATTTAAAGTCTCGGTATAGAATATACTCTTTGAGAAAGAGAAATCCTGTATATTTATTAGTATAACGAGCACCCCCTTGATTTAGGAAACTTACCTCGGCCTTAGCTAGGTTTTGTTATACCCAAATTTCTACAAAATATATTAACCCCTACTTTATTAGAGGAGTTTACTAGACAATTCTTAATTACAGCTTTCCTATGCGGATTGGATTTTTTCTTCTTCGAATTATAGACATCTATAAAATAAAGAATATACTTTCTTTCTCTTACTTTCAGTCAAGGTAACAAAGGACAGAGCACTTAGAAATAGGTAAACTAGGTTTGTTCATAGTATAGTAACAGCTAAAACGTTAAGAGTAAAAAGAAATTTTAGAGCAAACGCAAGTAGTAATTCTGAAATAAAGAAAAAGCACACAGGCATTTAGGAAGCTTTCATTAGTAGCTTTTCGGTTGGGGAATATGGATTTGAGACATAACTCTGATCCTCCTTCTTAATCCTAACTGGGAGCCCTTAGGCTATAAGACAAATAAAATAACTTTTGCCAGGCATAGGTATTTTCTCTTTAAGATAAACAGATCTAATATAAGATTAACAATTACCAAACTAAACCTGGGGTTTTCCGGGGAACTCTATTACATTGACGTTTTTAACTATATATTTTAGAGGCCCCTTTTAACATAAAGAGTCCAGCAATTCTGTGTTCAGAGTTCTAATTTCACATAGTAATTTAATAACTAACTCCTAGCTTTATATCTTATCTGAGAAGCCAAATTCAGTTCTTAATAGCTATCTATATCAGAAATCTTTATTCTTTGCAAAGCCGGATCCATTCCCTATTATAGATGTACTAAATACAAAAATTTGTAAGTATTTGTACAAATCCTAAGTTACTTTCCCAATAAGGTAAGCGGATTCTATTTCCTGGTTATTCTTAAAACCTTGCTGTGTTGTGTTACTTAATAGATAATCGTTTTCTTGTATTTTGAGATGTAAATAGATAACAAGCTTCTATAGTACTTTATAGTACTGAAAGCTCCCCTTGTAAGATCGATTATAATACACACCAACTCTTCCGTTATCAAGGACACCCTTATTATTAGCCTAAAAGTATATTAAACTATATTAATTCGTTTTATATTTATAAGAACTCTTCTCTTAAGTAAAAGGTATCCCATCATCGAAAGGGTGCTTAAAAGCAGAGTTTACAAATAGGGTTAGCCTTTATTTCCGTTCCGAATTGCGAGACTTCCGTGTTTGTTATATTTACATACATAATTTAGAATGTAAAAAGTTTCTAATTCCATTAATGTTTCGGGGCGCCCGTTCGTTATGTAAAAGCAAAAAATTAGAAACCTAGATTTCACTATAACTATTTCATTTTCAAATTTTAGCATTAGTCAAAGAGACACCTCTTGACTCTACAGGAATTTATACCAAATAAGGAATATCAATCCACATTTCTAAGCTAATATACTTGAAAAGCGAAATAGATTGAGTAGATACCAAAAAACAAAAACTATTTAGAAGCCCCCCTTTCGCGACCTATAATGTGGGTTAAAACTTGCCAACGTACGATTCTACATTTATACAAATTACTGAGGGTTTTTCTATACTTAAATGAAAAGTAGACTTTATAATAAGTTTCAAGAAAGTAATACCAGGCAGCCCTCTCTTGCTTTATGATGCTCGCACTTACGCTTTTAGACCTAGACCGCCTGTTCTTTATTAAACGAAATTAGAGTTCTACTTAAGTACCTTCTAGTAGAATAACCTGTATCTATTTTAGGAAATAATATAGCTTTTATCCGTACTGGTGCCTCTCGGATAGCTCTAAAGGCGCAATCTTGTAAATAAAAATTTATAATAGAAGCATAGTTTAAATAAAAAACTAAATAAGCAACGGAAATCGCATGTTGCTTTAGAATTTGTTTGGTAAGGGGTCCGTTTTACTGAAAAGCTGCTGTAGATTAAATTTAATAATTGTAAGTAAGCTCTTAGAAACTAAGTGCCTGTTAAAATCTTCTAAAAAGAGTAACCAGGTAAGACTCTAAAAGCGGGTCCATCCTAAAGGGGACTTTACATAATGTCAGGTCAAGATCCCATACTATAAGCCTAGAAATACTCGGGATAAAACTTAATGAGGTTTAGACTTTATTAGTTATTTCCGTGATAAAATTCTCCTTTAGTTAGGCTCGGTCAACCTCTTAAATATAATATTCTTTGTAATCGTAAAATAAAGAATTTCTGTGAAAATTCACTTCGCATTACCCTGTGTAAGAGCAGCTCGGTACCCAAATAAAAACATGTTGTAAATACAGGAAAGCCCGCAGTTTTTTAAGCTATTCTGTATTTTTAGAATAAATGCTTGTGCTAAAGAGACTTTTGTAATCCTCCTCTTATGTACCTATACTAAGATTTTATACCCAACAATATAAAAGCGGGGTAAATCTGATTAATATTCCTATTATAACTCCTGGATTCTGAAAAGTAGTAATTTCAATGTTCTATATTATATCATCTAGAGTCCGTTTACCGGAGCTAAAGTCTCCTTTACTTTTATACTGGGTCCTATTGTATTTTATAAGAGTCCTATTTCTGGAATTCCCAATGTTTGGGGGTATATCTCTAAAATGTTGTTAGTATAGGGGTGCGGTAGTAAGTGGACTTCTATGACTGTCTGTCGGTACAAAGTAAAGTAATTAAGGCTCTTCTATAAAAGTATAGCTACAACATAGGATCCTGGACTTTACTTATGAGCAGTAGTTTAGTATTTAAATTACTCTAGTTGGTACAGTACAAACTTTATTGGAATGCAGGGTCCCAAGCCGTGAAGTAAGCAAACTAGGAAGAAATCTCTCTTCTTAATTTAGAAAGTGATTAGCTCCGAGCTCTCTTTTAGGGTATGTCGCGGGTTCAATTCGCATAGCTCCCGTACAGATAAAAGCGAAGATATAGATCCAGGTTTTATATAATAAACCTTTCTGGACCCTGTTTTCGGTAAACGAATAGCGAATCCCTTTTAAATTGTCCAAGAATCTCCCTTGTAGTCAAAACTTGTTACCTCATTTCCTTGATTCGGAAGATTCTAATCTAATAATGAACTTCCTAGTTCTGGTTAGGGCTTGCCCTTTTTAACTCGGAGAAGGTTTCCCATTGAGACTTGTTAATATACAAATAGGAACTTCTCTTGAAAACTTTATACACATTATCTTAATAAGACTCCACTTTAAAAATGGTAGAGAATCTAGGAATAAAAGAAACCACTTGCCTACTATGGAAAAGCTCTTTTTGATTGTTTCTTCTGATAGTTATCCAACGAACGAAATGAGGGCAATATTAGTCTTTGTTTTGCCTGGTTAACAACCCCCTTTTCCTAGAGACGCGCTCTGAACCGGTATAAACTATAGCAAAAAACTAGTATATAGCGATTTACTTTGTCTTGACTTCAGATCAGTACACACAAACTAATTCTATCAAAGAGATACGCTGAAAGTAGGCACGGGGCCCCTTTGCTTTTGAGGTTACAACTAACTTACAGCTTCACTTGAATACTGCCAATAAAAACTATAAACTGAATCTGTATTAGTTGTTTTCACGATAACTATACATGTAAGGTTGCATTTGGAACAAATTAGGAGAAGACCCTCAATTTTTTTAGGATTTAAGGCTCGTTAGATCTATAACTAAATAATGATTCTCTCGGGATCTTTTACCCACTATTTTAATATAATTATAATGAATAGAGGAATTATCCTCTCTAAATCCATTAAGGTAGCGAGTCGATTGTAGTTCAGCTTGATAGAACGTGAGTCTCTAAGATTACGATCCGTAGGTTCAAATCCTACGGAGCATGCTACTACTTTATTATACATTGTCATTCGCATTGATTGGATTCCTTTGGTTTCAATAGAGCAGAGAAGCCCCCTTTGTTGTCTTGGTGTATCTTGCTGTAGTCCAACTAAAGCTATAAAATACGAAGTGATAGCTCCACCAACTCGGATGACACAGACGAAAAGATTTTAAGAAAGGATTAAGTTCGTCGATTCACAAATTTGTATAAAAAAGTATAACTTATATAATAGTGTTCTAAATATGGATAGGTGCGTAGCAAAGCCACTTTAACTAGAGGTGGAATCCCTGGGATTTTTAGACTCTTGGGACTATTAAGTATAACAAGTACCTTTTGCATAATTAAAATGTCTGCAAGATTACTCTTTGCCTCGCCCCTACGTACTTTTAAAGGCCACAGCTGTACCTAAAAAGTATAGTAACATGAGAAAAATAGGAGTCTCCAAGCAAGAGTGTGAGTCTAAGGTTCTAGGATTCCTCACCCGTGTGAGCCTTTTTTAAAATACTCAAGGGTTTTAGGGCATCTAATTCTGTTGGTAAGACCCTCGTTTTTAATCTATACAGTCGAGGGTTCAACTAGAATCCCTATACTGTAAATCCTTCTTAACGTTAAATACAGGAATCCCAGGTTTAATAAATTTATTGGTACTTACACAAAATCACAGAAAGAGGTACTTGACAGTGGTACCGTAGAAGGCATTTCAGTATAAGTTTAAGTCCTGTCTATATCTTTAGGATTAAAGAATAGAGAATTAGTCCCTAAACAGAGTAAATTTCAAGAATAGAATCTTAAGGAAAGTGGTGTTACAGCCCACAAGAATACAACCCTTTACGAAATCAGAATCATCAGATACTTAGCAGCGGAGTTGGTGATTACTAGAGGAAGACTTTTTTTAGTCAGTTACTTATCTCACAAAGAATGATAACAAAAGAGCGACAGCTTTAATAACCGATACCGGGCAAGTTCCTTGTGAAACTGAATTCACGCAAGAATGAATATAGATTTTATACCAAGCACTTGTATTGTGTCATTATACGTCGTCTTTATTTTGGTTCTCCTTATTCATATACGCTTTATGATCTCTTTTTTGTAGGCTCACTATGCCAAAGTAACATTCCCTTAATACGATATACTTCCGAATATAAATTATCGATGGAAGACCTTGAATCTTTAAACCTTCATATTATAGGCTTTGGGGGATACACCTTCTGCGCAGTATAGACACTGCTAGATTTTTACTAGATAGCTATTTTTTATTATGCATGCACTCAACGAGTTTCACCTTTCAGAGTATGCTAGTACAAAACTTGTAATTAGAGTTTATGAATTACTATATCGAAGAGTTTTGCTTATATATAGAGATTCCATGTATCGCGAAGTAGGATAGAACTTGTGAGCTTTTTCATTAATAAATAGGATACCCGTGCCTGCAAATGACAAGCTGGACGTGAGTTTCTCTATAATACTAATACTAAACCTAATAGGATAAGGTAGACTTTATACGCACCCAACATAAAGGCTGAGATAAACTTTAACTACGCTATAACTTCATATCGCACGACAAGCTCTATCTTGTAATAAAGTAGTGAAAGATAAACGAAACCCAAAAATTGTAATCAAAAAGCTTACTATTATTCGAGTTCGCATATCTGCATTTAGACAAATATTTTCAAACATTAAGACCTAGAACGGACTTGTTTGTTTTACCCCAAGCCTCTTAATTTAAACCCAAGGACTCATTAATGTGATTTCAATTTACATACTTGTTAAAGGGAGAACCTTTGAATTCCTTTGTACTCATAGATAAGTAAAACTTTCGAAATTGTTAACAACGTATCCTTCCCTATAGTACTTTCCCAACTGTTAAGCCTAGCAAGGCACTTCAAAAGGAATATAATTAGTAAACCTTTGACTGCCTTGTTTACTTAAAATAAGATACTACCTAAGAAGAACTAAACCTAAAGACTCTCCTCGCTATAAGAGGCCTAATATTATCTGGGCCCCTTATTATAAAGATCTTTGCCCCCCCATAAAACTTACACTGTAAAGAGTGGACCTCAAAGTAGAAACTCGAAAAATCTATGTATTTTTTTTAGAAGCTCCTGTTGTATATTAGGCGCAGTCAAAGATTTCTACTTATTGAGCCTAATATTACTGCGGAATCAGTAATCCCAAAGGAGTCCTTTTGTTATAGACAGTATTTTGGTATAATATAAATTATCAAGGGATTTACAGACCTTATCACAAGTAATCTGATTTACTTTTTTAGATAAGCAAAAGTCTCTTTTTTTACCGAGTAGGCACTTATTAGATTTTCTTGTTACTGCAATCAGATTTAGGATCCCTTAAATAAACTTCGAGGGGCACCCCGTAGAAAATCAGAGAATGTTAGCTTTAATAAAGGAGAATGCTTCTTGTCGTTTAGTTGTAGCAGTATACTCCCTGACAAATTAGAATTCAGTCCTACTTCTTTGTACTTGGAGATTGAAATTTTCTGTATAGGGTAAAGCGCAGGATTTTTTTAGATTAGGTTCGGCCTTGTTTAGTAATTATAAGAGTTCAAGCCAGGAGAGGCAGGTCTTGTGCAATGTGATTAACAAGATTTACTAGAGCTTCTAATTTTAGTTCTAACGGTTCTGTTTGGTAGAATTTTGCGGTGTCTCTTTACTTTTCAGGGCCTCCTCTAGTGAAAAGCGGTTGCCCTAAGTTTTTCCTTCTAGATTGGGTGGATCTTGATACAATTAACAAATAGGAGTTGCCCCTTACTGTAACATACACTACTAGTTTTAAAACTTTATAAAAATTAGAGTCAGGGGTGTAATAACCTAATAATTACTTTAGTAGAAATTGATTACTAGGATAATGTAATGCTCGCGCTAAAGTTTTTTGTGCTACTTTGGATTTATTGTCTTAAAATTCCATATCTACTGTCGCCTGCTGTATTATTCTGATAAACTTTGTGTGTGTAACTATACCGGACTGAATTCAAGAGATAGTGGGTCCTATATTTATAAGGTTAACAAATAATGGGGGAATTTCCAACTGATAAAAGGAATAATAAAGTTAGACTCTTGTTACAAGCAGGTGTATTCATCAGAGTTTCTCTAAATATAGTCAGCAACTTTCTCGATTTCCGGTCTTTTTGTTACTTTTTTATATTCCTAGGTCGGGCCCTTGTTATAAAATACTAGAAATACTCCGGAGTTTTATATCTTTTTTTTTTCGTACCGTAGGATGCGAGTAAAGT
This sequence comes from Pelargonium cotyledonis, assembly GCA_036897625.1. Taxonomy (NCBI): domain Eukaryota; kingdom Viridiplantae; phylum Streptophyta; class Magnoliopsida; order Geraniales; family Geraniaceae; genus Pelargonium; species Pelargonium cotyledonis. The sequence goes on from JAYMTA010000001.1 coordinate 28,602, forward strand.
ACACAAAAGCGGGGAGATTTTCCGTAGTGTGTTTTAGAAACCTCATCCAGCACTCAATTATGAGCGAATTCTCTAGCTTGAGAATAAGACGGTAAATATATTATAATATGGGATACCAGAACCTTGACCTTAATAAATCGGATTTAACTAGAGTTTATGTCAGGACCCTTCCTTTATTTTATGGGAGACGCTCTCAAAAGTTGCTTACTAAGAGCCTTTATTTGGAGTATTCTGGGGACTTCTTTTTCCTGGATTAGCAATGGGGCATTCGCTTTAAATACGCCAAACTGCAGGAAATCTCATTATTAAAGGAATCTTATTCAACAAAAAGGACCGGTTTATTTACCCTCTTAGTAACTACTGGCATATGAATATCTCCCAAACTCCTGACGAAAGTACCAAAATTTACGTTATATTCCCGTTATCAAAAATGGGATTAATTTGGATTCCAGATCATCGATAAATATTGTACTTCAGTTGCTTAGTGATACCGCACTAGCTTATCAAGCTCCTACAGTTTTTTTTTAGCCTTATTCTACTAAAACTATTTAAAGGACACCTTGAGCTGTATACCAATTTGAATCTTTAATGGGCACTCGTTAGTCTTCTTTTTCCACGCGAGTACAAAAAAGGAATATGCATAAGACATAAACTGTATACAAAAGTGAGGCCTATAGAAACGCCCCCGATACAGGATTTAATTATATTTTAGATAACTTTAGTCGGGGTTTCCCAAGCTTGGACAAGGAATTTACTAGGAAGCGCCTTTTAATAATATATTACTAAATTCTAAATACTAAGGTTATCCTATGATTAAAGGGCTTTTTCTTTAGGTATTAGATATTGTGGTACTTCTTTTTTTACCTGAGTCCTGTCATACTAGATCTAGATATATAAGTTATCGGGGGCTTTACAAGGTTTTGAATACTTTTCAAGCGCGGTACTAATAAAGAGAGTACTCTCTGAGTCTACTGCCTTTACTTTCTGAATTTATGAAAGGAGACCTGGGTTGCAGCCATATTTTATTACCAAACTGGAGAGAGAGATTCCCGTTGTTCCTCGAGTATATAAAGACCCATCATACAGAAGCTATAACATAAGACAGCACATACACGAGAGGGCGGCCCGGTCTAGGACTTATTTCAAGAATACTAGCAAAAAGATAACTCCAAAGGATAACCACTCCCTATTTAGTCGATTCTATAACTTAACTATAAAATAAAACTACTTAAACCACATGTACTCAAAACCAAGAACGGGGCAAAAACAAGGGCTGTATCCTTGTCTGTAAAATAGCTATTAAACGATATGAGCTCTATTAAATCTCTTCGTTATTCAGATTTAGATAGGGTTTTTTTTAAGAGGGGCCTCTTTACTACATTATGACAAGGAAAGATCTAATAAAAGAGAGTGCTCGTGGTATACTTAGATTATATAAGTTAAGTAATGATTAAATAAAGGGTAAAAATGCGATAATAATTGTTCACTTATGCTCCTAGAAAAAGAAGCCTTATACCCTAGTGAAACCCTGTGATACGTAGATTACTTAAGCATTTTACCCTCATGTAAAAGGCATTCCGTAGCTTTATACAATAAGATAAATAGGACTGCACCGGGTTTTCACAAAACGGATAAAAAGTTCTTGTGTTAAAATAGAGTGTAAGCTAACCTATTCTGGAGGTATTAGAGAGCTAGGTCAAGACTAAACTTTTCCGCGTAATTGTAATAATAATGGCATTTAATCTTCTCATATCATTACTTCCCAGATTCTGTAAAAACATGCAGTATCTATTTTATTTAGTATAAGCTATAGGGGGCTCATAGAGTGAGTGGTCTAACTAAGAAATTTCACTGTTAATGAAAATGATTTGTTTTTCACGAGTCTTAATGCTAAAAACCGGATAGAATATTCTGAGTTTTGGTTAACACGAGGCCTGTACACAAAGTAGAATACGCTTTCATTGGTAAACTGTGCATCTTGAATCATTAACTAACAACTCTTTCTTTTAGCCGTGAAAGGTTTTTTTCTTATCAAGATGAAGCGTCATTATTAAGAAGGTATACCAGATTTTGGCTTCTACACAAACACATGAACTATATATTCTATTAGTTTAAGTAATAAATCACAGTCTTATATATAATTTACTTGGGTTAAGAACACAACGAGAGAATAAAGCAAGGAGATACTCTATCAAATCTAGGTAATAACAAAAAGATTTCTCTATAAGTTTTTTCAAATTGGAAATACAAGTAAGAATTATATACTCAGTATAGGTCTAGGCTTAATTTGTGCTATTCCCAAGTGCTCTTTTTAAGTATTCCTTTCAAATCAAAACAAGGGATTCCTTACTAGGCTCAGTAGGACTCGAAAAGGGTCTCTTAATATAATAAGCAAAGCCTGTATATCGGTATCCGTTACCAGTATCGAAACAAGTTTGCAAGATACGCGAGACTCGTCCTTATTTAGTTCTCTATTACTATGTGTTTTATTAGCGCACTTTTAGCAAACTTATACTAGCGTGATTACTAGACATTAAGTCTTCCTATCGTATACGGGAATATCTGAACCTACACAAAATTAGACTCTTTTTCTACAAAGGAGTGAATATCTAAATAAAAAGTTCTGATCCTTAGTATTCCCCCTACTACAATGACGCTTCTAGATAAGAATTCCCTAAGATTAGAGTTTGAGTCCTGTTTCCACAAACTCTAACTAACTCTAAGTAAGGGACTTGGGATTTTGGTCGTAAGCTCTGGGTGGGATTAATATATAAATTCTAGGAGATATGCTCGGATCACCCATTTCCGGGAATTTAAGAATTAAGGAGGAGATGCTTCTTAACTAACACTTACTAAAAATTTCCATGTTATCCGCTCAATTCAAAAACTAATTAAATATGATATACTAGACTACACAACTGGACTTAGACATAAAAAAATATAACAAAGTATAATGGATAGCTATTCAGTTCTACTTCAAATAATAAGAAAAACCCTTTATTAAACGGGTTATATTATTAGGAGGCCTAGGGAAAAGGGATTGTTCAGAAACAAATCAGAATAGGCCGTAAAAAATGCTAGTTAAAAACATTACATACTGTTTTTCATAGGCTGACTACCAGTTCTTCAGTTTTTACGTTGAGGCTCCAAATAGGATAGGAAAGCGCTAAAAATTACTCAGGTCCTTTGTGAGACTTACTAGTCAAAAGAAACACCGAGTTAGAGTGTTTACTACTTTGGTAAATACACGGATTAGAACAGATACTAAAGAATAAAACTATGGATACATCCTAAATTTTAAAAGAAGAATCCCCGTAGCTACTCGACACTCGTCTTACCCGTCCTTACTCTTACTAGCTATCTTTCTTATAACTTATGCCTTTATTTAGAAAAAGAAACATCTTGAAAGCCCTGCTCTTGAAATTAGGGTTCTTTTTTAAGGTTCAGTGTAAGGGTATCCCTTTCATGAGACCCGCGCAAGTACTTTTTCTTTATGACTCTACGTCTAAGTTTCTTTATTTTGCACCTATGTAATATCCTATTAAGTAGCTTATTCTCTTTTATTTAATACAGTTCTTGCTTCCTAGTATTTCACCTCCATGGAATAGAAAAGAATACTCGTATTTTGGTTTAGTCTAAAATTCTCAAGTACAGAATAAGATTTCTTTATATCAAGGAAATAGTGAGCTGTTATAAGCTACCAAGAAATTTAGTGCAGAGAGCGGTTTTCCCTAAGTAAAAGGTTTGAGGACATACACACTTTCCAGTTTATTAAAAGGTTCCAATAAAGGGTCTTTTAGTTTTTGTGAACTAGAGCTCCTAATTTTGTATAGGTTCTTTAATAGGGCCCCTCTTAGGTTTCTTTACTCTATCATTCAATGAGTACAACCTCTTTTATTTTAACTACGACTAATTTTTAGCTCGAGGACAAGAATTCATTATATTTATTTCGACTAATACGGTTTTCGTTTGTACTAGTTATAGAAGTATTGAGGTACACAATTACTAACAGTAAGAAGAGTCCATGAGTCAGGTAATTATATATTATGTATCTTAAGCTTCAGGGAGCAACGAGCAGCTAAGAAGAATATAAGGACTAACAAAAATATGTGTAAAATAAAATTATCGGAATTAGGAGACACTTTTACAAGTAGAGCCTGCTAAGTGAAAAAAAAAACTTCTGAAGGCTTGCAATTATTCGGGAGTAAATGTTATGGGCGCTTTCCAGGATATAAGATATAAATGTAGTAAATACTTTTTGTTTTTGTCACTTTCCTGAAAATGGAAGCTTTTTAATATAACCAAGTAGTAGTAATATAAAGTTTTAGCTTTTTTCTCATATTTGTGGATTTGCCTTATTCAGATCTACTTGTTCCTAGTTACTGTTTCTTCTTAAAGCTAGGTCTTGTATATTCAAGAATCTATTCCAGAAATTAGATTACTAAAAAGAGGAGGCATAGAGGAGAGGTATATTATTATGTTTCGAAAAGACAAGCTCTGACTCACTAGCAAGGGAGGTTTCTCTAGTTAAGGATTTTTTCTTATTTCTACCTAGATAGTTAATGCACTAAGAGCTCAAAGGTTTTCGAATTCTGGATACTTTTGACTAGTATGAAATTTTCTAGGCTGGTCCAGGTAAGTAGGGAATAGAAGAGCAAGGTTATCATTCAGTAAAATAATAAAAGTCTTCGTGCTAGTTATCATGAATTACAAAGGCAAACGCTTTTTAAAGAGTAGCCGCGGCCTCTTAATATTTAATATAAATAATCGAAAATTTCAGTCAGTTATCTGATAGCAGTGCTCAATAGCTTTTAATCTAAATAAGAGATTCCTTATAGACTTTTCGATTCTATTTTTAGAGTTTCCCGTATCTAAGTGATTCTCATTTTATTATTATTTCGATATGTGTCTAACAAAAGTTAAAGGGCATATTTATGAATTCAATTATACCTCCTAACTACCAAAATAATGCAAATACTTAAAATCAATATGACACACAGGGTAATCCAATAAATAACTTTTAAATGACACCACTCCTCCTTAACTTTTATACTATACCTGACTAGGCTCCTGGTAATGCCTTATTGCAGTCCTATATATCTTACCTTCTTTCTATTAGAATCTATTATTATAAGCCACTAGTTACTTAGTAGCTGCACTTTGCATAAGGAGGTTGCTGAAAGAATCCCAACTGATTTATAAAAGATCCCGGCAGGAATACCTAGAAGATGAAGACTAATAACAGATTTTGATAATAGTCATAAGAAAGAGGGAATAAACAAAACAAGACAAAACTCCTTCGAGAGCCTTGTAGCAGGAGTATTACAGAGATAGTGGCTAATTACAAATCTTATAATTAAAGCCTTTTTCGTCCAGACAGGAAGAGAGTCCTGTAGAATAATGAGTTCTAATTAGAAAAAAAAGTTTAAGATTAAAGCTAGACAAGCTACTCGGCAACTTTTTTAATGAATTCGGCTTCTTGTCGCCACTATCATAATATAGATATAAGAGTTCCTTAAGTGCGCTTTTTAACCATAGAGTGTCCTTTTTTGGACTTTTATAGAATTTTCCTTGTCGAGTCTTGAATAATTTATTGTTATATTGACTTAGCTCTAGTAAATGAGGACTCATAGCGGATCTAATTTTTAGGGCGTTCTTTTTGAATTTGTTATACTCGATTTTTATCCCAAGGGTCGGCTCTTTTATTTAATGATAAGAAATTCCTTACTCTTATTAGGAACTCCACACTAGTTTAAGAACCATACCAGGTACCTTTCTAAGCAAAAGCTTTTAATTTACACTCCTGGTTTTTTAAGCCGAATGGATTAAGTAGAAGTTTAACCAGGTATATGCTCCACAGGAGTTTAATTTGACGTAATAGTATATGCCCTTCTAAATCCTATATCTAAGTAATAAACTTTCTTGTCAATAAATGTTATAAATCCGAAATATTAACTTAAATTAAACCTAGTTCCGGAAACCTAAGCAAATCCTAGACTGAAAGAGACTCGAGTGGGCCTAGCATAAAACTTTACCGCTTAGGATAATAGGATAAGGCCCCTTTTAGAAATGTTAGAGAAAAAGGAATACATATTAAGGAGAATAGTACCTCTTTTATATGAGCCGCTGGGATAAATGTACTACTTTTCTTCTTATGGGCTATATTCTGTAACTGTATCTTACTTAAGAGATAGAACTTTCTTGGTTGTACCCCTCTTCAGAGCCAAACTCTTTGCTTTGTATTCCCTTTCGACTAATTTCACTTACACTGCTTTCATTTTGAGTCCTATCTATTGTCGGGATCCCAAGTCTCCAAATATAGGCTCAATAGTCTTCATGAGGACTTGGCTTCTTAGAATTGTATAGATTTCTCAAACCCCTGACTTCTCAGGCATTCCGGTGAGGGGGTATTCCTCTATCTTTTTGAATCCGGGTATTAGTATAGAGAAGGCACATTAATTTGTAAATAATAAAAAACCCTTTACGCATTGGAGTAAACATACGTCGATAAAGAGGAAAGACTACATTTACATACAAAAGACAACACCTACTTGGTAAACTACTCGAAATTTTTTATAGTTTAAAATTGAAAAGCTTAAAGCTCTTGGTTTACTTTTAGTCGGAGGGCTGTAATTTAATAAACCCCCTTTACTTTACGGATATTTCGGTATTTACCGACACTTCTACTTCAGGAAGTTTTATAAGAAGCTTGCTGAATTTAGCACTCAAAGGAGAGCCCTTTGAAGTAGTCATCGTATGGGAGACAAAAGAACGGTTTCTACACCTTTTCTTTGGATTTAGGGATTCCATATTTGAAGCTATTGTAACGAAATTGACTCCAAATTACATAGTGAATAACTAAGAGGAATATAAATTTGTTTCCTTACCAAAATACTGCTTGATCTTAATTTTATTCAGATATGACTGCCCTAAGGACATAAGGCATACTCCACACACCTAGGTAACCGAGTTTCTTAGTGTAACTCTTTTTTTCCAATATAACTAATTTAAAGCTCTTTCCTTTGTTAGCCGCGTGTTCAGTCATACAGTACTTTTCTTTAGGCTGGTTAGACCTTCGGATTTGATTACACTAGAAAAAGCCAGAAATAGGATGATTTTGTGACTTAAGACTTTATATATAAGATAAGGGAAGGGTCTTGGCATGTGCTACTTTAATATGGGAACAAGGAGTTTCTAAGCAGAATTATTAGTTATATTAAAAATTCGAGAAAGTCCGGAAAGTGTGTTCGTCCTATTGCCGGTTTTAAAAATAGGCGCGTATAAGGAATAGATTCAAAACCGGCAGCTTTAGATGTATAAAGCTTGTGTACTAGCAATAATTGACTTTTAAATTGACACTTTTGAAAATCGGCTCCTAGGCTATTAATCTGGGCTTTTTGTAGGAAAGGAGTGTTTGAACCTTTGTACGTAGAGTAGGAGTAGCTTCGATTTAACCAATAGTGGAAAGACTTTTTTCTATATTTGCTTTTTGATAAAAACTCTATAGTAGACTATACTTTCATTTCTAAAAAAGTCCTAAAAAGTCAAAGAAATCTATGGGTAAATACTATAAGATGTGCTTAGGATTTCTTATTTAAATCACAGGGCATAAACCCAAAAGCCTGCCAATCCTAGAAAAAGAGGCAACTATCTATGACTTGAAAAATACTCTAGTTACAGTAAAGGTATACTTTAAGTAAATCTACAAAGTAAGGACTTTTATATATGTTTTCTTAGGTTACTCGACAAGACACTTTAAGTCTATTAAGTAACAACCCCTTTTATGTATAAAAAAATACCTTTCAATTAAATGCTTTTAAAAAGTCTGTATTTATTAAATACCTAATAAACGAGGGGAGGATTCTGTAAACCAATACTTAAACTTTGGTTTCCATAGCAAGAATGTTATAATAAATAAGGGCGCTAATTCCTACACTAGCCCATTTTTCTGACATAGAAATAAATAGGTAAACAAAGTATTATGAACTTAATCCTTTAATAAGACTACGTTCCTTATTACTCATAAACGGGGTTACCTTGCTTTTATGCTACTTGTTCGAAGAATTTTCGTATTTGGAATAATAGTTATTGAAGTTCATTTTTACTCTTTAATATCCGAGATATCCGAGTTTTTGCAGAGATTTTAGCACTTACTTTACTAAAGAGACAACCTTAGCCCTCATTTATGTAAGCTACAATACTTGTCCTTGTTATAGATTACCTGGAAATTCTTTACTTTGTACTTTTAGATAAGCATCCTAAGACCCTTGGGAGAGTCCGTTTTATTAAGAATTCTTAGGAGATCTCAATTTCCTTAATAATTTAGTTACTTAACTTCTTTAACTAGTATAGGCACATCCTCCTTTGGAGGAGCTTTAAGTAAAGAGTTAGGAATAGAATATGGAATTTGTTCTATATAAGGTTCTAGGCTGACTTTAGTATCGGGTCCTTTTGATAAGAAATATCAATGTATCTTGTTATATTCAATTAGTACTTATAAATGAAATCCGAAATTGTATATAATACTAGTAAGCTGCAATGGGAGCCCCATATGTATAATCCCCAAACAGGACGATATATAAAAGGAAGCTTTAGCTTGAAAAGCACAAGCAAACTAAAGCATGCTTTATTTAGTCAATTAAACACTAGTACAATTTAAATAAAAAACTGTAGTGAATTGCTTTTTTTCTTATGAAAAACTAATCTTGAAATTTATTGAAAAGACCTATTAACTCAAGCTAATTCCTTCACTTTTGACAAAAGGAGTACCAAGCTTGCACCATTCCTCTTCACTTAGTTCAGAGCTATAAACAATCCTTTTTTATTCCTTAATACCTTTTCCATGAAACAAAGCTGCTCTTTAGAGAATGCACTTACCTAGTTTCTTTTGTTATGGAGGATCATTACCATTTCCTAATCCTAAACTTTTGCAGTTAGATGTTGGTTCTTTGTGTTTAGGATTGTAGCTAGATTGATGCGCTTGGAAGCCTTGGGTTTGACTCCTTTTTATAAACTCCTGTCCCCCTTCTAAGACCCTGTAGCACATACCAAGAATTTTGACTATCTTTCATTAAGTCCTTTCCTATAGTGTATAAACCGGAGTTTACTTTTAAACATATTATCTTAACTGTCAGATTCACCATTCGATAGTTCGATAGAGAGACGCGCTCTTATACGAGGCTCAAAGGAATTTTATAATTATGGATATATCTTAAATTACTGCCCTCGATACTCTATTTCTTCGCGAAAACCCTAAATAATAAAGTGAGGAAATGCCTAATATTCTTTCAAATCAATAGACTACTTGAACAAATTGATGAATATCCGCACTTGGTACGAGCTAAGGCTTGCCTAATTCCCTTATTCAAATTCCCATTGTTCTTAAGTCTATTCAAACAAGGAGTTTGAATTTGTAATAAAACTGTGAAAAAGATTTCTCTTACAAGTATTTAAGGAATTCTTAAAAAACTAATTAAAATTTGAGTTTCTATCTTAACTCTAGTATTAAAAGAAACTCTTTTATGGCTGCCGCAAATAAGGTCGACGTGTAAGTAATCTACGTAAGTCTTTTCTGATCTTATTTAAGTGAACACTACTGAAGGCTAATATAATATTTAAAAATAAGGGGCCCGTTTAAATCCACTAACAACTCCTGATATAAGATGGGGAAACGGGGATCTATATATTAGAAAAAATACCTCATTGAATTACTTCTTACTCTGCATACCTTTCCTGTAGACTGGAGTTACTGTAGCTAGTGTACTTATTGTAGTTGTAGCTATGAGTTATATTGTTTTATAGTAATCCATTAGTAACCTATATATTATAGTAGTTATAGTTATGTATCTATTAAACCTCCTCCTGTCTTATAGGAGTTCCTTGCGCAGCTTCTCCTATGTTGAATAAGGGACCTCCTTTAAAGTAATTGCATTAGAAAGAAAGGCTTTTCTTCAGTTCTACATACTCTTGATTGTACCTTACCAGAAACAAATTTCTTTGGCTTGACTTTAGACATGGGAAACCCGAAAACTGAGAGACACGAAAACAACTTACTTGCCGAGTTCTTAACCTCTTCTTTAAATGGATTTTTACATAAATGACTCCTAACCTTATGGCTTAGACCCCCCCCTTATCTTGTACTCTTGTAAAACTTATAAACCTAGACTTGATTTCTCCTTATACCTTTCTATTTTTAAGGCTTTGTTAAGATTGCCCTCATACTTTATTATTATTTGATAGAAGACTCGAACCCTTCTGCGCCCTTATCTAAGATTAGAAAACTCCTAAAGACTCTCTAGTAGAGCGTCCTAAATACAGACCTAAAATAATAAGAGATGCCTGTCCTCCTTTAGCGGTACTATTATTAGTTAGGAAACATCCTTACCTTAGTAGAATCCCCCTGTACTATAAACTTTTTCTTTGGCTGTATTACATTACTAACTTCATGAATTGAGATTATTACCCCGATTTACTGTCCTTAAATACATAAGGATTTACTTATCTTTTCTAATTACATCAAAAACAGAAACACTTATCCTGTATTACTTTTATAGAACCAGAACTGGTAAAAGAAAGAAGAATTTCTTTAAATTAAAGTTCTTTTTTATTCCTTAATAACTTCAATAATACCTTCAACTTGTCCTAGGATTATTCCTCTTAAAAGCTAAACTCTCTCTCTATTTCTATCTTACTCAGAACTCTTCTATTTTCCTTACTCTTAATGATACCTTCTTTTCTTATATTAGTGTTACCCTTGTTAGTCTTAATAATAACTGTAGCTTTAATGCCACTCTGTAGCTTATGAACTGGACCTTCCCTATTAAGAGCTATAACTATTGTACCTGTCTTATTACTTAGTTTTCCCCTATAAAGACTTATAACTCGAAAGATCAAAGCACAAATCAGAAAAGAATCCTTTTTATGTAACAAGATTTAGCTACGAAACCCGTGTACTACCGACTAGAAGAAGGGGGTTCTGAAAGCTTAGGATTGGAAACGTATATTTGCAAGGTTAAGAATTTTAGGCTATCCTGGAATAGGGTTTTTGCGGGATCTTTTTGATCAACAAGGACTCTTTATTTAAGATTTAAGGGCTTTCTCCTTTTTGAACCTTTTACTTTATATGCTTTTCAGGTAAAGTTCTACCGAGTAAATCTAAGATAATAATATATTTTAATGCGGGTAGATGCAAATAAGAGCGAAATGAAGATTCTATCTAATTAAGTGATTCTGATGACTTTTGGTTCCTTTTCTCATTTTTAATAAGGAGTCTTTTCTGAAATCTTAAGAATTAGTATCTTCCAGTTGAGAAGTAAGACTTTCTTGGTAAAAGAGTTAGTAATTTAAAATCTTTATCTTACTATTGCTAATACTAAATTGTTTGTAAAAAGGAATAGTAGTAAAGAGAGAACCCGTAATTATAGAGGCTTGTTCTACATTATTTGAATTGCAATCAAAGATGTATACAAACTTTCAATTACAAGAATATCCCAGAAATCTTGTACGTATAAAGAATCTTGTTACTCCTGTTTTTAGATAATCTTCAAAAGTTGCGGTATCATATTAGCAAGTTAGAGGAGCATAATTATTGTATAAAAACGAATCCTAAGATCTTTCTTTGGTCAATCACTTGCTGAGAGAATCCTGTATTTCGAAGTAGACTCATAACAGCTAAGCGATATATTCCCAGCAGTTTTATACTTATACACAGAGTCTTGCGAGGACCCTGCACACATTTAGTCCCCAAGGAAATAGGAATCCAAGAAGGCCCAGTATCAAGATAAACGTCTCCCTGTTGTTCTGCTTACTTAATTTATTTTGGTAACCCTCTATAATATAGATTAGTAACTTCTGTTTCGTAAAAGTTATCTAGCAAAGTCCCGCTAGTTATTAGTAGCAAGTCCGTGGGAAATTTCTCTTTTTACAACAAAGGCAGGAAATTTATTTAAGACAGACATCGGTATCTCTGGTTTACAGCTACAGACTTATGGAATTAGAGAATGCGTAAGAGGTATGTCCTTAATTACAGTATCTACTATATTCTTCCTTTTCTCCGGAATTTTGAACTCTGGATATACCAATACATGAACTAAATGTAAAAAAACTCTTAAAAAAAGTCATTGACAGATATCCGTGTTTGTCTGTAAAAGAGCTCCAAGAGGATGCCCTTAACGACCGTTAATTAACTCCTCCTTACTTAGGTGTGTATTGAATACAGGGTATAACTAATTAAAGCACTCTCCAAGTATGAGCTCTAAAGTTTATAGGCTGTTTTTCATATTCTTGGTTAAAGTGAATTCGTTTTCGATAAAGACATTAGGCAGAGTCTTTTCTAATCTAAGTACAACACAAGTTTGACTAGGTGGAGATAGAATAACCCCCTGGTTCTAAAGTCTAAAATTATAGGGTAAAAACTTTCCTTTAGCTTTAGAGAGATCGTAGAAAGACTTAGGAAAGGAATGCTCATTCTAAAAGTAAGAACTACTAACAAATCAGGTACAAATTAGGAATCCATTTTGTTACCCTTTTGGTCCACCTTCTTCAAAAATATCCAGATTAAACTTTTGCTTATAATCTTGATTCAATAATTTTATGAGTTCTAATGAATGGTGTACCTGCGGATAATGCTCTTTTCTAGCTTTTATGGAACTAAAAACACCTATTATATGAAATACAAGATTCGAACCTAAAAACTTTAATAAAACCATCTCACCTAATTGCACTAGGACTTTTATAGACAGGGCTTCCTTACTTCTTTATTACAGTTTAGTAGAGCAAAAATTTAAAGCTAAAACCCTTTCTTTGGAATCAAAGAGGGATGTCCTGGTTGGCAAGAGTCGTCAAAACAAGTATCCTCTAATCCTAAAGGCGCGCCTATCAAGCCAACCTCTTTTTACTGATTGCTTTTTTGCATTAAACTATTTACAAATAAGAATAATACTTAAAAATTACTAAAAGAATTTGAGCTACATATGTCCAGAGTTGGAATTTGTATAAGATAGAGAGACTGGAAAACATCTCTTAGGCGAGCTAGTTCTACGAAATGGAGTCATGGGCTCGAGCTAGAAGATTGCTTTTATTTACAGCCCGGGTAAGAGATACCGAGGGAAACCCCACCCCGAAAAAGTTTTTGTAAGAAAAAGGGGTTTCGGTGTATATGGATAAAGGGGACTTCTTATAGCTTCAGAGCCAAGAATTTCAACCTTCCTTAAGATAAATTTGTAATTTAAAAGAAATATCGCACAAAAAGACTTCACCTTGAGTATCCTCTCATTTAAGCCTGGAGTAGGCAGCAGAACCTATAGTAAATCAATTTTGTTATAACCCCTCCGCTTTATTGTTTATAAAACCCGGAACGCTTGCAACATTCGACGTAGGAAATGCTTTAAGAGGGGCTCTACCAGGGAACCCTATTATTATATAAAGGGCCCTTTTTTGTATGATTGTTTAGTCAGACTTATTAATAAGATAGAAAATTCATCTTTTCTTTGTATGGAGTTATGTCGTTTTCTAGTTTACTGTTTATAAAAATATGTGCTAATTAACTCGATGTTTAAGCGCTTTCTACATTCTGAGTAACACTACAATTTGCTATGTTGCTGCGAGAGAGTGTCTCCTAAGCCTAATTCTCTGACAAGGGTAAAAATTTTCAATAATTAATAAGGGAGCTGTTTATTTTCCCAGCTTATTCCTTTTGATCTAAAACTAAGAATTTTTACTTGGGCGTAATCCAGGATTTAGAACACAAGAGATAGGGAATCCATTTCAAGAAACTTTCAGGCATAAGTTTTTGCTCCCTATGGCAACTTTTCTCGAACGTCTAAAAACGAAAAAGGAGAGGGGGAAATAAGAGTATGCGCGTAGAGACAAGTACAAATAGTAACTAGAATTTCGGCAAATAGACAGCTTTCCGGCACTTTTTTTAGATACGCTTAGATATCACGGGGATTAAGCTGTAAGGGAGTCCTTATTCATTATTTTTCTTAAAAAGAAACTTAATTTAGTGCGGAGTTGCGGCATAAAAAAAAGAAAAAGCAGTCTAGAATAGAAAACTTATCCTAGGGCCCTTTTCATGCTTTATCAAGAGACTTTGGACCTACCCATGTATAGTATATCTTTTTTATTTAGAGTAGCAACCCTCTTCTTAATTAGCTAGGAGTACGAGCCTCGTCAAGAATCCTGATTGCACTTGGTTTTTGAAAATTCCTTCTTGAGTCAACTAAACAAACAATCTATAACTTTTTGCTGGGACCCCAATACCCAATATTTATAATACTGGATTTTTGCTCTTTTTTCTATAGCTTATCCCATAGTATAAGGAGTCTAATTTTTTGCTTACTCTAATTTAGTGGGAAATCCTGGTTTTACACGGACACTTATGAACTCCCATCTAATGTTGTGGTGCGCACTAGCATAAGCCTAATAAGTCAATCAAAAAGGCATAACTTTTCTATCTAAAAAACTTAAAACCAGACTCTTCTAAACCAAAAAAATCCTTTGTCAAGCGCTGTTAAAAAAGAATTTCTAAAAGACTTAAAAAGCTGTAAGCTACTCGAAATTCTACAAGGAAATATTTCCACATCATTATAGAATATAGAAAGGCAAATTCCTATGCAGCATTGAGTAGGCCTTAAGCTGATAAATAAAGATAAGCCCAGAGAGGATCCAATCACAGGGTACCTATATCCTAAATTTCGGTACTATTATCAGTCTCTTATATCTATTAAAAAGAGTTACAAAAAAGGGTGCCGCTACAATATCGACAAGACTACACTTAAGGAAAAGTACTCTATTGTAAAATAACTTGCTAAAATAGAGAAATTCCGCTACCCAGTCATACAGGAAATACTATGAGCTTTCATTTTTAAGCCTTGTCTTTTATTTAAAAGCATAGTTTGCTGGCTGTCTGATATGGGCGGCTTTCAGCGATACCCGTTTTGGCCCAAACGAGATTTAATGCTCAAAAAATGTGTACTGTACTCTATTAATTTTAAAAGGTTAAGAGTTGGTTAAAGCTCTTACCTTGCCTCAAAGAAGCATACTTCAACCGGATTTGAACCCGCGTATCTTCGCGCATTCAATTTGCGATGTAACAAATAGTTTGAGAGTCTTAACTAGGTAGTTAGTTGATATCTAATTTAATGCACTTTTTACTGGATTAAGGGGTTTGGATAGAAAAAGCTCGTTAATTTCATAACTAAGTAAGGGAACTCTTCTCTTAAGTGAATATTAAAGACATATTTCAGCGGATCAAAAAGGACACCTTTAAACGCTTTTGGACTGGGGACCCTTTTTTATAAAGGAAAAGTAGAAGCAATACTATAGGAACCTTGGATTGATATGCTGCACAATTCTGTACAATTTAGGTTGTAGGATATTTAAAAAATATCTTATAAAAACAAGAGCTAATATACTTTGGCTGGGAACTCTAACTAGAACTAGAAAGAGCCTGGGATAAAACTAGGGAATGCTTCAAAGTCTGAAGAACCTCGCTTTAATTGAAAACCGCGTCTCATACTTTTTTTTTAAACAAACTTCTTCGTTGGGAAAGAGTCCTTATAATTGTGTAATCCTAATGAGAGGATTCCCTTTTACTAAATCTTTTATTGATGACTCAACTTTTTAAAGAACGGAAATTCAAATCTTTCTTTGCTTAATCAAGATTTCGTTTAGTAAAAAAGGAGTTTATTCTTTCCTAAGCCTACTAAAGCTAAACGTAGTTAAATCGAAATAAGAAGGAGTCATCTAAAAATCTAATAGATATAAACTATTTAAGTAGCACAAAAAGCAGGAAGAAACTCAAGTTCTCATAAGTGCCCCTGTATAAAACTTACTAGTATTTGCTTTAGTTTCAGACATTCCCAGTTCAGATTAAGAATTTTTAGTAAAAGAGGCCTCTTGTAGTACTCAACTTAATGGGGCAGGGGTCTAATTTTGACTCTCCTATGACAAGTGTCTCCAAATTTTTTATTACAAAGTAACTCCACTATATGCTGGGAAAGCCGGCACCCCTAGAGGTAAAAGACGCGAAATTCCCTGTTGGTCTATTTACAACCTTTAATTAAAAGAACTCCTAGAAATAGCTCGAGCCGTTTTCATGAGATTGTAACTGGTATTTTAGAGATTCTATAACCAGGCGCGCCCTTATTTGAGCCACATACTTTTATTCTCTTACGGGGGCTTACCGTCGGGTAATAATCTTTTCTTATCAGGTCCATATATTAGGTTCTAATGGAGAGCACTTTTTAATAAAGGGAACCTTGACTGGAGTGCTTTGTATTTCAAAAAGCCTGCTTCGGAAGCTAAGGGACTTTCTGGGTAGGACTTTGAGTATTAACCTCCGCCTTTTCTACTTTATCGACAGGTCTATGACTTGTTCTAATCTGCAGTGTTACTAATGCATAGGAGTAGTTCTTTAAAGTCTCTTTCTAGAGGATGTAGGTATGTTGTAGTCAACTTCCTTTTACCCAGACGTATCCTCCATCCAGAAACCTAAGATTCTTAATTATCTATCTATTAGCAGAAGCTTTCTTTTTTCTTAATTTTGCTATGGAAAAGAGTATATAATTAACGCGAGGTTGATAGGAAGTATCCTTTTTATGACAGTGATCTATTAAGATTCCTTGTGATGTAAACACCAATAACAAAGAAGACAGCCGGAAAGTTTACTGCTTGTACCTATTTCTTACTTTAAATAACTTAAATTAAAAGGAACTCGGAACTCTATTTAGAGCATATTTGTCGACTCTATGCAGTACCTTTTGTAGCAAAGCGAGTTCATAGGATTGACGTGCAAGGAACCTTCTAGAATGCTAATTTGTAAAAAGAGATAATTAACCCTATATACAGTGTATGCGTATTTGTGGCCTTTTCTTATAATTCGTCTGTGGGGGTGGGGGTTTAAATAATATCCGATAATAAATAAAGTATGGGACCCCTTCGCTTTGGAGTAATTTGTAAGAATTCAAAACAAGGATTTCTAGGAGCGAACTTTAGATAGCAAGCACTAGCTCCAAGTGCGACCTCATAAAAGGCAAAGAATGAGAGTATTGCAGATAACGAAACGCAGATAGTACTTAAAATGGCGCTTCCTTCTGCTCCTAGGAACCTTCCGAACAAACCTATAGCTGAACTTCCCAATAGCGGCAAGAGGACTATCAGTAGATACATAGTAGACTCCTTCTATTTCTCATCCAAGCAGCAAAGCAAAGGACTAATGAGAAAGAAAGCAACACTAAATGAAGAACAAATAAACAATAGAGAAAGAAACAATACAAAAGAAAACAGGAATAAGAGAAAGAATAGGAAAGGAATCGAGGACTATCCATCTCCAAAAGAAGTGGTTGCCAACCTGTCTTCCTCTGTTTCAGGAAATTGTACTAACACTAAAAACAGATAAGAAAAAGGATAAACCAATTGACTTCCACTTAATGCTGTCAATTTTGAAATGAGGAAATTGAATGTAAGTAGGCTTTTCCACTAAAAGATTGACCAGATCTTAGAGTAGAAATTCAGTGAGAGTGAACTGTAAATGCTATTAGAACCAACAACATATGAGCCACTTGAGGAACGCTCTACCAAAGATAATAGAAGCAAAACAAATAGAATAGAAGAAAGAAGAATTGAGAGAATAGAATAGAAGCTGGACTTGAACCCGCGGGTTTAGGGGATTTGATTCACCCGCTTTAACTTGTCAATTAAGTAGATGTCAATTAGATAAATTCTTCTTACTATCAAAGGAAGAGCATATACTGTATTCGCTAAGATTGCTAATATTCCTTCATATAAGCAATTCTAATATTGACTTTTAGGGTTCAGGAGTTTGAAAGATATTGAATGTTTTTATTCCCAAAGTTAGTAAAGATGTATTTAGAAATGCTGATACACAATCTTACAGGTATACTCCTCCATCTTATCTTCCTTAGTAATCCGCAATAGAATAACTCTCTTGCTAGCCATACTCTTCTTAGTCTTTCTAGCTAGACTCCCTTTTTTAACTAAAAAGAGGGAAAATCCTTGATTCTTTTGTAGAGCCCTTATTTACCAATAGAAAGGTGTAACATAAATCTAAGAAAAAACCTATATTAAAACAAAAAAGTGCATCTTTTGCAAAATGTTATATTTTAGGGATAAAAAAGAACATATTTTTAGGCAGGAATTTCTACCCTTTATAAGTTCTTATAAATGCCTTTCTAAATGTTAGGGGTAACGGATCCTGATTAAATAGAAAAGTAAATGTCTAGAATGACCCTTTTTTTTTCAAGTTTAGGATTAGTTGATATTACCTTTGAAGAGCTTTATTAAGGCAGCATTTCCTACATAATTAGATTTTGGATTACTTGTGGTACTATATCTACCCCTTCCCAGTCAGCGGGCCCTTGTTAACTAGATCGAAAAGCGCAGAACAGAGACGCTCCTCCTTTTATTTACTCAAATTTCTTGGCTTTACTCCCAAACTTCTTTATTTTATAGGAAAACTCCTTGCTTACTTATGAGTGCCCTTTAGATATTATACCTTGTTTGCACTCGAGCTTTTTAGAAAACTTACATCAAGAAAGTCCTCCCTTTTGTTAGGAGTTAAGACTAGTTTGTACCATATTCTTTAAGTAGTAGCAGGTACACTCTTAAGCTATCCCTTTGTTCGTATTCCTAATTCCGGTTCTCATTCTCCTTTACTGCTGTGTGATAGAGACTGGGAAAAGGAGCCGTCTGGAACTACGGATATTCCTAAAAACTTTACTGGCTTACAGAACTCTAAAAAAAGTACTTTTAGAAATGTTAAAGAAAGGAATCCGGATTTAAATCAACCAAGACTAAAGTTATCTATCTTCTAGGTTCTAGGATTGGAAAAAACATTACAATAAAATCTTTCTTATTTACAATTCTGGATTAGAAGCAAACCCGTTCTTTCTTTATAAAAGGCCCTTAATTACTTAGGATATACAGCTTTTCTAGTTCTTTCACCTAGCTTCTCCTAACCTAATAATTCGATTAAAGCTTCTGGCTTCGTTACTTATACTTACTTAGTTTTATAACTTTGTTCAATAAAAACTTGTAATTACAACTCGACCCCTAAAAACCTCGCCTTATTACTTGGATTTGCTCTATTCATTTCTTAAAGTGGACTTCCATAAATTATGCCTTTTAGCAGGATTATAAGTCTGAAGAAACTCGTAGAGAAAAAAGAGAACCTAATTTTATATTAGAAGCATAAAACAGATTTAGTCTAGTAATTGAAGAGAAGTTGACTCGATCTTTTAAAAGCTTTCTATTTCTGGCATTTATTAAATTAAAGTTTCATGCTAAATAAGGGTTTCCGTGGGTAAGACAATACGCAAGGTTGTAGCTCCTTTTTTTACATAAATTCACCAGGGGCCCTAACTAAATTACAGAATATTAGTAAAAACCCTTAATATTTTATTTATCCTCAAAAACAAGAAGAGAGTTTCTACTCGAGTGCGGCCTTCTTTCATTTACTACCTTATAGTGTATACTCGGCGCTCCCTTATAACATTCCTGTCTAGCTAAAAGGGAGTACCCAACAAGAGGAAACCTACCCTCTTAAATCTCTTGACCTTACTGGAAACAAATTTCTTTATACTCTAACTTTTCTTATTTGAAATCAGAAACCTGTAAACAAAGGACTACTTAATAAACCTTCCTTTACTCAAATACCTAACTGAAAATACTGGAGTTATAATCCCGTAACACTGATAAGACTAATAAATCAAACTAAGAAATCTCTATCGTATTTCTTTAGAAACCAAAAACCTCTATAACTAAGAGCTGAGGAAAATCCTTCTCTTCTTTTCTAGGGAAACTCCTACTTGCTGCTTACTTGCTTTCGTATTGGCTTATTTGTCTGAGGTTGCTTACTTGCTTGACTTTGATAGATGTCTACTAGCTATGGGATTGGCTTTCACTTCATATCTTTCATATTGAATCTTGGGTTTTCTGTAAGTGAATATTAACATCTTACCTTTCACTGTGTTGTGTTACTAATGACACTTCAATCTTGTACTTCTTATTGTGAGGGATGCTTGAGGAGTCTAGTCAAGAGCTTGGGCGAGGGCTTAAGCTCAATGAGAGTTTATTGTTTAACAATCCGCCAGATAATAAAGAGTTTGAGTTTAGAGGCTTGCCAAAGAAAAGAATTTTTATAACGAGCTGAATATTTAAGGTTCCTGATAAATAAGTAACTCTTAAAATATCTGATCTGTGGATAACAGAAACTCTATTTCTTTCTTACTTAGATTCATTCCTAACTAGAAATCTGAGTTTTAATAGAAAGTTGCAGCTAAACTAAAGCAGTGAATATACAGAAACCGGATTCTATTTCCTTGGAGCTAATGTCCTTCCGGAAAGGAGATTTTGTATTCTTTGGCAAGCTACTAACTAAGAATTCTTTTTTTATTCCGGTAATAAGTCTTGTATTCTGGGTTTTTTGGTTTCTATCTTTGTATTGCGAGGTACGAAGTTCTTATTTATCTTGATTCCGATCTAGTATAGCAAGGAGTTATTCTAATGCTTATGCTTATGATGGACCTGGTTTGTGAAGTGCAGCTTTACTTTAAGGAGGCTAATAATTGTATTAGTCTTGGTTTTGAGATTCCTAACTAGAAAGAATGTATTCCTTCCTTCATAGTTTTATTTGCTTTGTTGCTTTGTTCTTGTAATAGGTGTAGGTGGAGCTATTTGTCCTTGTCTTGTAATTCTATTCTCATATTTTGTTTTTGGAAAGTTCCAGTCATATTAATCTTAAAAGTTCTTAATCTTAGAGAAGGAGGTTCCTGGATAATAAGTAATAAGTAACTTAAACTATAGTGTAGCTTTGGTATCCTTATTCGTTCGTTTCTATTCTAGTTGTTCGAAAGACTTTCTTAACTTAAAGGGGGGACTCCTATTCAGCTTTTTTTCTACTTTATAGGATCCCGCTAAATAGAGATAAATGGTAATCTAAGAAATTGAACTCTAGTAGTAAATATATCCATCCCAACCAGCAGAGTAGCGGATAAGATTTTATTTAGAGAATCTAGGTTTATTCTTTTTTAATCAGTATTCCTTTATTTTCTTTAGGGTTTAGAAACTTTATTAATTGGTGCTCCTGGATCTTACTTTCATTTAACTAACAGGATATTAATAAAAGGGGGTCGCCAGTTTCCATTTTCGATAGAGGGTTAAGCTAAAAGCCTTCTAGGAGTTTCCTAAGAGATAGTGTTTTATAGTGTGCGAGCTTAGGATGATATTCCTTGGGTATTCTCTAGTATAGAAATTCCGCTTTAACAAATAAGGTAATAAAATCTCTAATATAGAAAATCTCAGGCAATTTAAGTTTTTTGTACAAAAAACAGCTTACTGAGGAGCTAAATTGCATGCTCTCTGATAAAAGACATTCTACTAGATAATAACTTGAGTACTATTTTTATTATTTATTTGTATTCATATAATCCTGAGTCTTTCTTGGATACTGAAGAGGGGCCTTTTCTAAGAGTACTTCTTTCTCCTGAATTTCTTAATAAAGCGGCTGCTAAAATTAAGGAGATTTTCTACTTTCATTTACTGGGAATTGACTAACCTGTCAGTTTTTAAAGAAGGGATTCTCCTCAGTTCAGTAATTTCCTGTTTAGTACATCTAGTTAATTAAGTGTTAGTTAATCTAAACCAAAGGTAAAAATCCCATTATTAATAGAGAGCATCTTCTACAATCTGTAAGGTAACTCTTCTGGGAATAGATCCCACTCCTAAGTAAAGGCATTAAGCTCTTGAACAAGAAAGGTTTAACACTAATCAAGTAAGGGATTTGCTTACTTTATATCCAGCTTTTAAGATCCCAAAGTAGTACAGAAAGGAATTCTAAAAGTAGTAATACCAAGGCTATAATTTTGTGGTTTTTTTAGGTTCGATTAAGGAATTTTAAGAAAGAAAAGAGTTGAAACTAAAATATTCTATAAAGTTGAAGTTTGTGTTTTCTGGTCTTAAAGTGTAAGTTTGTACTATACGGAGACTATCATGCATTTCCTTCACAGAGTTTCAGTCAGGTAGAAGGATTTATGTATGTACTATTAAGTTTCAATCCGCATTTAATGATAAGAGCCCGGGAACATGAGGAATATCCCTTACGAGTACTTACAGGGTCTATTCTATCTAGATTCATTTTAAATCTTAAGTACTGTTAATAGCTAGGAGACGGTAAAAAAATACAAGGAACCCTAAGACTATAAGTATAGAGCAGCTATAGAGCTGTAAGTAAGAGCTCTTTTCTCTTAGGTATAATTGTAAGTTTTAGTTACGATAATTAGGGCTATGGAATTTTACAGGTTTAAGAGTTTTTTAGTTTTTCAAGAGAAGTTTGGAGTCAGTTTTTCCTTTATTTTCTGGGTTTCCAATGTTTCCGATTAAAGAGGTTAAGCCATTTCCAGGCCAGTAAACTCCAGTGAAAGAGGTTCCGGTTTTCTAGTCTAGATGGTTAAATAAATGGTTTAAGATAGCAGCTGAGGCTAAAGCTTTTCCAGTTTTTCGGGATTCCGGGAGTTTTTGTTGGAAGGAAGTATTTAGTAGTTCCTTATCTATTTATCCTGGAATTTCTAAGTCTAACTAGGTCCTCAGCTAAAGTGAGGAGTGTCCACTTGGATTACAGTGTTCACGGGTTTATGAATTGATACTACTCTTTTTTTGTAAGTAAAGCCAATAATTAATAAGGAATGGGAGTGTATAATTCCTTTGCAAGAGCTGGGCAGACTCATTCTTGTTTAAATGTCCTTACAAAATTCAGTTTTAGCTTTTACAGGTACAGGAACAATACTAGATACTAGGGAGTTCTAAAGTCTAAAGTAAGATCTTTTCTTGAGGGAAGTCCTTTGCAAGTAAGTTAAGTGTAGCTTGTTGGGAAAGCCTGTGAAAGCTGTTCTTGCAAAAGGGAGGATGCTAGAGCTAGGAGACATTCCTTTAATGGATTTAGGATAACAGATACTTTAGTGTTTAGGAAGAAAGTCATTTCATACCTTTGTATTCTGGGTTTTGTAAAGTGTTCAAAAGGAGAGTAGATTCCTTTTTGAGTTGAGAGTCTATTTTATTCCTAGGATAAACTTACGGAACTTTTTTGAACAGGAACAAATGAGTCTTAAAACTAAGAATCTGTATTTGTTATCCTTAGCCTTTCAAAGAGTAATAGGCTTTCTTATATTTGTGTTCCTCTGTTTCAAGTCTCTGATTCCAGGTATTAAAAAAGGTATTAATTAAGGAATAAAAGAACTTAAGTAATCCGCTTCCGGTAAAGATAGTATAGAGCTGAGAGATAAGTTCCTCCTGTCAATGTCTCCAGGCCCCTGATTTGTTAACAAGGGTATAGTTTTTAAACTTATGAGGAATATAGTCTATAAAAAGGGAGTCCTATATTTTCTAGAATCTAAGTCATTTTCCAAGTAGAGCAGCTATAAAGGGTAAAGAGATAGAAATATAGGAAATGTCAACTCTTAAATAAAGGCTTCAAATCACAACAGCTTAACTGGGCAGGTTAACTGGGCAAGAAAATGACATTCTGGAAAATAACTTTGATATAGTAAAGTATTTGCTGGATTCCTGAGGTTTAAGTAGCTGTGTAGCTTTAAAGTCAGGAGTTTCTTTTGTACTCCCCTCCCGTTTTTGAGTCTGGTAAACCCTAGAAAACGAGTAGGTTTATAATTGTTTAGAGTGTCTTTTTTGGATCAAGTTGTAATAACAAGTTTAACTAATTACTGGATTCTAACTAATAAGAAATTCAGGAAGTCTTTAATCTTTTTAAATCTTTCAATGTATCTAAGCAAAGGGATTTTTTACCGGAGCATAGAGTTAGGGTTTTCTTGGCTTTTCAAGCTAAAGCTTGCCTTAGAGAGCTTTATTCCGAGTGATTCAATGTTCCTGATTAGATTGGGCAGAGGATAACATAATAACATATTCTGATTGATTCCCGATCTAAGCAGCAGTAAAGGAGTTTAGTTTAAGAGAATGAATTCCGGGTTTTGCAAATTTGTAAAGAAAGGAGAGTAGATTCCCTTTGAAGTTGAAGGAAGTATATTCCTAAACCAGAGACTTATTGTGAACCTCTAAATGGGTATTCTTAAGAATTTGTTATACCGGTAAATGTAGCTTTCAGAATTGTAGGGAAGTCCGTAGTAGCTAAAGGAATGGATTCACTTACTTCAGTTTATTATACATAATCTTTTTTAGTTCCTGATATTGAGAATAAGTAACAGTAGAAGTACTCAATTAAAGAACTGTAACTATTGTAGTAAAGCTAGCTATTTGGTTTCTTGGTAAAAGCGAGTGGAGTTCTTATTCCGATAATTCTAAACTGGTAAAGGAGTTCTAAGTCTTAATGGTGTTAATGAAACCCGGCGAAAAGCTGTTGCTGAAATATTCTATTTCCTTTTAGTTCTTGCGACTTCTTGGTATAGCTAGGCAAGTTTATCTGGAGGAAATTTCTTCCGATCTATCTGGTTTAGCTGGTAAACTGGTAAGGTATCTTAGATATTTTGTATTCCAGTATTTGTATTTGAGTATTCTGTAGTTTGCAAGGCACAGATTTTCTATATTCTTTTGAGTTTAGAATTTCTAGGATTTCCCTATCTTGTATCTTGTAGGAAGTAACTCTCTCAACTGTACCTCTTGTTCTTTCTAATGGAGCTGTTTCCTTAGATATAAACAGATATAAACCTTTTTTTCTTACTAAGTTTCCTGTAACTCTTTTTGTTTTAGTTGTTTAGAGACTCATTAATTTCTTAATCTTTCAGAATTCTATATCTTATGTAGCACTTTAGTCCTTACGGAATTGAGGTATTTAAGATTCCCTGATTTAGAATCCTTAAGTTAAAGAATTGAATCTAAGGAAAACCAAAACCAAGGGCTTAATGGATTTAAGATAGATAACAGATTCTGAACCCTTCTGGTCTTCTTGGTTATGAGGCTTTATGAGGATAATTGTGTAAGCAGAGGATAACAGAAACCAAATTCTATTTCCTTAAAGGTTAAAAGGTATAGACATTCTTGTCAAGTTAGCAAAATAGGAGTAATTAGCCTTTCTTATCAGGTTATAGTACTTTCCATTGTTATAACCTAACCTTATTTATAGGGAATCCCTGAATTAATTGGAGCTCTTTGGAAGTTAGTGCAGCTAATTTTATTCTGTATAGTATAGGAAGCTAAAGGAGATCAAGTAAACTGGGCTTGTAAGGAGCTAATTGGTATTCTTGTAGATGTTCTAATTCTAATGTTTAAGATGGTAAAGGTGTTAATCCGAAGTCTAAAGAAAAAACAGTGATTCCTTTTCTTGAGGGACAGGAGTTTCAAGATTCTGTAGATCTTGGAAGTCTTTGTTTTGGGTTTTGCAAGGATGTGTACTCTTTTAGTCTTCTTTGTCAAGCATGGGAAGTTTATCTTGTACTACTTGAGATTTCTGATTAAGTAAGTGTATTGACAGCTAAAGGATAACATAAACATCTTTCTTTGCATTGTTGAAAGCTTTTGGATTCTTGGGAACTCTCTATTTGTATTCAGGGTTTTGAGATTCCTAACTAGAAATGTTCTAACTTACTAATCCTAGGAACTTACAGGAATAACACTCTGAACCTGTACACTTCTAGTCTAGTCTGTAATTCTCTACTATTATGACGGTATTGCCCGTATTTCTATTGCTTTAACAAGGCAAACTTCCAAATTTCCTGATCCTGTACACGCTTTGACCTATTCCTAGAAAAAACTAATAATCCACCTGTTCTTGTCAGTAACCTGCTACTGAGCCTGCTAATGCCTGTGGAGGAAAGCAAGCCTAAGCCTGTAAAGATCGAAACTCCTCTTGGTTTTGTATTGCAAGGTACTGATTCTATTTCTTTAGAATTGCTAAGAGATAGGAAAGAACTCTGTATAATCATGTCTAAGCTGATAAGCTAGGAAACTGGTAAAGGCTTGTCTTGTAGGTAATGGAAACTCTCTTCTTTGTTCTAGTTGTAGCTGAAGGAACTCTAGCTAATGTTGCTTTAGTATATTCCTTTGTTGCTTTAGTTGTAGCTAACAGGAATCCATAGGTTGTAGCTAATAGATTCTCTTGTTGCTGATGGAACCCTGGATTTGCTTTGTTGCTTTGGAAGTTCAAGTGGTTCTTGTTAGCCAAGAGGGAAATCCTTCGCTTTTGAGAGTAGATTCCTAACTCTATCGGCAAAGTAGTTCAAGAAGCAAACGTGATGGTATCGCACGAGTCTCCTCATAGGCAGGTGTCAATTCCTTAAGATAAAGTGATTTGAAAGCTAGCTGTTGCAGATGGAAGAAGGTTAACTAGGCCGATGATTGGTTAGAGCAAGTGGATTGTTCGGTTCAAGAGGTCAAATGCCGATGTGTCCAAGTTATCAAGTTGTTACAGCTATAGATGGAAAGATGGAATGTACTTACTGGAAAGGAGTTATCTACACAAGCAGAGGATTGGGCTTATAAAAAAGAGTACTGAAGTTTGACTTATGTATTCATAGAAGTTATCAAAGGAAAAAAGGGGCTAGTATATGATAATAGAACTCATAAAAAACAGGAAAGGAACTTCACTAAAACCAAGATTCTCTATTTTGGATTCCGGATGGGTTTAGACTGCGTCAACTTGGATGAATAAGTATAGGCTAACTCTTCTTTTTAAGACTAAGATTAGAGGTATTCCAGTTATAGGTAAGATAGCGGGATGTAAGAAGTAAGTCAATAAGTAGAGTAGAGGTTTATCGCTTAGGTATGAAGAGTAGTTATTTAGGTTAGGAGCAAGACAAGAGGAAGGGAAGTAAGAGCTCGAACGAAGTGAAGAGGAAGGCTTTAGATTGTTTGTATCTGAAAGCGATTATCTCCAGCAATTCATACAGTCTAGTAAGAAGCTACCAAGGCAAGCTAAACAAACCAACCAGACAAAGACTCAAGGAAGGATTAATAGGCTTCTTATTTAGTTGTTAGTTGTTACTGCTTTCCTGTTTAGCGCTTTCCTGTGTACCTGTTGTAGGAAATTAGGGATAGAGAGTCAGAGGTCTTACACAAAGGGTCTAGACATAAGGGAAGTTTACTTGTCTTGGAATCCCTGGCTAAGAAACCTTTCCCAGACTGTACTTTAGTCTTAATAAGAAAAAGTACAGTTTCTTATTAAGACTCTGGTTTAACTGGCTAAGAAATTCTAAAGGACTCATTTAGGAAAGGCCTCATACTCCCTCAGAGTTTCAATTGTACTCTATACATTATAAGGGTTCCTCTAAAGGCAGCTGAATATCTTGACTAAATTAAGGTATCCTTCAGCGTGTTACCTTCCCTAACTTAATGCGCTAATAAAGGGGGACGCGGACTTCTACTCTTTTACTTCAAAAAGCAGGATACAAACAAGCCTATAATAAAAAGGAGTACCTTCCTCTATAAGATTCCTAGGACTCTAACTCTAGCAGAAGAAAGTCTAGGATTCCCTTTTATAGAGTCCTAATTCTTCCTAACCCAGAAGCCGCAACTAAACTAGTTCTTAGATTTCTAGGTCTTAAACTTTGTTAACTTTCAGGTCGGAAAACCCTATAAACCTAGGAACACGGTAACAAGAACAAGCAACCCTTTACTTTCATACCTACAATTTCCTTTATCAGTAGAATCACTTAGATACAAATAGATCCTTCTTTTGAGCCTTGCTCTTCACCATACCTCTAGCTTTCTTTAGTTACCGGTTTTCTTAAGACCTGAACTCTGTATCTTTTTATGAGAGAATATCTATCGTTAGTATGTCTTACAACTCATACATAAATTTGTAGAATAAAAACTTCCAGTTATGTTATTAAGAATTTTATACTTGAGTCTACGCAACCGTCACTTTGAATAGAAAAGCGTTGGTACTTCCTTTTTCTTGGTGTCAGAATTCTTATAGCCGATAAACTCAACGTCTTCGCAAACATGTAAAATAAAAAAAGAAAAGGATACTAGATTCCAATAACCCCGATTGAATAAATTTCGTAGTTAAGTTATCCTGATACTAGAAAAGCAAAAGCTAATATGAGTACTCCGTTTGTTTTACTTTTAGAAAGAAATTTCCTGTAGTTTATGAAACTTAGAGATAGGGGGGTCCCTAAGAAGGATACCTTTAAAACTAACGTACACTACTCAATTAGGAACCCCGCATCGTGTTTACCCCGTGTATACTTTCTGGAAGGATTTCAATACTAGTAGTAGAATTTTATTAGCTTAGACTCACTGGAGTTTACTTTGGTATTATTTCTTCGCTTTTATAGGACCCATTTTGTATGTCTATGAGCACCCTTTTTTCTTTATATCAAACACCGACTCATTTAAAAGGGCCGCTCTTTGTCTTCACTACACGTTGGGAATAGAAAATTTAATGTACAATTTATCTTATATACATAATTTGTATACGTATCTAATATAGAACCTATACTTTCAACTTCTCTAAATTTTGAGGGATTTTGTATCTAATTCTAGCTAATTTGTAAATGTTATGCCAGGGGTTATGTGTTATGACAAAACTTATAAGGTTGCTTGATTAGCACTTTTCCAATAAACTTTTTAAAGTGGATCTCAGAAAAAGAGAGTTCATTCGTATCGAATAATTAACAAACTAGTACAATATAATGAGTCCTCCTAACTTACTTGAATTGTTTTTACTATAATAAATCGTATATTTATGTACGGATACAAGGGACAAAGAGTAAAGAGACCCCGTTATGGGGCTTTGCTTGGCCTAAGGCTGAATCGAAAAGTCCTTAGTAAAAGATATTGAAAGTGCTGAGCTTCTATTGAACAAAAAGGACAAACTTTGTGCTAATATTGTATCTTAGGGGTCATTATAACACTTCGACGGAAAGTTTATAGGAATATGTAACGTCTTGTAATAAATCTAATTATCAAGTAATTAAAGACTCGCAAACTAAACAAGGGATAACAACTCGATATCTCTCTAAGCTATTTCTTATAATTAATCTATGAACGACCGTGAAATACCATGAGTATTCTATTAAAAAAGATTACTCTCATGTTAAGACGCATACACTATATACTCAAAAGTCTCATACTAATCACCCATGGATACTATACTACTCTATACTTCCTTTGTAGATAGAAAACCCATATAGGAGCACATCTTTAGCTTTTACTGCTTACCAAAAACAAGATATTTTTAATATTTAAGATGGTGAATAAGTTTATACAAGTGTAGGAATTCTAGTAGTTTATGAACGGGATTCGTGGACTATAAATAAGGATGCTTTTTCATTATTAAGGCAAAAACTGACAGTATTATCAGTAAGATAAAAAATAAATAAGAGATGGATAGGATCTTGTAACTCGAGGAAGAACTTATAAAGAATACTTGCGGACTTCTTTGTTCCTCAAGTAGCTCTTTTGTAAAATTAAAGCTGGTCGTAGTGTATTTTAGATCGACAGAACATGCGACGTATACAACAGTTTTTCTGGACCTAATTATATTGTGAAGCATACTTTTCTTTTGCGATAGGGATTTACAAGCACCCTTTTTTCTATATCAATTTTTGAGGCTGGCTTATCTGTTTGGGATTTCATTAAAGCCGTATAAGTATAAAGTAAGATTTCTTCTTCAATTTCTGACTAAACGGAGCTTTAGAATTGCTTTTTACTAAAGAATCTAAAAAAAAGAGTACTAAATTCTTACGCTTTAAACTGTATTACAACTACAAAAAGGGTTTTATCTCTTTACAAGTTACACAGCTCATATACTCTTTGTAAAAAATCCGGGGTTGCACCATTAAATTATATTACTTGCTTTTTAGTACAGTTTAGAGAGTACTCTTTTTCGTAGTTGACTACTCAAATCAAAAAGAGGTCGAATAGGCGTAGAATGTGCCCCTTTATAAGGCGTTTTAACTTAGCTTGGTTTTAATTTCAATAAAGTATCCAATTAAATTAATGTATTAAATAATAATAAAGGGTATCTCCGTACTGAATACTGAGGATTTCCAGCATTTCATAAGTCAGAAAGGTTAGGGAAGGCAAGTTTATCTTGGCTTGTTTTGAAGTTATCCAAATTGCTGGCATTTTGAATCACTTATATACGAATAGATTTAGCTTATCCTGTATACTATCCAATCTTAGTAAGTTTAGTATTTAGTCTTTGGAAGTGGTAATACAAATATAAATCTGTGATACAAGCATGGGTTCGACTCTCACTCCTTCTCTCAATCGGTATTGAATTATGTACATGCGGTCCCTTTTCTTGGTGCTCTAAAGAGTATAAAAGTAGGTCTAGCTTTTAGAAGAATCTAGTTATTAAGAAGAAAGGTATGCAGATAGTACTTATTCTATGCACGTGATTTGGGCATTAATAGGTAATCCTTTTGATGCTGCTTATTATTCTTTTTAAAGATACCAAATGGAATGATACTCTTAGTCTAGTTTTTATGATAAAGAATTCTGACAAAAACTACGCTTTCTATAAAGAGTCATCGGTTTGAACCTTTATTAGTTTTAAAACCTTTGCACGTCAATAACTAAAGGATCCTACTATTTTTTGAATAGAGTAATCCTTATTATCTGAACTTATATTATTTAAGCGATTCTATTACATACCTTTCTTGTGTAGTTAAACCTAAATCAACTTAGTCATTCAAGAGAACCCAAGAAGGTAACTCATAGCAAAGATTTTACTTTCACAAAAGCATGCGGGAAGCTCTTACCCTACTCGTTAAAGATTTTCTCTTACTTCAGATAAAAAGAGTAGTCAACTCTGGGTTGAGAATCTTTCGTTTTCCTTACTGAGCTATAATGAGGAACGCTTTTTTTTTCTGTTAAAATGAGTCAAGATGGGAGATGCCCGAAGCCTGAGACTAAGGAATTCCTTTTTTACGGGTATGTCCTTTGTCAAATAGAAGAAATCTTTAAATATAGATAAAAGAATTCTAGTACTGACGTAAGGCGGCTACAGGGTATTAGTTGAGGAATTCCAACTCATAAGGAGGATTTTTAATATAAAAACGGGTACCACAAATGCATTGAAATTTTATAGTATAGAGAAGAACCCTTAACTCAGGTTATAGCGCACCAAAAACACAGCCGTAGAATAAGTTTTGAAATAAGTGTATGTGTCTTAGCAAGTAAATAAACTGAAATTACAGCTTCTTCAAGATCAAGAGTAGGTTTTCTAAAAAGAGCTTTTGTAACAACTAAACTATAAAGTAAAATCTGGTTTGGTCTCCTAAATATGGAATGCCTATAGTACTACAATTTACAATTACAAATCAGTGATTTAGTGTTAGGGCTTTTCAAGAGAGTGCCTAACTAGACTCGACGTAGAATACTAAGCTAGGGTTTCGAGTCACAAATTTTTTGTGAATTTATCGCAGTAATTTTTCCAAGGTATACCCAGAGTAAAAGTGAGATTTCCGTATCGAAAAAAGTATAGATAGGAATGAATCTTATTTTGAATAAGGAAAACGAAGAGTTTCCACTTGTATTGATATGAGAGCCACTGGCAGATAGTAAAATTAGAATTATGTACACAAACGAATGCTCACATTTCTTTTTTATCTCAGCTTGCTCTGTATCTTCCTTCTTGTTTTCCGTTCCTTCATTCCAAAAAGCTTACATGGAAAGAAATCAAGAATAAATTAAGTAGAAAATATTCAGAATAAACTATATGCTGGATTGATTCACCAAATTAAAGTATGCGCTGATTCAAGTAAGTAAAAAAGTCTTGGTTAAGTTATTTTTATGTTCTACTGAGGGATACAGACGGAGGGTCTAGCTAAAGTGGTAAGACAGCCGATGCTACATGCTATAACAAGAAATTCTAACCCCTATAGATTAAAAAGAGGTAATATACACTAATTAGAAAGGAAAAGAATCCCCGAAAGAGAGTATTGGAATGGCAAATTAGGCAAAGAATTTTAGCTTTTTGTAGAAAGGCTCAAAATAGGGCTTTTCGTACTAAAACTTGGCAGCAGCTATGATTCTGAGTAGAGTATAGTTCTATAGTTTAGAGATGCAAGATTTACGTGATCCTATTTAACTTCATTTTGAAGTGATGACTCTCATATTAAAAACTATAGGCCTGCTCTAGTATATATGAAAAAGGGTTTGGTAGCTAAGCGTATATGCAAGAATATCCGTCTTTACATGTTTTTTATATCATCGCAGGGCCCCCTGTTTGCTTTATACATAACTTCAATGCAACAAACCACTTAATTTATTCATTAATACAAGGCTCTATTGTCTTAAAATAGTATACTAAAGGCTTCTTAACTGCGCTAGATTGCTCGGAGAGGTGCCCTGGTAACTAACTACCACGAAGCGGGCATTTATATATATATATCATATAAAACAAGCCCTTAATCTTGAGGTCATAACCCCGAACTAAAAGTAAACTTATTCTTAAAATTACTAAAGAGGATGCTAGAGTACATAGTTACGAAACCCAGCAGTTTACTTCACTTATTTATACTACAGATGTAAGGTTCCCCTGCAAAAAAAAGAGCAAAGACAAATACCTTAGAGAAGTACAAAACCCTAGAATAGTAATAGATTCCAGATAGCCAGATAGATAGACTCTAATTAGTAAGAATTTTTAGTACGACTTTTGTTGCTATGCCTTCTTGAGGTCTTTTCTGATCTTAAGACCGAGGTAATATAAAAGAGTAGGTCTTCTTAACAGGAACCCTCTTGCTAAATTAGGAGTTAAATTCTTACTTGTTGCGATTTTTGATTCTGAATATATACCCGGACTAGAAATAGATTAACTACCTTTCCTTGTGCGGGGCAGCCGAGGGTCTGTCTTTAAAATAGTAAGATACAAGCGAATTCCAGCGCACAAATATATAATAAACTACTAGAGCTGTTAGAAGTTTTATCAGAGATGCGGTCTTAAAAAAAAAGCGGTAAGAAAGCAAGATTTCCTAGCTCAGAGACTGAAATCCTTATAAACTCATAAAGGAGCTCGTGTAAAAGGCAGGTAACTCCTACCACAGGGTTGCAGATTTGGAAAGTGGGTCAATTTATAATAAGATTAAAGGTTGTAGAACCTGAAGTGCATTATATAAAGAGAATCCCTTAAACTACAAGATCTCGCTAAAATTAGAAATTCATAAGAAATAAGCGCTTAGCTTTTTTGCAGAATTGTCTAACTGTAATTTGTATAGTAATAGGGGTAGTGTCTCTCTGAATTATTATATTAGATTTCTTATTTCTCAAACTTTAGCTTACTCAAATCGAGACTAAAGTTTTTAAATTAAATTCGAATTTAGATTGTAATAAATGTAAACACAAGCTCTTACTCTTTTTAAAGGACTTTGGATTTGCCACTCTTTTTTTTTAACCAAGAATTTACTCTACTTTTAATTGGGATGCTTAAACTCTTGGATTCGGTAGCAGGTTTGTAAAAGTACGTAAGAAAATTAATTGATTTACTTCATTTCAGAAAAGCCCGACAAACCCCTGGGTTTCAATATATAAATTGGGTATTAAATAAAAAGGGATCTATAGCGCGCAAGTCCTCAAGGGTCCTCTGTAGTTTATACCTATAGTAGCTCCTTTCCTTTTATTATATTAAAACCAGGCAACAAAGTCTATATTCAGGTGGGCAATCCTAATTATATAAATGTCTCGATCCCGGCAGGTGGCTATTTTGTATAAGTTGTTTCAGAGTTAGTCAAAGTGTTTTGCTTGGCTGAATAACAGTCTTTTCGTGTACATTTTGATTTCCTGATTTCATCTATCCTAATTTATAGTAACAGGGACTTCTGCAGTAGGAACCCCTAATTAGTACCCCATCGTAGGTCTAGTCCGGCTTAGAGTTGCTGCGAAGTAATTCTTACAAACCTAGTATATCAATGGTTAATAGGCGGGTATTAAGATAATATAAGACTTTTTTTTATTTAGGAACTAAGCTTAAAGCTTTCTTACGTAGGAAACACAAAGGTTATAAAGGGCTTGCTTCTTTCTAAAAGTTTATAGAGTTAATTCTATTTTTATTATATAATTAGGGAGCCTTTTCTGACTAGTATATATAAAGGTAACAAAGAAGGAGAGTAATTGCTAGGCTAGCTAAATCCGATGCCCTGATAAGGGATCCCTTAAGTTTTATATTCTTGGAGTGAGGAAATGGGAATTCGGCAAAGCTAAAGGAATGCACAAATATTCTATTCAAGTTTTTAAAGTCCCAACCTTTTAAAATATAGGTTCAGTCTAGCTTATACTAGCTTTTAATTATTCTAGGAGTAGGCGCAGAGAGGAGTTAGTTAAAGAAATAGAGTACTATTTGAAGGTTTCGGTGGAATATTCCTCTAGAAACATTACTAGATTTTTTAAGGATCTCTCCTTATGGCTTTTGCATCGGTACCCCGAACCTAACGATCCTCGTTTGCACTAAAATCCCACCGGATCTCCAAGGAAGCAACTATCTACTTTCGAAATATCCTGATAAGTAAGAAAACAGTCATATGCCGCTCATTACTATGTATTAAAAAAGGGATCGCCTTTACTATATTCCTCAGGCTTCAGAGTACTTTGGGTCATGTATATAAATACAAGCTTCCGTTTTTGGATATATTAAACTTTTCTCTTTAGTTTGTCCCTCTTTTAAGTAGGATTTTTTGGAGTCACTAATCGAATTTTATTCCCTGTATCTTGACCTAGTTTATTGGGTAAATAGTTTTTTCCACAGCCAGGAGGCATTCTTTTTTAACCTCATTAGTTAAAGGGGGTTTAGTATTCCCCGTGAATTTTTTTAAGATAATGTAATTTTCATGAATTCTTAAATAGATTTATCTTAATAAGAAGTTCCGTTTACTAGGTTTTGGTATTTGTACCGGTATTAAGTTCTAGTGGAACCCCGCGACTTTAGTTAATGACTAGGGTTTTCTCATAGCTAGGAAAAACGTATACTGTCCCATATGCCTCCTAAACCAGTACTTTCTCCCCATCTTATTCCTCATTGTCAAAACCTCTAGCGCTTGAAATTCATAGGGGAATCCCCCTATTAGGTCTCACGCCTTCACTAAACTAATACCTTAGTTTTTTTTAATATAAGTATGGTTTTACAAGTGGAAAAAGAGAGCTCCTTTATGTACCAATTAGAAAGACTCTTTTAATCAGGATTAGATTTATACCTTAACTAAGTAGGGCCGCGCCCTGGTAGTAAAGCAGACTAAAAAACCCCTTAACCTTCTCAAGTTAAACATAAAAGAGCCTTATACTCCTAGGTTTGAAATAAAAAGGCACGGGATTTTAGGATATAGCATGAGAGTACTGATATAATTTATTAGCTTAGAGAATTTCCGTGTTGCTAGCTATTAAAAAAGGGGTATCTTGGATATTAGTTAATGAATACAAGGCTTAGTTTCCAGTATTAGAAAGAATTAACTTGAGATGCAACAATTTAATATAAATTAAGTTGCTCTTTTAGCTTGAGTACTTAGCGAGGAGATTTTATATATCCTTAAGAATTGCAAATAAACCAGCAGTAATATATATAAATTCCTATCTATCCTCATTTATTTAGCAACTCCGTATAGACAAAAAAGAGTATCGAATTGTCATAGTACCCCCTTTTTCGTATCTTGTTTTTCGAAATTTAGAGTCTTAAAGAAAGAAGTACGTTCAGGATATAGATCAAGCCTGGGAATACACTAAAACACAAAGTCAGTGAAAGGACGTGCGCTTCATTTAATAAAAACTCTTACCATAAAAAACCCGTTCTATAAATCTCGATCTTCATAGGCATCCGCTCCAAGGAAGCAGTTTCCTACTTTGCTAGCTTAATATACAATATTTATTTTGGTAAAGTGAAGTCCTATGAGACTTTAAATTTATAAGACACAAGGCTTTTTCCTCTTGTAAGTTACTCTTAGGATATTTGATATAGAAAAAATGAAAAGGACTAACAATAGGCAGCACTTTAAACCAAGGCTTTATAAAAACTACTAGTAAAAACACCGCTTATAAAACCCAAGAAAACTCTTTGCCTATCTATTTTATAAAGGACTCTCCGATTTGCTTAATTCGTAAAGCCTCAAGTGTTCCCTTTGATTTGCGCCGGTAGTTATATAGCTCACCGGTATACAGCTTTGTTTTTAAGGAGCTTAGGCTAAGCCATAGCAGTTTAGGAAGGGTAAAAGTAAAGAAAAAGGACTCAAAAGGGAACTTATAATAAATAGGAAGGAAAGAGGGCTTCTAATATAAAAAGACTTAGGATTGCCACTATCCTCAAAGAATTTTTGATCTTGAAAGTTTAGACTGTACCCAGTTATTCTTGAGTTTTTAGATCCTAGCTATTACTAGAGTTTACGGGTGCCCTAGATTTATTATAGAAAGAACGTGTAACCCAAAATGAACTAGGCCCTTCTCTTTCTTAGTTGGTAATCTTTAGGCTTCTTTTTCTGCAGGATGGTGGTTTATATCTAGAAGATATTGCTGTATATAATTTAATACCCTAATACCTGGAGTTAGCTTCATGAAGGGCAAACCCCCTATCTATCCTGAAAGAGTTACCTTCAAAATACTAAGAGACTACTCGAGATGTAAGCCAAAGTCTTATGTGAAGAAACTAAGTAGGATATATACCCTCCTGTATCTAACAAAACGGAGGTTTCTTCTATACTATAAATTGTCAAGGAATCCCCTACTCCGAAGCAAGCTCTAAAGGCATTGTCCCGCCAGGGGCGTTTATATATTTTTCTAACCGGTTCTTTATTTCAAAGTAACCAATACAGACAAATTCAAGGTTGAAGGACTGCAGTGAAGAGAATCAGGGTTTTGTTTAGAGAGTATGAGAGGAGTCCCGAATAATTACATATGCAATGCTTTTAAGAGTGCAATTCCTTGCTAAGTTAGGAAAGAGAGACTCCAAAAAAGTCAAACCCTTTGAAATCTAGGTACATCCGACCGAGTCTAGAATTTCGGGGTAAAAGGCAAAGATCATAATATAGGATAAGTTTTTAATGAGCAGTGCCATAAATCTGATAAATTTAACATTAGAAATTTCTGATTATTAGGAGATTAACCTCCGTTTTTTACTATACAAAGATAGGTACAGACTAAACTTTTCCTTTGTTTGGCTTGGCTACACAGTGGAATACAAAAGAGGGAGAACTGAGATATCAAAGAAGTTATTGATTAAGTACCCGCGCAGTTACTAAATTGAAACCGGATTAAGAGGTTCTCTTTAATAAATACACTTAAAGCTTGCCTCTTTATTAACGTAGTTAGCTTTCTTTGTAAAAAAACCGAACTTATTAAAAATGGATACCAATAGGGTGTGCTTTGGAAGTTAAAATTATCAACTACCCGTATTAGGAAACCGCCCTAGAATAAGTATAACAATCATCATAAATTTACCTCAATAGATTAAAACGAGTATACTTTTTTTTTTAATTAACTTAAAGAAGAAAAGGAGAATTTCTGGATAATACGTACATAAAACCCACAAAAGAGAAATTGTTTTCATATGGAGAAGCTTTTTGTCCCTTTTAATAACAAAAGCAAGGAACCTAGGCCCCGGGAAAGGGCTCCGGTCTGTAGCGCTCGACTTGAACCTTTTAATGTCTGAAAAGAAAGCTATGATTTAACAAGCAAATATAGACTGCATCGTACTAACACTGGCTCTTAGGTGACCACAGCTATGTTATTCAGGCTACTAATTAAGAGGTGCGCGAGCGTAGAAGATCTACTTAAGTTATTTTGCTGTTTTACATGTAAAGAGAACTCTCATAGCATATCAACATGAATCTATTGGAATGAAAAAGAATTTCTTCCGAGTAAAGAGGAGTTTCATATTAAAATAGTTTGAACAAGGAAGGGGGGGTACTCCCAGATTAAGGGACTCTTGTGAACGGTTCAAAACGAAGTGGTTGGTCTTTTTTAAAATCCCTTATGGGTTCTATCAACAGCTTTAAAAGTCAGTTAAAAAATTCCTGTATTTAAATAAAGTAAGGGTAAGCTCTGCCTCTTAGGTGTTTATAGAGATGAATACAAGGCCACCGGTGTAAGCCTTTCCTAATTAATAAAACCTCTCTAGTATAGGTAGTAATGTGTCCGTATGAAAAAGGAGTCTAACTTGTGTGAGAATTTCAAGTTGTTTAGGATCCCGGGTTACAACGATAAGGAATTAAATTAGATACTATCTCCCAGAGCCAAGTCCCATGCAGTAATTACTAACTTAAAATCGCACTCAAATTTAAGCGCGGGGTCTCCCCCCAAGGAGAAACAAGTTATAACCAAATCTGTAAAGAACTCGAAATTCCATGGTATTAGCGCTTTAAAGTCCCCTATCAATTTAATTTCCTCGATACTCGAGATGGGGTGTCTACCCTGTGCGTATTGCTTTCTCCTATATAGAGATAGATTTAGATATTTTCTTGAATAGTTTAGTAATAAAGTCAGTAGTTCTTTTTTCCGAATGGTAGAACAGGTTAATTATCGTGCGAATTTCATAAGTTCAAGTCCAGCTAACCAAAGTAAACTCCATTTTATTTTCTTTGAATTGCTTCAATAGCATAGAACAATATTAGTTTAACTAGACTTTGTATAATATGTAATGTAATACCGAAGTCTTAGAGCATAATCTAGTCAAACATATCCTATAAGGAGGTGCCTGTTCCATATGATTTTTCTTCCTCGGCAAGTAAGTAAAAAGAAACTCTCTATTTGGTATCCGTAGTCCCCTTTTTACTATAAGATTAAATTTTATCTCATGCTACGATCTTAAACAGGAAGTTGTTTCATCTAGATTGTTATGCTTGAAAAAGAAATAATAAAATGCTAGTTTCTTGAATTAGTGCATAAATAAGGTCTACTGAAGAATTCCTTGTTGTATCAATCAATAAAGTAAAGTCTCGAGTAACTCCGCCCGCTAGGATTTGCTTTAAACCCGGATTTGTAAAACTGAATCTCAAATTACATACTATAGTAGGCAATAACTAACAAATAAGTGGGAAAGACTTCAATAAGTAGGGGTAACTCTGGAATATTTATACATTAGAAAAGGGATCCTTATTTTATTATCTAAGGTTTCTGGAGTTTTTTTGTTTCTTTTTTTTTTTTTAAGCCTATAACTTCGCACCGGATTTGCACTCGTGAGGTTTGGGGGGATGAGCTTTTTGGGTTATTTCTTTTTTCAGGGTTCCCCCTTCTATGGGTTTTGGCAAATAAGAGCTTTAGAGCTGTAATACATTTCAAGGTGGGTTATAAAGTTAGGTTTTTTAAAGAGAATCTGTACACCTTGTCGATATAGACCTGATCAATAAAGTTTACAAAGTAGGTAAACCCTTCAAGAAGTAACATATTTTTCTCATGAGGATCCGGTTATTTCTGTTAGGTATATAATAATTTTAAGAAGCACAGGAGTAAATGCTTGTTCTGCACTTCTAGCTCTAGAAATAGTCAAAGATAAAAATTTGCTAGTGAACTAAGTAAATACTTTCTTCCTTTTTAAGATCTATTTCATACCAATCTAACTATAGAACGTCAAATCCAAAACCAGAATTAGGTTTACAGCATAATTCGAACTAATAATTAAGTTTTCTCCCCAACCCAACCCTTCTTGGAGAATAGAATTTTGGAACGTAAATTTAAGAAATAGACAAGCTATTACCTAAAGCTTATACCTTTAGAATTTCCTTGCTTGCAGGTTGCATTAACTTCAAGGACCAAAAGCATACCTAATATACTAAGATTTGTAATCGATTATCCCCAAAAGTGTAAAACTAAGGAAAGAAACTCTAATTTAGAATAAATAGCATAAACTCGGGTTTTAATATCAGATTTGTAAAACTATTGTGCTAGTAAAAATGAAATAAATTCGTGTTATGACATGTTTCCGGTAAACAAAGTAACTAGTTATCCTTACCACTTTCTAAAAAAGTAATTTTCTAAGGACAGTTAATATATAAAGTACTCTAAAATCCTTTTCTGGTGCAACCCCGGGTAGCTATTTACTAGCCGTGTGCCCTGCGTCGTTTTGAACTTCTATGGAGCATATCTTTATATACTAACGCATATTACCTGATTAAACAGCTAAGAGAAAGCAATTGGATAAAGCACACAGGAATACAAAATAATGACATTCTTCGATTAAAAGGTGAGACCCTTGCTTATGAACCCGCTGCAAATACTTAACATCAAATGCATTTAGTCCACTTGTGTACAGTTGATCTCCTATTGATTAGCTTTCAATAATAAGGTATCTACTCTATTATCTTGTATCTTAGCTACCTCCGACTCTAAGACGGCTTGAACCTTCGGCCTTCATATTAGTTTAGTTGGACAGCGTTTTAAGTGACTGTCTACCATAAAGGGTCCAAATATCCTATAAGATAAGAAAAGCGACTTCCATTTCTTTAACATGAAGTTTTATACTAAGGATATCTTAAATATAAGTAGTATACTCCGCAACAAGAAGAATTTCAAATAAGGAAGATTATGACCTCTCCGGAACTTAAGATAATCTGTTATCCTCTAGCTAACCCAGTTACTAATTAAAGAAGAATCTGTCATAAGTAAATTTACAATATATCTAGCTCAGTTCGTGTAACCATTTTCAAAGGAGACGGTAAGTAAAGCTAGTATATTAATGTAATCAAAATTCTTTTTTTTGGAACTCAAAGCGCGCATACATTTTAGGGAATTCTGGTTTTAGATCTTAGTTAGAACTTTCTATTAGTTAGATTCCCTATTAATTCTTACCTTGTTGGGACAATATAACATAAATAGTGAGGTCCCCACAGATTTAACTTGCTTATTATAAAGTCTTTACTATCTTATTTATGGTGGTTTTTCCCAGAACAAAAGGTATAGGAGAAATCTTATTTGTCCAGCTAGCTAAGCTCGATACTTTAAATTCTACTACGATAGGTAAGGGGGTTCTAGATAGTAAATATTTAAAAATAAAAAACTAACTAAATAATTTTTGTATTAGCACCTCTTGGATTCCTTGCAGAGGTATAGCCGGAGTAAAACCCTCGATTAACTTGTAACAAGATGAAAACAAGAAGAGGATTCCTCTTTAAAAATCTACAAATTCGCGAAACTTACCAGCAAGTTTTGTCTTATAGCTTTAAATTTAAATATTAGCACTCGTTTTATACAGGGAATTCCTTCCTCTGAATATTAATGCGAAAACTCGATACTCAGAACTATAAAAATCCTATGTGGACAAACAATTTTAACAACACATACTATCTTTTTCGCGTATAAGAATCCACTTAGGCCGTTGCATAATCCTTACTTTTTACTGTAATTTACTGTGAATTGAATTATTAAAGGCTTATGAACTCTTGGATCTGGGGTTGCTCTCCAAGATTTCGTTTTTCCTATTATTTGTAAGTTTCGATAAAAAGCCCTATATTGAACACTAAGTAACCTATTCACACTTTATATAATGTACCCCCGCCGAAGGGTAGAGGTCTATAAAAAGGGTATCCATATTTTTTAATTTGTATATGTAACATACATAACAAGCAAGAATAAATTAGGAAGAAGTAGGATTTGGAGTTCGGCGTTCCCCGTTTTGGATAAGGGCCAAAGCCTCGCGTGGACTCAAGCATAGCGTTGCAACAGATTACACCAAGGGAAATCCCATAGCCTGAGTACTATCCTCTATCCGGTGGGGTTATACTAAAAAGCAATTGAGGCTATATAATATAGTTAAAGAGACTCCCTTATAAGCTTTAAGTTTAAGTTCGTCGATGGTAAAGTTCTAGTTTTTTCTTACATTCCTAAGAGCAAGGGCTTACTTAAGGGTTAGAATTTCCAAGTGGATCTAAGGGGATCCGGTATTAAGTGGTATAACTAAAATAAGAATTCTAAAAAGGCCCGAAGTTCTAGCTTTCGAGAGTCTCTTAGGCAGTGGTCTATTGTTTAATGATTGTCTTTATTGTATTGTCCAAGAATCCTAATAATTACCAGTTAAGAAAACGGACTTATGAATTATATATGTGCGTCGAATTAGAGTCTAAAAAAAGGAAGGTAAGGGGGAAACGTAAGGGACTGAGCTATGCCTTTTAGCTAGACTGATACCTAGACACAAATTCTATTATATACCCAGGAGGGTTGCTAGGTTTTGTAAGAGTTATACTCGTATTTGTAGAAGTTTTCCGGATATTTTTGATTTATTTATAACCGCTTTCCTTACTATTTAAAAGTGGAGCTGTTGAGAAAGAAAATTTCGAGTAACTGAACGCCTCAAAACTTGTTAAGCATTATTACTTAAACTAAATCGTTAACTTTATTACTTTACTACAGGAGTTCCTATAAAATTGTTAGAGTATCCAAACGAAGCATAAGAAGGACTAATAAGTAATAAAAACCAGTACAAGCTTTCTTGGGAAATTGAAAACAAATTAATCCTATTCCTATAAAGGGCCGTATCTAGCTACGCTTTGCTTCTCAAGAATAAGGAACTCTAATAAGGGGTTAATAGAAAGGATGGCAAACGGAACTTCTAATATATATTTTATATTGTGTGGTAGTAACTCATAGTCATAGGGTTAGAACACCTTTGCATAACCACTTACAATAACTGAACTGGCGCTCTACTGCTTAACTCTACTTCATACAACCCCTTTAGGCAAAGATTTCAATTATTCATTATTTTGTATTTAAAGTTAGAAATCCTCGAAAGGTAAAAGAGATTTATCTCATCCTTCCTTTCTTTTAAGGAACTCCCTGGAATACTAAGAATCTCATTAAAAATTACTCACAAGAAAGAAACATCCAGAATCTTAAGAGCTTTTCCCCTGTTGCTGATATATAATTAATGTAGGTATACTTCTTTGTAATATTATATACTCATTACTGTACAAAGGGTACCCATATTAGACTGTCTATAAAGTCCCAAACTTCCTATCCTTGATTTCGACCCTACATCCTTGTACTCCGCTCGACCCGAGAATTCTAGCTAGAAAAAAAATATAAAGGAGTCATAAGCTACACTCTCCTCAACGGAAACCTACTTATACCTATTAAAAAAAAACAATAAACAAGCTCACAGCGAAATCCTTAGATTTTACTTACTAAGACCTCATATTTACTATTAATTTATTCAATAGGGATATAAGTACTCATCTTAGATAAAAGAAATATATGGGTCTTGTCCATTAAATTATAGTTATTAAAAATTATACCTTTTAATAATATTGGATTAATATGCCTTTTGAGAGAAGCAAAAAGAATTTAAACAAAAAATTTTAGGAATATCAATGTCTTTATTTCATTAAGTAACATGAGTTTTTTGTCAAAAAAAGGACAAGATGTCTTTAGATTAGCGAAATACCCCTATCATAATTAAGAAAAGTACTCTAGAAAGGGTTTTTGTTTTAGGTGGTTCAACCTGCAGAGAATAGTCAATAACTGTTTAGAAGCAAGCTTATTAAGTTGACTTTCCTGGAGCCTTTTTTTCTTATATATCTATATAACTAAAATAATTATTTAGGAATACGCCAAATACTTGAGAGACCGCTCGGGTAATAAAGGTTTCTTTAATTGTTCCTTTTCTATGAGAGTTTAGTAAAGAATAGAATTAACTGGGGTAGATGTCTTCTTAATAAAAAAACTTTTTCTAAAGTACTTAGACTACAGGAATTCAATCTTAACTTAAAGAGTACCTTGCTTACTAAAATACAATCTTCTATCCTGCACAAGACTTTCACTTAGTGTAAAAGACCTTCTAAGTGACGCTCAATCTTGTCTCGAAGCGTCATAAGATAGTCAGAAGATGATACAAAACTTGAAGTGAAAAGAATCCATGCTAGATAGAACGGGACCCTTGTCTAGTACAAGCCAGTGGTTCGAAGCCCAACCTCTCTCGAAAAGCGACCTATGACCTAGTTAGGTAACTCTTATTGTTTTATAGTAATGGAGCTGCTATATGTAATATTCTATTGCTGGCAAATAGCTTGGTTATATATGAAGAGCTGCAGAAAAGGAGAGTAACTCGTACTAAGGAGAAGACCGCAGTACTTGTATACCTCTACCAGGTACCTAATTCAAAATAACAAGACCCAAGTATTAAGAAACGGCTTAAGACCACTCAGCGTTAGTCTGTTTTTCTCGTAGGAACCCCTTTCAAACTGTTTGTAATTAGTCCCGAATACCCGGAGTTGCCCAACCAATATCTAGATTAGAGCTAGTACAGGGTTGTAATTGAGTTCCTATCTCCAATTAAGGGTTAGCTTTTCTCACTGAGATTGGTAGAAAAGAAAATCGCTTATATAGAAGAAATCTCTACCTTTCTATGCGGAATTGTGTAATCTATTTCTTAAAAGTATCTACCGATCAAGACCTCTAGAGTTGATATGTTAAAACGCTTGTTAAATTAAACCTGGAAATAACTAGAATTCTCGAGTTCAAGTCGTTATATCCACAGCCAAGATCTAAGTTTTATCGTTTCGAGTTAAAAGTGCTCTCTTATTAAGTTAAGAGTAGAGTTAGTTCCTCAGCATTCCTAATCCTACGAGCTCCGTTTATTTATTAAAAAGGCATCTTATCAAGTGCTCTAAGTCGAACGTATTCCCTTTTTTATGAAACCCAAAGATAACTAGTTTGTGAAGAAGTAAATCCTTCAACTACATGCTCTAATGATCTAATACCTTGAAACTAGGAGCTACAAACGT
This sequence comes from Pelargonium cotyledonis, assembly GCA_036897625.1. NCBI lineage: Eukaryota > Viridiplantae > Streptophyta > Magnoliopsida > Geraniales > Geraniaceae > Pelargonium > Pelargonium cotyledonis. Next base: position 73,214 of record JAYMTA010000001.1, read on the forward strand.
TTAAGCTCGAGTTCTTTTATTCATCAATAGCTAAAGTAAAGAGACTCCTTGACAAGTTATGCCATACCCAACCCCTAGTCAAAGACAGGTTTCGCTTTTGAGCTTTTCTAAACCTCAAGTTGATGTCTTGACAATGAGAATGCCTTTATTCACAAATTTAGGGCCGAGTCAAAGTCTGTACATTACCCGCCATAAGTTGGAGCTTTTCTAAGAGAAGCTCCTATACATGATCCTTACAAAGACCACCTTGAAAAGTAGAAAACTAGCTCAAACTATTTTATACCCCCCTGCTGCATAGCATATAAATAATAAGAATCCAGTTTCAGACTTTCCTTGAGGACTTGTATAAGCAGTAGTTTAGTTAGCGGCCGCTTGAATAAATCAATGTATGAATCCAGTATGAATAAGAAGTAGATGTTGGTTATAAGGTATGTGTACTGAAATAAACTACTATAAACGAATTAACTTCCTCCGCTGCGCTACGCTCGGGAATACTGACTCTATAAATATAAATGAGTACAAAAAGCTACAGAAGATAAAGCAAGAAAACAAAGCAACTAGAACAATCATTGGCTACACTTAAACAAAATTCTGTAATTGTCGAGGAAGCCAAATTATTAAATACTATAAAGAAAGGATTTACAATAGGATGTGAAACCCCTAGAATATTCTATTTTCACTTCTAGTAAGGACCTTAAAGTATAGCACCCATTCTTGATAAAGAAAGGGTCATATTACCCAATTCCCGCAATTTCTCAGCCTCTTTAAGAACACCTCTTACTCCGCGCAACTAACTAGGGTTAACCCTGAATAAGTAAACAAGTAAGATTTTTCAAGAAAACTTTTATTGCTTGGTACATAGCTTTCCTTGGGATACTTTATAGAGTATTAAAAAGACTCTTTAACCAAGAGCTCTAAAGGGACCCCTACAATATCCGGAAGCCCCTGTTATAGACATGGAATTCCTTTGATTCTAGTACGGCAAATCCACTCATTATGAATTAGTAACTTCTAATATCTTATTCTGTTTGGTCAAGTTGTTCGTATAGCAGGATATAAAACCCTTTATCTGGTATAATTTTCAAAAAGAAAAGATTTTAGCTTCAAAATAGAAGTATTCCCTCACATAAGCCACATAAGCAAAAAAAAAGGCTCAATTATGAGTAAAGCATAGTTGTAAAAGAAGGTTTTTCTTAAGACAAGAAATTCTTGTAGTTTTTCTTAAGTATGTCAGAGAGCCTGTGTATCGGTATAAAATAGGTATTCGGGTCTAGCTAGTTTTAGTGGCTTTTACCTGGTAACGGGTTATTCGAAGATATCAAAGGAATCCCGCATAAGTTTTAAGTTTTTCAAGATTCTTGCCAAGTCCGGCTGTCGTTTATAGAGAGTCTGAATTCGGGGAACCTATACTCTTCATTAGCAACTTTTTATATTAAATTAATAATGGTAAGCAAATCTTATTATTTATTCTACAAAGGAAATATGATCCATTATTTTTATCGATTAAGAATCCGGAATTGACAAGACTCGAACCCATTAACTATTAGCAATACCAACCCGAGACTAAGGATTTTCTGGTCACCCCTATTTGTGGTGTAAGTACGTAAAAGGTGTACTCAACCCGGAAAATCTTTATTTAAGTATAGTAGAGGGACTCGCTAAAAACTAGATTGAGACAGTTCCTTTTTCTAAAGAAAAAGAATCTAACTTGGATTTGTGTCTATAAGGAGACAGCTCTCTCTGGATTTAATTATATATACCAACAAATTAATTAAGATTTCGGCAAAGTTTATTTTCAAGTCTAGATAACGTAGGACTGGAACCTGTGACATGTCGGGACAAGAGAGCTCCGATCTAATCACTTCACTATACTCCAACCAAATACACTGATTTGAACAACGCAAAATTCCCAGTACTATAGTTTTATCTTTTTAAATTGATTAGAAAAGTTATTCTATAGTAAGCTACAATGCGCAGTAATGCTTACTTATTTATATAAGATTAGATTCTCCTTTTATTTAATTTGCGCGCGTTTTCCTTATGTTTTTATCAGGCTTTTCCGTTAGTAAATGAGAGGTCACGCTTGATTGTATACGTAGGAATGCCTTTTCGATAGTACTAGCCAAAAGCAGTCCATGGAGTTTTCGGGTACTGGTAAAAAACAAAAAAGGAGGGGGTACTCCCTCAGTTTAAGGCAGAAACCCTTCTGAATTTAGTAAATCCTTTTTCAAGAGTTTTTGGGGACTTCAGAAGGATATACATTACATATTTTGTGTGTTTTCAATTCAATGGCCTTCTTGTTAGTCTATGTTAGTCTACAGGACTTGTATTGCTAAATTTCTTAAAGAGAGTTCTTGGTATGCCTTTTGCGGCGCCACTTTTATACGCGGATACTTTTATTATTCCTAAAATTTCGCGCCCTTTATAAACTAATTTTGGTAAACCCTTGAGGTTCTTTCCTTAATCTAGATAGGTTTTTTTATTTTAGTACCTTACTTGAATTCTTCTGGCTTTTTTATTCTGGAATACACAGATTACTAGTAAAATATTTTTCCAAATTAAGCGCCCCCTTTCGCAGCAAGTATAAGTGGAAACTCTAGAGCACTTCTTTGCTATTTTTTGTTTGTCAGGCAAGGGCTAGTAACGATCCTTTAGGGATTTTGGTATTAAAGGTTAAAAACTTCTTAGGACACTTCAGGTTACAGCACTGTCATATAAGAGAAATGTAACTCTAAAAAGCTTCAAGGGATCCTGACTACTCGCTATTTAAAAATTAAAGAAGGGGGGTTATCCAGGTATCCGCCAAAGCGAAGGAATATTCTATAAACAATATACTCAGACTTACTGTATTCGTGTCTATTCTCAAGTAAAAAGGGGTCTCTTAAGTATCCAATAGTAATAAGCCAGAACCCCCTGGAAGTTCCGAATAGTTACCTTCGTACAAAAGAGAAGGGTCCCTATAGTAAGTAACTGGTTTTTTCTATAAAGCTTTTTGTCTGCCATTTTTTATTTTATTAAGAACAGAAATTATACTCCGAATCTAGTTTGACTTTCTCTACATATTTGATCCCGGGATACCCCTAAAAAGCACACCGGGTACTTTAATCAAGAAATCCCTTAAAAAAAGCAAAAGCTACAGAAATAGAGTCCAATAAATTGAAATCCCTAGAATTCTAATTATCTTCAAAAAGTTAGACTGTTGTGTAGCATACCCTTATAATTTTTCCGTAAGTGCCCTTTCTCTCTCTCCTTGGTATGTAGGGTTCTTCTTTTGTGTAAGCATTTCTAGCTATCACTTAAACTGAAATTTAGATTTCTTTTGTAATTGTAGTATCTCCTAGACCTCTTTTTGTAAGACATCTATTTATGATATGAGATCAGCATGTAAGGTTTCGTTTCCTACTAAAAATGAGTTTTCAGGGTATGCTATTTTTTAAACAGCTGGCCAAGGTTGAATCAATATATCAACAATGCTTGTAAGCGCATAGTCCTAGGATTCTCTTTGAAATAAAGCCTATTTTTTTTTTTTCCTTGTTCGTGTAGGCGCAGGCATTCTGCAGGAGTTAACTTGCGTCTATTTAAACATTTTAAACTAGTTTGATGTGAAATACGATATGCCAAAGTATTTCCCTATTGTCTTTTATTATACTCTTTCTCAGAGTGTGCCCCTTTTTTTAAGTACGGAATAGAATTAGTGCAATTCTTGTATTGTCTAGACTATAGGGTCTCTAGCGCGCCCTGAGCTTATTTATTAGAATTTGCGCTACTGGAATATTATTGACTTTCATATTAGCAAAACACCGGCAATAAGGAATTAAATTGAAGCTTCAAAAACAATCAATACCCTCACCAATTGAACAGATAAAAGCCTTAAACTTTTCAGTTTGTCATTCTTACCAGTCCTGGGCCCATATCCCCTCAGACTGTTATAAAGAAAAGTGTTTTTCCTTACGTATATACAGGACTCAATAGCTATTAGTTTTATAGCGGCTCTATAGTTTCCTATAAGATTCCTGAGTGGCCTTTCTAAGGGGCTCCGATATACAAAACAACGAGCTCCATTAAATCTTCTTCTCTCTTTTCCAGTAGAGGCGCTCTATCAGGGGTAACCCTGCTCAGCTTGTGCTAAGATAGTTGTTTTATGGGATAGTAAGAGTTTAGTTTCAAGCTGTTGAGCCGTTTTACTGTAGGATGAATTTCTTGAAACTGGGTTCATAATCCAAGATCTGGGTCTTTTTTCCTTTACTTTGCAGGAAACCATATTTATTTGTACACTAGCTTTTCCACGAATTACAAAGTTTATCTCATCTTCAGTGTTACTTTCAGTCCTCTCATTATTAAACGGAAAATCCATAACTAAAGAAGTAGCCGATCTTGAGTAGTCTTATAACCCACGGCAGTTAAACTACTTTTTGGACTAGCTAACCAAAGTAAGGATCCTAGAGGCTAGAAAAGGGTCCAGTAGCGCTTCGTTTTGTTCCTCGGGATAAGTTCTTGGTTAGAGGCTTTTTGACAAACCCGTTTCTCTGGATGATATGGGTCCTAAACTTTTTTTAGTAAGACAAGAAAGGCTATTATTATATAAGTCATTTTTTATGATGAAGGAAAGCAAGAGTAAGAGAGCTGTTACGAATGGGCTACCGCGCCTCAACCACTAATTCGGAATTTATAGTAGCTATAAAGTAGGGCTTACCTCTTTAAAATGTTAGACAACTTGACTCTAGATTTGTACGAATTTGTATTATATAGATCTACTTCTCCGGTTTGGGGTTAGAATAGGAGTGCTTTCTATCGACAGAGAATTAATAAAGGATTGACTTCTTAGACCAGCTTTTCTACTAGCTAATTTAGGAGTATATATCCACTCGCTAGAAATACCTATATTTTACAGCTCTAGAGCACTTCGTGTTTACTACAAACTTGTTATACCGACTGCACATATATTGGATCAAGAAACTTAGAAAAACCTTACATAACTAAGAATCTTCTTAAACTCAATTACACGCAAGAGAACATCCTAACCTAAGGGCTTCTTCCCTAACAATAAGGATCCCTTGCACTCTCTTTTTACACACTTACTACACTTTGTGGGTATACTCATCTTAAAAGGATTTCTAGTTCTGTTTAAACTAAGAGAGTAGCCTCCTTAACAGACCGTGCTTATGCCACTTATATAGTAAACAAGTTCTGTCCTAAGCTTGCAAACTCTATATAATGTAAAGAAATTCCCTGCTAGGTAGAAAAGGGCCTCTTCTCCTTCCGGTCAATCCTGTTTTAAGTATTTCTTACTAGTAAACTTTCATTTGGTTACCTAATTTATTAATAAGCAAGCTGCAATTAAGATGCTTTTATTTTGAGCAAGTAAGTTATTTAGCAAGTCGTGTAAATTCTATCTTAAATAAGATATATATAGGATTAATCCGTAACTCTTTTCGGCGGATGGTGTAAATTTAATTATATATTCAAATTTGTGTTTACCCCATTATGCATAATGAGTTCCCTTCTTTTTCGTGAATAGAACTCCAAACTTTGGTTATCCTGCTCTTGAAATTAAAAAGAGGCAGCCTCAGTCAGGCAATTAAGTTTTGTTTGAAATCTTTTATAGTTGCAATACAAAAGAAATTTACTTGACAGCTAACTATATTCGTCTAGCTTCTTGTTTTGGTTTTTTGGGATCTCGTAATAGGTATTTGGAAGTTATTCCAGCTGTTCTTTTTATGTTGTCTAGAAATTGTCTCTCTGTTTTCAACTAATCTCTTATGTATAGTAAGGGGTTTAGCAATTTATATTGTAATTATACAGTACTCATATCTAAGTTGATAGAAAAAAAGATTCTTCAGTAAAGTATTTAAGGAAATCCCATATATTAAAAAGTAGTAAGCAAGTAGAAAATGGATACCCTGGACCCGATTGATTGGAGGAGTCTCTCGTAAAAACTAGTTCTATAAACCGAAGAATTGTTAGTTTATTTAGTATTTCAAGTGGTCACGTAAGGGTTTACGGAACCCGCAGGTAAAGGTTCAAATCGAGTAAACCAATTGAATGTAGGAAGCCGCACCTTAGAAGTATAATAAAGTTATTTCCATAACTAGCTGTCTCAAAGACCATTACGTATTCTAGAAAGAAATATGTTTTCACCACTAAAAAGAAGCATAACCTAAAAGAGATATAATGGGGGAGAAGATCCCTGTTATCACGATATGACCTTCTCCCTGCAGCAAGAGGGGTTTTATCCTTTTAGTTGACCACGCCTTACTCCCTCGGCTCGAGCTTTTGCATGTCAATTCCACGAACCAATGCTCTAACCACGTGACATTCAAAGAAGAAAGACTAGTAAAACTTAAGGGATTTTATCTTGTGTTGAAGAGTGCTCTCAAGTACTTCATTTTTTAATTTAAAATCTATAAGTTATATCTTAAATACTAGATACTAGAATTTTGTAGCTTATACTATTCAGAATTTATATTATGTTAAATCCGTTGTAAAGACATAACTACGAAAGCCCCATCCAGCGTATTTTTATAATTTGAACATACGCTACTGCATCTGACAAACCCCTGTATTATCTTCCTTATATTCTCCGATTTATTACCCTTCACTAACTCGAACGCAGTATACCAAATAGTAAAGTTTCTATGAGATACACCCTTTCTATATTCTTATACATGAACACTTTGTAACTTTATCCATGGAGAAAGTCTTAATTATATTATAGAGCAGTAATTCTTGGTATTATATAGTATTTTGACTCCAATTTGATAATACTTAGGTAACTCATTGTTACGCTAAGTACAATTTCTTAGCATTGCATTTCCAAAGACCGCTCTTTGGCTTAATAAATCTTATTTAAAATATAGGACAGGATTTCTATACCTATCAAGACTATTGACTCAAGGTTTGTGTAAATAAATATTCTTGAAATGCCTGTAAATTCGGAAATAAGAGAGTCCTCATTCGTTATTTTTTAAAAGCGTTTGCAGCTTCTATCTTTTTACCAAGGACCCTAAACAAGAAGCATAGGAGTGAATTTAAGGATAACCAGCTGGATGTTTTTTAATTAGGAAAAAAGGGGGCGTGCTACTTACCAAGAAAACATATCTAGGAGTTAAGACTTTTTACTAGAGCGAAAGCAAGTACTTTCTAAAATGGAAGAAGCTCCGTGTTAATACATTATTTAGCTTGAAATAAAGAATACTAAGAGACCTAAAAAGACTAATCCTGTTAAATTAATCAGCTGAATGCATTTAAAGAAACTGCTTATAATAGTAGCATTTGTTGACTAAAAGTAAGAAAGATCTAAACCTTCTTTTTTTTTTAATTGGAGAATAGGGATTCTTTATCTATGTAAAGTGTATCCTTACTTAAATGTTTAATCAAGTAAGCAAACCGAACTTCTTTTACGAGGTTGGTTCCTATAATACGTAATTAGAGCAATTGTATTTTTGGAGTACTGCACTTCATAAGTTCCCCTTTCATATTACTCAAATTCTAATATACAATCAAGGGTCTTTTTAGTTAAAGTTCAAAACTCCCCTATACGATAAAGAAGGGCAACTAAAAACTATCGAGAATTGCTGCACTACTAAAACTCAGAAGGACGAAGTCTGTTTATTGAAACATAGCAATTTCTAGGAGAAGCTTATACATGATGCGAGGGCCTACTCTCCTATTATTCCCTATGAGTACCCAAACCCTTGGATATGAGCTTGAGTACTGTATAAAGGATTTTCGGCTTAATATACTGTGTAAATAGCTGTTGAACGCCCGTGTATCCTTTTTTATTCCTCATATCCAATGTCAGGAAAGGTATTGCCCTACAATACTAGTCGTTTTGTATAGATACATAGTTTATAATTAGGCAGAACATATTCCTACCAAAAAAGAGAGTACCCAATTAATATATAAACCTTTGCAAAAACGGAGTCGAATACACTTGTTTGGTTTTGTAAGCTTTTGTCACTATTAGTAAGGAGTTCCTTAGTTTATGTATGAGGGTTCGAATCCAGTACATAGACTACTATAGATAAGAGAGAAAAACTAAACTTTGAAGCCCTAGTTGACAAACAAAGGCTCGTACATATTAACCGAGCATAATTTGTGGGATATACTTTGTATTTTATACCCGATTAAAGAAAAAGTTACAATTACTAAGAATTAAGGAATAAATCCCCTTAAAGGTTATGGAAGGCGCTTAATACAGAATTTTAGTTTAGTTCAGTATAGCTTGTGTGTCCTATAAAAGGAATCCGGTAGGTTTCATTTAGTTGAATAGAGTAAAGAGTTTTATTTGCTATATACTCTCGAACTTAAGGCGTAAGTTTTTGCTTGTATGGGTACCCTATAATTTGTTAATAATAAGTAAATTTAATTCAGATATAACATTTTTTGTAAAGGATAAAATGAAACATATAATGTTTCAACCGAAGAAACACTGTGAGGATAATAGGGTTTATAGAATCCTATCTAGTTATAGTTGTTTAAAATTCCCAAGATAATAAAATAACAGAAGGAACCGCTTACTTTGACGCGGAGAAGCCTATATATAAATTCTGATTAGAACACGGGACACCATCCCCTATGGATCGCAGTAGAGCGAATAAGACTCTGGTAATTTTCTGAATGAGTAGCAAGTCTTTTGAACACGCTCTTGTATTCAAGTTGATAGCCTTTATTACTTTTGGTTTGTTTATCAAGCAACCCTTTGTATCTAATTACTCTCTTCTATAGATGAATAAGACTGTAAACAAAAACGTTTTGGAAAAGCAGCAGGTATAGAACATACTCTTTGGTTTAAAAATAGACCCCCTTTTTCTTGAGCAAATCCTGGTCGAAGAAGCTATATGTTTTAAAAAGTATAACATAAACCGGATCCACTTAGTATTAAGACTCCAAAAGCAAAAAAAAAATTCAAGGTAATCCCATTTTGGATCATTTTTGTATAAACCCTTTTGTCAGTATCTACACTTAGCTTATATGTATATTTACATTAAGGCGCTGTAATTGATTTCAGTAAGGTATTCCTTTTTTTAGTTTTCATAACATAACTCGGGGTTGTTGGGATAAACTTCCTGGGTTCAAGGTGGCGTACTTATGCTAACTAAAATAAATAATATAAAGTTTTTAATACGAAAACAGGGCTGGGTTATATAGACTTTATAAGATCGGAAATTTACCAGAGGCAGAGAGCTCGGTTGGTTAGAGCTGGGTTTTCTGTTAGATATCAGAGGGGTCTTAAACGGTTTCCTTATACTAAGACGTTCCTTTTGAAGGGTAAAACTTCCTTATCCTGTCTATTATAAGGTTAATTATATATGATGTACTCCTCGAAGCAAGCCTCGTGACTCTTTATAGGATAGGTTTTCCCTAAAAATTCTCTAATTCATTACTTGTAAAACTGCCGTTCTATTCTAGGAGGGGTCCAAAGTGTTCCATAACGAGAGCAAAAAGCTAAATATTTAATATCCAAGTTATAGCTAAAGGGTTGTCTTATACAAAAGTAACTCATAAAAATAGGTTTCACTTCTCTATTAGAGGAAGGGGTCCCCTTTTCAGGTCCATTTGGGCTCTTAATCTTTAGAAAATTAGCAAATCTTAAAAAAATCAAGGGGCCTTATTATTTGTAAATTTAAACATTAGTGAATTTAAAGCAAGATTTTTCATTCTTCTAAGAATTCGTCCAGGGAAGTTTTTGTTTTATAAAAAGGACTCCAGAACCTAATAATTTCAATTTTCTTAGAGTATATAGAATTTTAGATTTATTAAAGACTAAAAATTTATCAAGTGAGATTAGAATTATATAAAGTTTGCGCCCCTGTCTCTTAAGGCATTCCTTCTAAAAGTCAAACTGCCCTATAATAAAAAGGGGTACATTATTTAATTAAAGGTTTTAGTTTAGTTGGATTTTTATAAGCGAAAAAGCGTCTACACCCCATTCATAAAGAACCCTGAACTCAGTTTTATTTTAGAGAAATCTTGTGGTTAAACAAAGCAGTTCTTAGGTCAAAGGTTTAATTTAACTATCGGCATCCCTTTAGGAAAAAAGACTACTTACTCCCTTATATTATTACATATTTTGTTATTTACTTTACTTGCTCTTTAGGGGCGATCTTAAGCAGTGTCCCCAGAAAAGATTTTAAGATATACCTGAGCTTCAAATAGTACAAAGTTTCTTAAGACAGTCTATCTACTTTCGGTTTTAACTAGCAGATTTACCTGTTATTTATATCCCGTGGGAGTCCCAGTTCTCCTATATTTGGGTTGGAACCATTCCCGGAACACATATCCATTAATGGTTTCTTACAAGGTCCCGCTTAACTTTTCAGCTTAGTAAATTAGTAAAAAAGGGGATGCTCTTTATCTATATGGTCCTGGCTAATGCTTCGATCTAGGAACAGAAATACGGGATCTTACATACTAAACATTCCACGAAGGATGGTACAGTGAAAGTCTATTACAAAAAGGTCGGAAATACTCCCTTACGGGTATGCGGTCTTTCTTATTTTAAAGTCTTATTGCCAGAAGTCCCCTTTATTCTTTAATTCGAGCTGAAGGGTACGCTACTTAGCTAAGTTTGGTAACCCTATCGTGGATAAAATTACAAAGAAAGCTCTAGAAAAGTGTTTTAGAGGACCCCACTGCGAATTAATTCACTCTTTATAAGAAAGAAAATACTTAGTTTGAAGGTCTTAACTTAAATCCCTATATAATTGAAATTATTACCTAAAATTCCATCTTCCCATATTTCTCTTTTAAGATACAAAGTCTTATATCCTTGCTTCGATTTATATAATTTCTGGTGTAATTGTAGGAACAAGACTGATCGACTAGTATAGAATGGATAAGCTGTATCCCTTAAGAGTAGTAGCGGTTTTCTTTTAGTATAAATTCTAGTAAACTGGATACCCCTTAATTTCTCTAAAATAAGCAAAACAAGCCCTTTAGGAAAAGCAAGCAGAATCAGGAAATGTAAAGAAGTATTATAAATATATAGAGTAAATAAAAGTTTTAAGTATTCTAAAAATTTAAGAGCACGATTCCTTAAATATGAGGCATGTTTGGTAGGTTAAAATTTGGATGGAGCGCGGCTCGTGTAAGGCATTCCTATTCAATGCTTAAAGGAGCTCCGAAGGTTCCTTTGTCAAAAGAGGGATTCTATTTTTTTATAAATGAGATAGATTTAACCAGTATCAGAAGTTCTAGAATTTAAGTTCAGATAGAAAAAGGGGGCGGGTTTCTCGTAGCCTCAAGCGAAGACATAAAGTTAGGCAGGGTAAATGCTATATTATTGAGATCTCGTACAAGATTCCTTAAACCTCAAGGTCGTCAACTACAATGCGAGTTTCTTTTGTCCAAGGTATCCCCGGCTAAGTGAAAGTTTTTCTGAATTATATTTATTCCTAAAACCCAATAAATAAAAGCAAGCTTTACAATACTAGGGACTTTAATTTAGCCTAGGGGTTCTAATTCTTCATTAATAATATGGGGATACTGTGCCTATACCTTAAGCAATGGAGCTATTACCAAAGCTAACTGGGTATGTCTATAGGCTGAATACAATAGGGCCTTCTAACCTTCAACTTTTTCTGTACTAATAATTGCCACAAATCTTTTAAACCTTTTCACAAAGTCTTCAAAGTCCTCTCAGTAATTTGAAATTGGAACTTACCTTGCCTCACATTAAAAGCTTTGAAATGCTCCGTTTTGGTACCCCTTTATTCTACACTTAAAAAATTAGCTTTACACCTAGACAACTAAGCAGCACTTAAAGGCGCCAGTTAAACGAGTCAGCCCTTAGTTACACGGATTTTCTAAAGCTTATAAAAGACCTATACTAAAACTGTAGAAAATACAAAGTATGCTCTTAATATCACGATAAGGACACTCAAGTATAAGGAGTAGAATAGAATACAAGGGGGCCTCCTTCCGTGCTTATACTAATAACTTGATCTATAAAACTAGTAGATTTGGAATATTTCTTTGAACTTTCCAACTCCTTTCAAAAGGATATTAGTACTTTAATAACAGCAACTTTAGCTTGAGAGCCTCATCAATATATTCAACATCCCCATGCGGGTAGTTTAAAAAGCCTGTTTTATTATAGTTTGTAACTCCTCTACCCTTTCCAGATATCAAGTCTAATTTCTACTGCTAATAACAAATCGAGTAATATCCAAACTTAACTATTGTGGATTTTCTATTAACTCAATTTTAAACTTGTTTCTAAAAACCAAGTTGTTGCCGATATCTTTAGTAATATTTTGTTTCCTACACTATGCTGAATCTCAAGGAAGTGTGTTTTCGTAAATACCTGTAGCAAGTTTAGTAGAATTCAAAATGCTTCAGTGCTTCAGTACTGGACGCGCATTAATATGCCTTTAAACCAAAGGTATGCTTTTAGAGTTCAAGATTTTTAAGTTTTTCTATGTTAAATTCCTAATTTTATTATAAAAAGGAGGGCTTCTTAAAGTTCATCTCTAGTTACAAGTACCCTGAGAAGAGTTTTCTAAAGTAGGTGTAACTGAATACAATAAAGAAAAGATTAAAGAACAGCTGACTTGGGTTAATTGTAGAAATTTCCTTGGGAGTTTGTAGTCTAGTTTAACTGGAAACTCTTTTATTTGTAAAAAGGGTCAGTATTTTATAAAGTAAGATAATTTTGTTTAGGCTGTAGACTTCTCTTATACCCATTAGATAAGGGAGTGCTCTTCCAAGATAGTAGACTCAGTTAACTAATATTTAGGGAGTATCCAGAACTAACACTAGTAAAAAAGCATAACAACATTGGATATCCGGGTATATCCCTCATTCCAAGAGTATTAGTTCGGGAAGTTCCTAAATGCAATTTTCCATTTTATGAGTAGGTTTTTGTTTACATATTATTAGTGAATTACTGGGTTTAACGTAGGATTTATCTTCAATTTCTGACTAAACGGAGCCTTTTTCTTGCTTTCTTTAAGTATTGTGTAGCTAATGCCTTAATTGGTTTAGGAGTTAGCTTGTTTCTTCTAGTTTTTGACTTCTTAGCAGTCTAAAACACTTAGGTTAGTTGGACCCACTCTCTAGTTGCTGCTTAAAAGGAATTCGTAAATCAAGCCGCTCAAATAAGAAGGCCTCCTTTTGCTTTTTTGTTCAATCGAGAAAGGAATTCTCCGGTTAGAGTTTAGTAAGAAACGATCAACACTATTATATACATGTTATGCAGCCTTATTACGACAATTATTTCAAGATAGACAATGCAAATAAAATCTTCTAGCTACAGGTAGTTATATATGAGTGTATAAGGGGGATATTAAAAGTCTCACTTGAACCCTACTATGTACAATAGAAAGCTATTGAGAAAGTAAGCTCTTTTATATTTCTAATAAATGTATCTAATCTCTTGGATCTAAACCTATTTTTTTTACAAAAGGGGGGATAGATAGCTGTGTTACGTCTCCCTTCCATATAATAGGACAAATTTTCGTTATAAGGTTCCTTTTAAGTACATAAAATTAGTAGCATAATATGGGAGCAGAAAGTGGAATAGGACTCAACTACAGAACGCACTCCCTCGTAGAACTAAAAGATACGCAAAAGTGAATAGACTTCTTATCTTGGGTTAAATCATGGCTCCTATAAATTGACACGCAAGCCCTAACTTAACCGAGCATTTTCTATAGGCAAAAACCTAAAAAACTTGTAACGAGATACCCTCTCCTATAGAAAACTGAGTCTTGTGTTGTAAAGAAAGAATACTCCTCAATTATGATAACACCAACTTTGGCAGAGGTTGTTAGTGAATCAATCTTCAAGTACTTTTTCTGCTTCTATATCTATAATAGAAGACTAAATCTATCGGTTTGAACAAGGGCAAGTACGGGGAACTCTCATATGGGAAAAGAAATTTTATACGAGTGTTTATAGGATGCTCGTGGCAACAAGAACCGTTCTTTATCTATTTTTTCGGGCTATAGCTCCTTATTTTGAGTTTTATCTGGTATATGGAGGAGGGCCTTTTTACAAGGTATTAGAGCAGCCCTCCTAATTATATAGCTAGGATTTACTTTATATATTATAAAAACTTAAGATGAATGGGGAAGGGGCCTAAAAAAAGATATTTGATAGCTCTTTAACTGAGACACAAAAGTTGAAACCTGTAACGATACTCTTCTTAAATTACTAGTAAAAAGACCGCTCGAACCGAACTGGCTAAATAAGTGTAGATATGAAGGCTGTCAAGATACAGAGTATCATTCTAGCTGCAGGTACTATCAAGACAGGTATGTATAAGAGGGTATGCATCGGTATTAAGAAAGGTGTAGCGTAGCTAAGAGGTTAGGTCGAATGCTATGACGCCTTTGATGAAGCAATCAGATTCTTTCCCTTACTATCAATACGTCTTGAACCTTGTTCCTGTTGTAGCTTTTTCAAGGTGCTCTAGAAAAGTAAGAAATCCTTGAAAACGTAAGGGATTCTTTTGTCTAGTATAGAGATCCGTGGATTCTGATCTAGATAAAGAAGTATATTGATCTCATAAGCAAAGTGAGGTCTATCCAAGTTTCTGCATTCTGTCCTTTAGTCTTAGAGCTACTTTAGTTCTTATAATATTTATGTTGTTTGCCCTTTTACTGTTACTAGTATATTTTGCTTGGTACTAAAAAAAGAAGGGGCCTCCTTCGATGCAAGAAAAAAAGCATTAACCATAAAACTTTGCTTATATAATTTGTGTAGTATGACCCTGCTAGAATCAAATATTCTATTTCCTTTTCCAAGATAAGAAGAGTCTGGAAATAGTCTCTTATTTACGCAAATTGCTGGAGAGGAAGAGATTGACCCCCTTTGGTATAGTAACTAAACCCTTATGGGGCTGTCAAACTCAGAAAGGAACCTTTTCCTTTGAAATTAAGAAAAAGTCTTATTATGTTATGTATAGGGAGCTTTTCCTCTTTAGCGGTACTCGTAGTATAGTAGGATCCAGGAATTTTGTCATTGTCCGGCAGTACCCTACGCATAGCATTCTAAAGGCATTAGATACGTTTATGTATTTCACAGACTTAGTACTCTCCGTACTATTAAAATTTTCTACTTCGTTTCTAAGAATTCCCAAGTTTGAAGAATCTACCACTAAATAAAGTCTTTAATAAAAAAGGATTTGAAACCCATTTTAGTACTATAAGAGCTTAATATGGGACTAAATCTCACGGCTTTTCCTACACCTACAGTATATTAAAGAAAAAAGAAACGGGACTCTAATCATATTCCTATTGCCGATTTTGCAATCGCGGGTTCTTTTTACAACCTCTTTTTAGAAAAGGTATAGAAGTAATTCCGCATCCCTATATTAAATAGTCTTATAAGAAAGCAAAACTCTTTATATTAGATATAAGTATCTCGAGTTCTTTGGTTGGGAATAGAGGCTAGGCGCTTCTTAGGAGCATACTTCCGTAACCTTTTTAATTTAGATAAAACTTAAAGAGTCTAATAATTTAGAACTTTTCGACGCGAAAACTGTGTTATTTAAACAAACGAGGTACTGTTTTCTCTGATCCTGAGTAGTATTATACTCCTACTATGCTGTAGATAAGATTAAGGTTTTTATTGTTTTATATCTTATGCTGCAAGTGCCTTAAAAACTATTGAATAGATATCCCCGTGATACCCTTTCTTAGAAAAAACCAAGAAAATAGTAACTATATATTAAGTTTTATTATATAGTTTCTTAGAAAGTAAGTTCAATATAAAAAAGTTCTAAGAGAACCCCTATTTTTAATATTCTTTAAATGAAAAGGGTAATGGAATTGCTCGATTATCCTACATACGTCTACGTTCTTTAACAGGAGAGAAGTCTATTGCTTTAGTCTAATTTGTACAGATGTAGCTATTCAACCAATACCTTTTTCTTAATTCCTCTAAAATCTCTGTAACTTATAAAATACCCATACAATTTTAAGTAGATTCTCTAACTGCACTTACTAAAATCAACTTAAATACTTGGTATGACTACAAGTCGAAGCAATCTATAGGTTAACCTGAATCAGTCGTGTTGTACCTATTCGGCTTATGGTAGTTCTCTATTGTGAACCATCTAATTTTAAGTACTCACACCTTGATTGATCGAATGCTGTTATTTTAAAGAAATAACGAGTAAAAAATCTTTTGGTGTTGACTTGTCTTTTCGAGACTCTCAAACGTAATATTCTTGGGATTAATAAATTTAATAAAGTTGAGTTTTGCATTTCAACAACAATCCTAAATAGACGACAGACAAAAGGCTCCCGCATGAAATAAAAAGGATATATGTATGTTATACTTTATCAAGAACCCCTTAAGTTCTAAATCTCCACATGAAAAGCCCTAGAGCGGCTACTATAAATTAAAGAAGTAAATTCTAAACTACAAAATACAAGGAGAGACAGTTAGAACTTAAAATAAGTAAGCAGATTCTAATATGTACCCTATAGTAGCAATCTCCATTTAATTCTTACTTTGACTAATCTTCCCGAACCAATTAAGACATTAAACTAAAACCAGTAGCAGTCTCTATGAAGCTCCTTTATTAAAGACAGACAGCTTAAAAAGAGTAATTGCCTATTGCTAATATATGTAGAGTACGTCCGATGAAGCTAACTAAAGCTTAAGGAAGATGGCAGATAAAAGGTTTCCATTGGTATTACAAAGAAATGGGAATACGTACTTGCTACTAAAGACTAACGCTCGAATAGATACCTCAGGATTTGCGGTTATGCAAAATATAAATCAAAGAGTATTCTTCATACTCAGAAATTAAAAAAACCATATGACAAAATACTGAAATGAATTTTAATAGTAAATTAGATTTTGATGCATGTGCCTATTCTTTGAAATACCTACGGTAGCCCCTTTTCCTAACTAGAAACATTAAAATTTCTTTCTAATAATCCGGGTTTTACAGAGTCTTTTTATAAGAAGAAGGGTTTTCGATAATAGGCTCGGCTCCAGGTATATAATAGGCGATACGCTGCATCTGTTAAAACCATGCATTTCTACACTACTTACAAGATTTCCTATTTCCACTTTCGAAGCACTCTTTTCAAAGCAAGTCAAATAAGGAAACAGTTTAAGGAAAAACTAGCCGAGCTAGCCTTTTATTACAGCTTTTATCATTTAGGGAATGAGTACACTAAATAGTAAGATTCATAAGGGAATACCCGTTTGTAAGGAAGACATCGGGATATTGATCCGTGCTTTTGGGGAATACTTGTTAATTAAGCAAACTCTAGAATCTAAATTATTGCTCTTAGGAAAAATGCTAGCATAGAAATGACCCTCTTATCTTTTACAGATTAGCGACAAAGGACAAAGAGTACTCTTCTTGTAATTATAGTTACAAGCTTAGGTTCTCTAACCTGGGTTAAATTTGGAGGAATTAGCAGTAGAGTATATGTTGTAAATAAAAGTCTTTAGTATTGAATTTCTACTACTAGAATTCGGCAAGAATCTCCTCTTTTGGCAGCATATAACTCGGGAATTCATTTAATTTAAACAAGCTTGTTCTGCGTTCAGCTGTATTTAAAAAGTGTTTCTGTACCCCTGGAGATATGCTGGGCTTTGAATGGGATCCCTTTTTCTAAAATTTTTCATTTAGTACAGGTCAGGTACCTTTTTTCGTGATTAAACTCCCCTATCAACTGAATCATAAACCCATTCTCTTGCAGAAGCAAGTGCCTTATGGGGGATATTGACTCTTGTCTTAAATCTCCTCAAGTAGGACTTGAACCTGCGCCAGTTCGGTTAAAAGTTCTTTGCTCTACCAACTGAGCTATACACCTACACAAATAAGAAAATGAAAGACAAAGAAAAAGATGAAATAAATAAATAGGGGCTCTTTCTGATTCCTTGAGGTCTTGTAATATAAAGTAAAGTCTCTTACTAATGAAAGCTAGTTATAAAAGTAACTTTTTATATACGTAATTAAAAACTTGAGTTGCTTCTAGTAGTTTGTCATAATAAAGCCCCTCTTACTATGAAAATGCGGGTCAAGCCAGGGTTTATAGCTTATCCTCAAGATAGGCATGTCTTATCACAAATCAAAGGAGATAACGATTGTCCACTATAACATATCAACAAGAGACTCCGTTAATTGGTATTATTTCAAAAACTATACTGGGGAGAGTCGCCTTACTCAAATATAAGACAATCCTAATTAAATATATATGGATTCCTACACTTATAAGGAAGTCTCTTTCACTTCAAGGATTTTTTCTGTGAACACGGAGACTCGCGCATCCCGCGGAGTTAGTAGTCGTAGTTGTGACTTCCCGTCTGTGTAGTTACAGTACAATCCTTTATTTAATACCCTATCTTAGAAAGGCTCTACCTCTTCTTCCTCCAATTAAACTTTCCACATATGTTATAACTTTTGGTTAGCTTTGTCAGATAGTCCTTACTCAAAATACAAATACAAAGTTCAAGATAGTGGAAGGATATACACTTCTCAAAGAGCTTATATTCAATGCATTTTTAAGGTCTACTCTGGTATTTCAATACGTACATAGATTAAATAGATTTTTCTCTTAACAAGTACTTTGCTTATGAAGACTTTGTATGGTAAGCGCTTTTAGTTCAGCTCGGTAGAACGCGGGTCTCCAAAACCCGATGCCGTGGGTTCAAATCCTACAGAGCGCGCTTCACTTATCCATTCTAACCCCCATAGTAGTTCAAGAAACGTTGTATAAAAGAAGAAAGTTTGTAAAAGTTCATTAGTAGTAAAAGGGGGTATACAGCAGGCTTTAAAAGAATCCGCGCCTCTTAAAATCTTTCTAATAGAATGTCTTATTCAGTCAATATGGGCCCCTTATTAAATTTATACGATCGGCAGGATACCCCCCCAATATTCTAAAATCTCTTCCTTTATTTGACCAATTTAGTAACCGGACTCCTATACTCTATTTTTCATGTGATAGTAAATGTTTGTTACTTATATCGAAAAGCGACGAGGGTCTGTACAGAAAACCCTTGCTAAGGAAACAAAGGCTGCCACGTATACTGAATCCTATTGTATTTGGTTAAAGACACCTCTTGGAAAGTTGCTTTAAAACAGAAATCCTTAAGCTCTCCTTTTAACGTGTGGAAAGCGCTGGAGCTGTAATTGTTAGAGATTCCTATATATCAATTCATTAAAAAACCAGCGAGTTCGTTGGCTATAGTATCTTTTACGCTTATTTAGTTCTTTGTTTTCCTTGTTTTATACTAGATTTCTTTTCTGAAGCTATAACGTAGATTATAATATGTCAAGCGGATTTGATTTACTTTTTTTAAGGGTTAACTTATTAAAGGCGCTGCTTGACTTTGAACTACAAGCATTTATAGAAGGTCTTTACTTTTTAGGTTGACCTCATGCGTTGTTACCTCTTCTATATATTATGAACAAGATTCCTTTTTGTAAAACGGATTGCGATCATATCGATAGTTATAGTTTGCCGTTCTGAACGATTCCGCCTCCCTAGTGAGAAGGGACTGATTTGTCAACTACACAAGCTTTTACCCAGAGACTCTAGGTGCTTCCTTTTGAATACGCAATCAAGAATTACAGAATAATATTATAGGGGTGACCGTACACTTTGTGACTGGTAGGAAATCCCAATAGGAAATAAAACGAAAGAGGGCTTAATCGTTGAAGTTATATTTTGTATAAAGCTTTTTTCTTTTAATAGGAAGAATAATACCTTAGAGTAATGTTTTCCTGCAATCAAGTCCGCGAGTTCCTCAAATAAGGGTAAGGTGTAATTTTTGAGTACAAAGATTTTTTCATCTAATTGATTAACCTCCTGGTGAAATCAAAGCAATCCTTATCTTGATAGAGCGCTACAAAAGCTCTCTTTGTCTATAGAAACGATATACTTATTACTTATAGTAGACAAGTTCTTTTAAAAAGGAGTCCGGATTAATAAAGTACAGTAATTCTATAGGGTGCCACTAGAGGGAACTGGGGGCTACAACGGAAAAGTTGCTATAATATAAAATTAGAAGAAAAATCCTTATATATTAATATCATAGCTCTGATACGGCTGCATGTGAAGAATCTTATTATCCTATCATATTAACAAAAGAAACCATATATCTAAATTTATCTTATCACTCTAACACGCCTATATTCTTATAAATAACGGAATGTTTTATAATCTGCAATAGTTTATCTTTATTCTTACCTTTTTTGTAATTGGGTCCGCCTTCTTTGTAAACAGATTACGGGGGTTACTCTTAGGATATTCCAGCTATCCTTATGGAATGGCATCTAGTCACAGAATATAATAAAAAGCAGTACAGCAATTGCAAATAAAAAAGGAAGAAACTAGTATCGTCATTATGAGTATAATCTTTTAGCAAAGGATAACATTTAGGATTTCAGGAGAGCTTGGGAGTCGGTGCTGCTCTTAGAGAGCTCAAATAATTGGGGTTTTAGGAACAGTCGACAAGCTAAGACGTATAGAAAACCCATAATAGGAGTGGGAGAGCTCCTGAGCTCCTGCGCGAGATTCGAACCCGTGGTTTTAGTCGTATGCAGCATTCCGTGTCATACCAATCTTTATTGTCAACACTGCTTTTCTGCTTGGCAACCAATCCTTACTTAGTACATTAGTGTAAGGTCGGTTTGTGAATTATTATGACACTCTAATACTTGTGAGACTTCTTAGTTTTAGAGATCCATATATTTTGTAGAGCTTCTTATTTGATCCTTATCCAAAGCAGGTTTTGAACCTATGATTGTTTCTAGATCTCAAATTTCTTCTAACCACCCTTCCCAGGTTCTATAAACTAAATTAGAACCCTCATACGTAAGACTTTTAAACTTTTGTTGAACTTGTAAATTATTAGTCCTTTATATTGTTAACACAAATTTTAGATCCTTTCGTACTATTTGACAATTCCCAAGCCAATTAATTAATGCGCAGTATTTCCCCTGTTAGTAATCCCCCTTAAGGTTGTCCTAAAAATAATATAAACAATATAAAGGAAGAAGATTTAGGTTAACTGAGATTTAATTGCTTAAATAACAACTGATGACCACTCGTCATAAAGGTAAAGATCCACTGCTGCTAGAAGCTATTACCAGGACCCTCTTAAATCTATTTAATGACATACAGTGACACACACTGAAATAGTATAACCAAAAAATTCTCTAGCAAAAGAAAGATACCGCGAAGTTTTTTCTTAGAACTCGGTTTTGTACTTTGTACTAAGAAACCTTCAAAAGTTAAGTAATTACTTGTAAGTCCTGTGTGGAATAGAAACTCCCAGCTTAGTCAACGGACTCTCTTGCTATAAAGAGTGCGCGTCATCATTGATTGAGTAACTCCTCCTAATTAAGTTTTTAAGGAATATCTCATTACAAAAGTTCTACTGTGTTCCCATAACCCACGTATTTCAGTACTTAGTCAATATTTTTTTTACCTTTTTGTATGAATATGACATTAATCCAATGCCTTCTGAGCTCGGGTTCTCTACGCAAATTACTTCTTATCCGAAACATGAAGTTCATGGGGCATACTTCCCTCGTTAGAAAGTCTAGTTTTAAAAGTTATATGCCTACGCACTAAAGTAGTAAAATCGGAAATCTAATTCTTACTTAATCTAATAAATCAGGACAGGTCCCTAGTAGCTAGCTGACCAAAACAAAACCTTTTAAATATTTAGTTAGACCCCCCAAGAGAGTACTTTTTGTTGTATCCTATACCTTTTTTTTGCTAGGGTTTGGAAACTGAAGTTTTCCTTGAATTAAATTCTCTCTTAATTTAGGATGCCTGAAGTATTTCCTGAGCAGTCATTCTTATCTTTTTACAGCTTTTTTAGGGCTAGTCAATTACTGAGGCTCTCTCCAACTTGCTAGACTTGTGACAACAAAGCTCCATGTTATGCGTGGAAAAAGCTCGCTATAAAGAAACGAAGGGTAGTCCTATCAAAAATTCATAACTAGATCTACACAGAATCATGCTGTAGAAGCAGAATCGATCTGAAGAGCCCAAGTTGAACCCTTTCATGTCGTAACAAGAGAGTTCCGATCTAACCCCTTTGTGTAATTGAATTTCCTTAAAAATCTTGTTTAGAGGAAAGACCCTATATGATTAATGACTCTAGCTTTAGTATACCCTTTTTTTTTTCAATAAGATTGACTTGCTATTAGTTTTCGTTAGAAAAAAGTCTTACTAGTGCTTAAAGTATTAAATTATAAGAATTCCTTGGATAGGTAAGGGGTTAATAAAAAAACCCTACGAGTCTTTCTTTTCTCTGTGAGTATCGCTTTTTAATATATTCACACGATCTTAGGATTTTAGTAAATAACTAAAAGTTAGGTATAATTCTGGGAAACGCTGGGTTTTATTGATACAATTTGTGAGGGATCCCTTTTCTTTCAACAAGCTAGAAAAAAGAATTAGGCTAGCTTTATCTAATTACTAATAGGAAAGATATGACAGGCATTATCTGTTAGGAGAACTTTTCTAGGAAATGCAGTTTAATTTTAAAGGACTCCGGTTCCTTGTTAGGAAGTTAAATTAACAAAAACTTGACCTTGAGAGACACTCTGTATCTACTACAGGACTCCCCTGTGAAAACTTAGAGGTATACAAAAAGGGATACACTCAACTACAAACAGGAATTTCGAGACAGGGCGTGATTCATGTATATAAGGATACTCTTTATTAAATAAGAGCTTGCTCTTCAATTTGATTAAAACCTCATACAATATAGATCCAAACTGCTGGGTTATCTAGATCAGGAATTCTAAAAGTTTTTAACGAAAAGAGCACTGGGTACTTTCTGAACGGCCATAGGTTTACGTGTACGTTTTTGATATAGGACTTTTGAGAGGATGAAGCAATTCAAGGCAAATCCTAGAAGCACGGTAGAATCTATAGGTTATTTAATCTATTCCTTTTAGAGTTTGGTGTCGAAACTAAGCTACTAGGTACTTTTGTCTATGTTTTTGTACTATCTAAGTAGTAATTCCTATCAGGTACACAGGTATCTTTTTAACTGGAAGCTAGAACCTCATTATGTTTAAAAATAAAATTGACTAGAGAATATAATAAAACACTCTCCTTCTGCCCACAAAAAGAAATATCTGCAATAGACATTCTTAATAAGAAGGGGCCCTTGTTCCTTTTACCTGACCTATATCACATTCGACCTCTTCTGATTAAAATTATCAGATCTTGTTATTACTGGTAAGATTTATTATCCATAGCATCAATCAGTACCAGCAAGGCTTTATTACACACTTGACTTTCTCATGAAATAGTAAAGGATCCTAGGCCTGCTAAAGTAGTATATATCTCTAATATTACAATAAGTAGAGCTCTAGCTGAAAAAGATTCTAAATCTAGAAGTTAGAAAAAGAGTCTAATTCATGTGGAAAAAGTTGGTATATTATTGTTTATTGTATCTGCTTAAATAAGGACTTATACCACCTTTTTAAGTAAAATGAGTTGTTATAACTAGAATAAGTCCCGTATTCTCAGTAGTAAGATTTCCTAATTTTTGTAAATACAAAAAGATATAAAGGTTATACACAATAACTAGAGTACCCACAAAAGGATAAGCCTTACACAAGCACAGGTTGGGTTTATCTACTACTATGGGAAGCTCTATTGAATAAACTTAAGCTGTAAGATAGCTCGATTTTTGAGGTACTAGGTTAGAGAAAAGATAAATACCTATAAAGTAAAGAGGCTAAATCCTAAATTTATTTGAGTTTACTGGGGGGAGTTATTTAGGAATACGCGCCCTGCTGCTCTCATTATAAGCCCAGCTTAATCTTATAAAAGAGGTATCTCTTATATCTTTGTCCTTTTAGGATTAGTAATTATCTATAAATTAAATTGGAGGAATAATTATCAGTATTTATACCTTAACACCTTATTCATTTTGGAATATTTATGATTGAAGTATTATGGACCTAGAGGGTTTACGTATAAAGAGGTTTGGACTTAGTGTATCGCTTGGTTTTTTTATTTCGATGCCAATTTCTAATTCTAAAAGACAAGAGTGGAGTCTGACACAGTATTCTTTTACTTTCTAGACTCACATGAATAAGTAAAGGTTATGAGAGAAGGGCTTTCTAAAGAGGTTATAGGTTGGAGGGTTTTTAATGTGAAATTTTATCCTTTATATCTAAGCGAGAAAAACCAATTTATAGAGTCACTTATCAAGAATTCCTTGTCTATAGAGCCCTTTCAACTCTGTTATACCTTGTAGTTATAAACCCATTACACTACTCGAATACAGCAGAAATTATTAAAGTAGGGGTCCTACTCCTGCATACACTAAAATCAATCAGGTTTGTAATGCATATGTAATTAAAACCCGGAGGGGCAGGCTTCTTCCACGGCTTTCCATTCTCTTTAGATCTTAGTTTTCGGTAACAAAGAACTCGTTTTTAGCTGCCCTTTGCTTCAAATAAAGGACTTGCCCGCTTCAAAGAAAGTAGTTGGTAGGGTATATCGGAATTTGAAAGGGGAGGGGATTTACGGACTGCGTTCCCTGAGAACCTGGGGTTCAAACCGCTTCAGTGTTCTTATTTTTACCTTAGTTGGGAAGCCTTTACTACTCGAAGAAAATGCTACAAATTTCACAGGGTTATCAGGGTTCTTTAGTAGAAGTAAGATTACAGATCAAAGTGAAATTATATATTATCTTTTTTTGTACAACTCCCCTTAAAAAAGAGAAATACCACCAGGGTTCGAGTATCCGGTGCTTTGAGAATTACTGTTATTTTTTATTTACAGCAATATAAATATACTTAAAAAAGGAGGGATTTACAATTCAAGTTAAGCGAAAAACTATATATATACGATTTACTTAGTTAAGTTAAGACCTCTAGTCCAAATCCATCTAGGTTTAAAAGCTTTTACAAGATTTCATTTTTCATTGAAGAAAATTATTATTCCACCCTTGTTCGAACTGCTTTCAACTAAATGCTTAGAATAAAGTGTATATTAAAGCTAATAAAAGAGTTCCTTAATAGTTTCCCCGGCCACCCGGAGCTCTTCTTACCCTAAAAAGGAAAACCCATGGTAAAAATATCCAACTATACTTTCAATCAAGGGGGATCCCCTTAATCCTTCTAAGAATCTAAGTTTTAGACATAAATTTACATAACATTTATCCCAATTTTATAATTGGATATACTTACTTGAATCTCCTGGATTTTAGGCAAACCTACAAAAAACTATAACTCACTGTCTACTAATAAGTTCTAAAAAAGAATAGTATGATTTTACAAGTTTCTGAAAAGAAAGACCTTGTTAGGACTAGAACAAAAAACTCGGATTAAGAACTAGCTTTCATTTGTTATAAAAATTCTGCATCAATTAAAAGAAAGGGTTGAGAGTTACAATACGACCCCTTTACCTTTAGTAAAGAATAGAATCTAATTCAATAAGTAGCCCCCTCCTAAATTGTATGTAGCCCTTTGATACAAGTAAATTATACTAGAAGTGAGTTCTCCCAAAAGGGGTTTATAAATAATGTAGCAGGAGTTTAGTGTCTGGGTAAACTAAATTTTCTTATAAATATTCTTAATTAAAGTACTAAATAAACGAAGTATTACAGGACTTGAAAACCCCGTCCGTCGTTAGAGATCTATGCTTTACAAGTGGTAGAGCTAAGCATACCCTTAAAGGGAGTCCTACGTCTTTTAGTTATTGCTGGGATTTATCTATAATAGGTGTAGGTTACTTGACTAAAATGAAATACTCCTTACTTGACTCCAAAGAATAGGGCTGGGAAATAGTAAGATATCATTAGTTAATAAGTAAGTAATAAAACAAAATTCTCCAATTAGTCCATTAAGAAAATTATTGTACTAAAATAGTGAGTTTCCTTATTTAAGTTAAGTATCTAGAAAGTTGCGTAATATAACATAACAAACAAGCGCTTTCCCTTTTGTTTAAATTTAAATTATTTTGCCTTATTTCCTTGCCATGAGGGGGTTTTGAGCTAAGATAAGTCACCAAAAGGGGGACAAAAATCTTAGATTAGACAGGAGCCTTCTCAGATACCTAACTTTCTTGCTTTGTTTATAGCGGAAACGACACCTGTACAAAGTTAAAATAATGGAACGCCATTAACAAAATAAAGCTGTATTAATTGAAGTGAGTCCTCGTTTCAGAAGTTTTAACTAACTCTTCTAGTTCTAGTTTTCGGTATATATATTTGATACGACCTATGTTAACATATTACATATATGGGGTTTCCCATAAAGCATCTGCGAGTATCAGTGAAATTTACAGCAAAGGAGTCTGAACCAATGCGTAACTGTTAGTAAGAGCGGGCTGTTAGATTTTTCGTTTTGTTATATACACAGTGCATAAAATTACTAAGAATTGAGAATATCTTGTCTTTGGAAAAGGGATACATCCGAGTGACTTCTAATTTATCCGAGGTTTAGCTTTAAAATACTTTATATATTGTATAAAAATTCGTATACCTTCAAATCCCTTTAGAGCTCAAGATACTGCTTTTGGAAATACCGCATGGGATCCTCCTTATAAATTTAGCACCTATTATTTAAGGATCCCTGTCTTTTTTGAGATGCTTTAGATTAATAATGTCTTTCAGTAAATTAAAGTTGTTTGCCTACCGTTTGTTTCCTATTCATAGTACACCTGTCACTCTAGAAGAAAAGCTCTAGTAAAGTGATAAGACTCTAGTTTACTACTCCTACTTCGAGTAGTTTTCGTTTGGCTTGGGGGAGTAAGTCTAATCCAGGTATAGGGTTTAAAGTTAGCATGGTTTTAGTAATTAAACATAGTTATAAAGTCAAAAATTTTGATGTGTTTATTATATATTATAAATGGCTTCCCAGTTATCTTTTGAATATGAGTAGTTATAAACTATTGCAAATTTTTAGGATTACCTACACCCAAGAATCAAATACAGCCCTTATGATAACTTGAGTTCAATAAAAGGGGTTCTCTGAATTAAATCGTCATCAGCTACACAAAAAGATACGTTTCTTCATTCAGAATAACATCGCAGTCTTTAGCATTTTAGCATCAGGTCGTCAAGAAGCACGTACCATGTAAGCAACCTTGCCCACCGCTTAGTTGACTAAATAAAAACGAATAATGAAGAATGGCAGCCGTCTATGTCAAAATGACTAGAAGGGTACCTCTTTTTGATCAGAAATCTGGAATAATTTAAGTGCACCGAAAAATTCTCCGGTTTGTAGCTTCCAAGTCTTAGATTGCATTCGTATGTTCTCAACAAGGGCCTAATTCATATTCATACTTGAACTCTACTTCCAGATCCCCGTAACTCTTCGAAATTAGGAATCTCATTACTATCGTTACTCTCGTATAGTCGACTTTGTAACAATTGAGACATAACAGTGCTTGCTCTTAATTTCCCATTTCTACTCTAGAGTAACCAAGCTATCTATTCCAAAAATCCCTCGTGAAGCCCGCCCTGGACTTTTTCTATGGCCAACTACATTAAAGTAGTCCATAAAATAGGAAGTCTCCGAAATAGGGAAAAAGTCAGTATTGTATAGGCCTCATATCTTTGTCTAGTAAAAAGCGGGCCTACTATTGGGGTTCATTGGATACAGGTGAGTATACTGAGATTGTTGGGTCGATACAATACAAATAAAAGCTAATTAGAGACCCCTATACTATTTCATATAAGGGTAAGGGGCTGCTTATGAAGTGAAGGGCTTACTCTTTTAGGAAACCTGGAACCCGGTTGTTTAAAAGATGGATTAATCAGTATCAATTTAGAAAACTTTTATAGAAATTTCCATTGAAGTAATTGTAATTAAAAGGATGTTTCTCTCTATACCTATAATATTTATATACCAACCGACCGAATTGTTATTATGCTTATTAAATTCCGCACCCTTTCATAGCAAAATCTTCCTTGGATTTGAACCTACCCGCGAGGAGATCCACAATTAAGTTTACCAGATAAGCTACCTTTCTCCACTTATACAGCTAAGACTAAGGTCAGAATTAGGAATATGTTTGGTTTTTTCTATCGATTGCTCAAACTGATGCGATGCAGTAAAGAATAATAGGCAAATAATATATAATATATAAGAGTTCTTTTTTTGTCTTTAAATCTAAATTAGACGCGACGCGGGTTATCCTCTATAAAATGAGTAATAAAACAGTCATTATCAAGTAGGATCCGGATCTAGCAAGGTAGGAAAAAGACTCCTCTTAACTTTATTTACAACTTCCTAAATACAAATCTACTTTGAGTGCCCTAAAAGGAACCTCTTTATTAGATGCCTACCCCACTAAAGAGTCTCTTAGTTAAGAAATTACTTTATATATTCTATAGTGTAATGCTGTTTTAATTAGATAGATACTTGTTTAGATCCCTCCACAAGGTGTCTCCTAAGATTGAGCTAAGAGCGGACTGTCATCAATGAAATAAATGTTTTATTCTATATAAGTTATTTAGTACGCGAAGGGATTCTAGCAAAAAGAATACTACAGCTATTGAAATACTAAAATCAAATCGGTTTTCATTACATTGCTTGATTCAAAATATCCTAAAAGAATGAAGAAGAAACCCTTTTAGTAAGAAAACTCTTCGCTTCTTCCACGAGTCCCCTCTTAGATGTTTTCCTCAATAGCTCAATGCTAGAGCATTCAGTTGTTAACCAAGCGGTCGTAGATTTCTCTTAGGATAAAAGGGCAACACAAAAGTGAGAGATAAAGCCATAAAAAGCAAATACGAATCAAGCATTGGAATATCTCAGATTGAAAGTGGTATCCGTTAATAGTAATCAAGATTCACTATCTAAAATTATGTCATTAATGTATCTCTCCTATCGGATATAATGCTTGACTCTATATCTCGATATCCGCTATCTTATCTTTTTCTTGACTTTATTCTTATTCTTTTGTATTATTCAGATATAAACGAGGAGCTATATAGTCTCCAAAAGAGTTCGGTTTTTATACTATTTATTACGTGACAGAGATGTACCCCCTTGGTGGTTTGCTTCTAACTTCGGATTTCAAGCCTCTTCTTATATACAAATAAGATAGTTATTATTTCGTAAACTATTTTGGAATAGTCTAAAGCTTCTTAGTCTAGAATGAGTAATAAAAAAATGAAATAGAGATTCTATCTCGTAAACTGTCTTAACTTTTAATACGGGTTGTAGCAATATCCATGCACAAAAAACTCCTAGCTTTCTCGTTTTCTCTTTGAAGTTAATATAACCAAGTATTCAAAGGAGAAATGCGCTGAAGAGGGCCCTGCATAACTATGGACTTAACAGTAAATCAGAATAAATAAAGGTTTGTAGTATATCCCCTGTTTTACTTATCGGAAATTTCTTAAATTAAACAAGGGATCCAGGACCCGGCAAGTCTAAATACGTCTTACTCGGATACCTCTTTGTACTTCATTAACTGATATGTGAAAATCATTGGTTGGGTAATAATAGAGGGGTCTCTATAGTTTTGGTAAGCATAGCATTTGCTCTAGGAATTGCCTTCCAATTGGATTCTTCTAAAACCGTTTTTCTTTATTAATGTATACTCGAAGTAGTTATTGTACATAGAGATATGGCCTTAGTTGAGTAAACTCTAAAACTTCTTTATTTGAACCAAACTCAATTTAGTTATATTCTTTTATTATACCTTATTTTATGGTATTTGTACTCTATGAACGAGAGATAATTTCATTTCCTCTGGATGCACGCTCAATTAAATGATATAAACGACAAGGAAACAAATACAGAGAGAGGCTAACAACTACAATTAGTGAATATTAAACCAATGGGACTCCATCCTTGAGGTTTCAGTATAACCCTAATATATTTTTAAAGAACCAAGTTTCCAAATTAAGTTAGGAGTATCTATCATATGAGTATTTTAAAACATATATTGGTATAAAATCTTAGAACATAAGAGGAGGCTCTACTAGCAGCATATGCACAGAATACGGTACCCCTAGCACACAAAAAAACATTTGCCTAAATCTTAATTAAGTTAGAGCCCTTGATATCAAGAGTTTTCCCACTACTTTCAGGTTTTAAAGTAGATATAAATTCAATAAGCAAAAGAGACGAAAAGCATTTACCATCTTACTTTACTTACATAACCCCTTTTTTGCAAACTGATTCCTTGGTTAGTATATTTTTAAAGTATGTATTTGAGGTCTGTCTCAGTTAAGAGAGAGAGGTTCTTGGAACTACTTATTAAGAACTACTCCTTCAATTTTTTTTATTAAAAGCGGATTATCTAATATCATAAGATTAAAGCATCCTCTTAAGGTTATCTAAGAAAAAATCTATAGTATAAAAATTACAAACCGAGAATTCAATTTCTATTTCTAGTAAAAAACTAAAAGATTGAAATACCGGGAGTTTAAATCCGGAAACACTAACAAGGGTACCCTGTTCTATTCAAATAGTAAGCACGCCTCATAGGCAGCCTTCCATATTCTTACGCTTGAGAAAAAAAAAAAGTTATAGCTTTTATTTGTTAATAAAATAAAGATCCTGCTTGCTATTATAACCCTTTCGAGATCTAACTTTACTATCGGTTATAGTATAATGCCAGTCGACCTCACCAATCAACAGCATAAGCAAAAAGCCGAAAAAACTCCTAAGTAGAATCTCAAAGTACCCAAAATTTATAGAAGCAAAGAGAACGCGTGAGTCCAGATTAAGATATGTACCAATCGGTGATAGACTAGGAAGCTATACAATTTTAGGGACTGAGCGCCGCTCCCCTTAAAGGTATTCCATGTAAGTGGTTACCGTAGCATATAAGAGGCTACCTCGCTATTTAGACTTACTTTAATATACTTTATAAAGACAGGATAACTCCTAATAGTCAAGAACTGTAAGTATTAGCATATATATAATCTAAGTAGGGTTATATTAACCTATACGTAAGATGCCTTTTTATATGTTTCGGAATCTCGAGTCAGTACCAGAGTAATACACAATTGAGCTGTGAAATAAGACTTTTAGGGGACTTAAAAAGCATAAGAAGCTGCTAAAAGGAGTGTTACTGAGGAAATAGTATAATAAAAGCAAAGCACTTCGCTTAGATAGTGCATCCGGGAAACTGTAGTGAAAGGGGGAATTATTATTTTTCTGACTGATGTTAAGTAAATCTGAAGAATGAGGAATTTTATAAATATATAAAGAACCTTAGAAGTCATCACAAAAAAACTGTGTATAATGTGAGTGAGTTTTGTCTAGTAAGTAGGTAAGTAGGGAATTAAGGACTTTAAGATAAATTATCCCAGTTAACTACATTGATCCAAGTTTTCTGTTATTAAAAAAGTACTGGAAATTTTTTTTATTATAAATACCAAAGTCTACCACCTGTTGATAATTTGTTTAATACTCATGTGAGAGTTTATCTTTTCCAAGGAGTGACCAGAAGTAAATATAGGATTGCTAATTTTTTAAGTTTAGCTCGGTTTATAAAGTTATAAAGATAACATAATTTTTGGATTTGCTGATATATGGTGAATGCCTGAAAGCAAGATTAATACATAGTTAATTGTACTCAAGGAGACTCTCTAAAAAGGTATTAAGTTAATTTAAGGGTATATGATAAAGTGTGATCTGGTACGGTACCCTTTAGTCGTAAGACTTTAAGAAATGTGGAAATCCTTCTGTAGAAAATATCCCTCATATATAGAACAAAAGATGCAGTGCGGGCAACTCGTTTCAAATAGTTTTGTATACTTGATTTTTCTTTATAGATAAAGTTGTACTCGGCAAATAAAAAATCCTATGCTTTGAAAACCTATCCTTAGATTTACGAGGAATTCCTTTTAGGAGGAGTATATATCATACTTGTTTAAGTTCAATTTCAGTCGCTCAAGAGTGGGGAGTTCCCATATGTATATACATATTGTCTAGTTCAAATACACTTTTTTAGTAAAGTAGATGTTAATAAATAAGTAATTAGAAGCACTACCCTTTAATCCTCGTAAATTGCTATCCTTTTCCGCTTAGAGTGTCGAGGAGTTTATGTAAATTCATTTAAAACTATATTCTATAGATCTTTTTTATCCTAAGTAGAAGCCCTTTAGAACACTTGGGTTGGGCGCAATAAGGAAGAGGCGTAACTATCTGTCAACTATACTATCTAGTGATACAAATAGGACACATGTAAACCTTTATCTTAGTAATAAATTTACTACACTTTTACTACACTATAGTGATTTCTAATTTTACAATAAAGCTAGCAATAAATCTAAGTCCTGAGGTAGTTGTTCTATTGTGTGGTGTGGTGGCCGAGCAAGACAGCGACTAAGCATCCATATAAAGAATCTCCTTTTTACTCTCTGGAGTCTCCTAGTATTTTTTTGTTTGCTCTATGTAAAATCTTCTAGTAATACCTAACTGCTTACTTTAACTAAACAGATTTACCTTGTGTCAGCCGTGAATTCTCCTCTTTGAAACTAAAACGTATATCAATTTCTCTAGAGATGCCCATGGTTCAGTTCAGGTCTAAGGATCGCCTATAAAGTAGTAATTAGTTAGCTGTCAATTGTAAAGATGCAATCTAGTTTAGGTTTCTTTCAAATACAAAGTGTTTCGCATCAAGCACTGGTTTTCCTAGCGGGAGTTCGCTTTGCTTTTTTTCCTCCAAGGAAATCTATTCGAAAAATTAAGACTTTAGACCCATGGGAGTCAGTGTTACTTAAACAAAGTAAGATAAATAGGTACCTTAAAAGCATCCTTCTAACCAAACCATACTGCAAAAAGAATTCAATTTGATAATTTTATACGAGTTTCTTAATGAGTTTTTCATACTTTATATGGTATAATTGGGGCAGATCGCTGGCTGAACCACATAGGATATAAATGTAAAATTGCTAGTAAACGTGGAAAATCTATAGAACAAAACTTCTGAGAAGGCGGCTAATATCAAAGAAAGCTTATAATTTAATTAATTTAATGTTGAAATTCATTTCATTAGCGAATCAGATTCACCACCATTCTGTGCAAGCTAGAATATCGTATATCGTTGTTATACTAGGTATATATGATACAGTAATCCACTTAATCTAAAATTAAACCCAACCTTGTAAATCAGACCTAGGACTTAAAAATTATATAACATTTGGTGATTTACCGGACCAATGCAGCTGAATGATACTAAGAAAACAACTCCTTTTGAGTAAGGAGTCTCTTTTTTACTATTCCAAGTTGGCGTCTTAAGAATACTTATCACTCTACGAGTTCACCTAAAATTCTTGTTATTATAGAAAGGACGGATTCTATATTAATGTGTACTTGTATGAATTCCGGGCTAGCCCTTCCCTGTTAGTGTGGCGTTCTATTAGAAGCAATCAATACTCTATCACGGATCTTCTATAGGAAACTTCCGTAATCAAGAATATCCTAAACTAATGGATAGGTGGACGACAAGAAACCCGTGAAAAAAAAGGGGCAGAGATTTTAAGAAGACGTAGCAACAGGAGCCCTTTCTTTAATGATTGCACAGAATAAGCTCCACAATGTAAAACCCATAAATATCTGATTAATTTAATTCTGGAATTTCTGAAAGCGACACCTTGGCTACTAGGAAAACTGTCGACTAAATGATATTAAAAGTTATTTACAGATTTTTCATATTACTTTTTATTCTATATACAAAGAAAAGACTCAGATCTAAAATGGCTCGAATCTAGTGTTGGTTTCATTGGCCAATAAAGTGGTGCTTGAATTGTTTCATCGTAAGTAACCTTAGTAAAAGGAGACTCTTCAAAAAAGACTCTCAATATGGTCAAAACTCAAGGATCTAAGCTTCGGTGAGCCTCTTTTATTAGAACTCCTGGTTAATGTTACGTCATCGTGTGAAATAGTTTCCTTTTCCCCTTCTCAAGACAAGTCCTAAATCCCTCTAGACACGACTTTGATAGATGCGAAACGTAAGACCGACCGGTATTTTGGGCACAATTCAAGGTCTTCTTCTAGTTCTTTGTATTATCTTTCTCTCTATGGATACTCGTCTTTTCTGCCTAATTGAACGAGATTTCCTAAAACGCAAGGGATGCTCCTAATTTGCTAGACCTTTACCCATTAGATGTCCGTATAATTAATTATAGATAGTATCTAAGCAATTATAATCACAAAATCCAATATGAGTATAAGGCACTTAGCTTCTTAAAAGGTGCTCCAATGGTTCTTAAAGGTACTCACAAGAAAAAGAAAAAGCGTCCTTTTGGTATTGTTCAAGTTCTGAGTATCTTATTGCCTAAGTACCGGAATATGGACAGAGAAGGCAAGTAAAAATATCTACAGGACTCCTTTCAAGTAACTGTCTTCCACGTTCAATGTCTTATATAAATTTAGTATTATTTGCGGATTTTCGGGTTAAAAGAGTTCTCTCTGTCATCTTGGCCTATAAACTGACACTGACCTAGG
The DNA here is from genome assembly GCA_036897625.1 of Pelargonium cotyledonis. NCBI lineage: Eukaryota > Viridiplantae > Streptophyta > Magnoliopsida > Geraniales > Geraniaceae > Pelargonium > Pelargonium cotyledonis. The sequence goes on from JAYMTA010000001.1 coordinate 107,592, forward strand.
CTAAATTTTAAATTAGTTGTAGCCAGGTTTTCTTCCTATCTCATCTGCCGCGTACATACAAAAAAATAGAAGAATTCTAGGAACTTTGCAAAATAAAAATGTTAGTGGAAGAAAAGTGACGGGATAAGCAAGATTAATCCCGATGTACTCTATATAAAATACCGAGTATATTAAAAATGGGACTCACAGGATTTTGTAAACAGGGATTCCTTATATTAAACTTTTTGATTAGAAAAACTGATTAGAATTATCAACAGTAAACGCATGCTCTCCCGATTTCTTGTTTTATTAGGAACTCCCTTAATTTAATCTAATTTTTCTATTCTCGCGTTATCTATATCAAAAATTAGATAATTTTCGAAGACAAGCCTCAGCTTTCAGCGTTGGAAGTCTTAATTTATAAATTTCCATGAGAAACATAACTATGTATATAATCGTGGATCCTTTATTACTCTTCTTAAGCCACCCTTTTACATAAAGAAATTTAGTGAAACTGAGAAACGAAAGAAGAGCTCTTTATTTGAAAAATATATAATAAGTCAACTGAAGCAAATACCCAACAATAGGAACGGGATCTAACCAAATAATTAAACCAAGGCATAGAATCTACTTTTGTTTCTTAGAAATTGGTTATTATATACTAACTTGGGCTCTCGCTAGTTAAATTTATTCACAGGTTTAATAAATACGAGGATACAAAAAGATATCAAGAAAACCTATAGTTTAGGGTCATCCCTATTTCCCCTTAGTCAGCTATCTTATCCTACCTAAAAACTTACGGGATTTGTACAAACGTGACGCTCTTAGTTCTTCGTGTTCTATTTAACAATACAGAGCTGCTGAATTTAGCGAAGAGGTTCTGTTCACAGCGTGCTTCTCTTTTTCTTTTTGTTACTAAAAATCCGGTAATATATAATAGTAATAAGGAGCAAAATAGCTTAGTTAAGGCATGAATATGAGAATCCAAGCATTATATTATTTAGTAAAAAGATCCTAAATAAAAAAATCTAGTGAATACTCTCTTTTTTTAGTATAAGACAAGACTTATAATTGATTATGGTAGAGCGGGGGTAGTCTTAGTACAAATTGCATAGGTTCAAGTTGGCTTAAAGGAAGGATATCAAGAAAAAAGAGTCTCAAGGCAGTTGCATCGCTTTCCAAGGAACTCTTTTGTCATGTGATAAAGTGTTATTCAAGTTAAAGGACATACAAAGGTTCGAATGATGCTCATAGTTAGAGCTGAACTCAAAGCTCCTGTACAAAAAGTTTAAAGCAGGGATTATCCAAAAGGAAATGTTTGTCATAGTTCTCAAATCCTTAAATGCAGAGATATCTTGCTTTCTTCTTTCTTGGGCGTTTGGAAATTCTAGTGACTGGGTTCTTGTATAGAATATTGAGTCATAAGGATTCCTACTTAAAACGGACTCTCTTTAGGATTTGCCGACCTAAAAGAAGGGATTGCGCTGCTTGATCTTAAATATTCCAGAAGCAGCTCTAGATCTTGATTCATGCTGCTATATTAGTCCTATAAATTTTTAGAGCATTAGATTTACCTTTCAGGATTATACTAGATCCTCGTCTGGGTGACCGTGTTACTAAGTTTTAGGGATACTCTCATCTCAGCCAACCGGTTGATTGTGCTTTTAAAACAAAGCATAGGAAAGAGGAGTTCATAGTATTTTCTTTATAACAAGATAGTTAGCAGAGAAAGAGCTCGTACTTAACTAATAGTTTCTCATATTGTTAATGTTACACAAACGAATAAAACGGGTCGAAGAGCAAATAGTTATCTGTTTTTTACAATAAAAATAGAAAAGTTATCGGTGCTTAGACCTTTATTAAGCTTAAATAAAGATAGACGATGCACGTAAATGGGAATACCTTCTCTTTTAATTTACTATTAATTTACTAATTGAAAGACAAGAGTAACACATCTATTAAAAACCGATGATAAGTCTAATACTAATTAAACAAACGCGAACCCCCGAAGTAAAAAATAATGCTTTTATTAAGGCAAACTTGCTAGGTATACCGGTGTATCTAAGAGTTTCTAAAAAGAATGCATTCGCCGGTATAGTGTATACAAGACATAAAGGGAATATAACTGGTATTTTTGCGAATTCCTGGGCATTCCTTTTGTTATCCAATTTCGGATTAGGGACAGTTCCTTGAGATTTTACTTAGATTTTTATTTATAGAAACTCCGTTGACCTAAGCGAGGAGTCCTTGGTTGATACATTTCCACCTGCAACTACGTTTGAGACATTACTTTATTTAATATCCCTCTTTTATTTAATATGAGTAAAATCTAGTTAAAACTGATTTATGACGCAATCCTGTAAAAAAGGTAGCTTTCTAATAAACTCGTGGTTAGCCTACACATTTATCTGATTGTTACCAAAAGTCAAACCCCTGAGGAAAGGTAAGAATCCTTGGGCTACCAACTCTTAGAATTAAGCCCTACATCTGTATAATAAATTTAACATGGTTCAGCACAAGTTCCCAGAAAGAAAGCCCTAAATCCTTCCAGAGTTCTTTCTTAGCACCTAACCCCGGAATTCAAGAATCGGATGGACGCTCTCAGAAGCGAAAGGTCATGTATACGCTCGGAATGCGCTTTAGAGAGAAAGATGTTATGCAAGGTCCTATTATACAGAACTCGTTAAATATTTCCTCATTACTCCGGAGCACGAAAAAGTTTGCTACTGTAGTGACATGTACGAAAGCAAATTCCCACGCGCTCTTCCCGGTTCCTGTTTAGTACTGCTGCCTTTTTTATGTCATGAGTTTTCCTTAGTCAAAGGGCTAGAGTGTGGTAGAAACCCTCATTTCATATATGGGGTTGGGACGAAACATGCGTGCCAAATAAAGGGATTAGGGGTATAGACTAAATACCTTTATAAGAATTCCTTGATGTTAGTTGGAAAGCTCAGCTTGTTGTATAATAAGATTTTTTAGTAAATTTAGATGTAGTCAAAATAAATAGGTAATAATTTTGGGGGTTTTAACCTATGATTCGTCATCTTGTCTCCGCAAAGACGGGTAGAGCTTGTGCTACTTAGGTTGTCACGTAAGTTTTTAGCGTGTAAATCCCTGAGTAAAACAGAGCTTTGGATCAAGATTGTACAACTTATAATAAGAAACCCAAACTATATACTTTAGGGTAAGAATGGTATAAGGCTGCGGGGAAAAGGTTGGACTAGCTTACTACTTTCCGTTGGATCTCGAGGGAAGAATGCAACCCCTAGATAGAGACTTGTATAAAGAAAGTAAAGTTTTAGTTGGTTGATATCTGGGCGTGCGGATTAAGTATGAAGTTTCAATATACACCGGGTGGGTTACTTAACAGTTGTAGGTTCAAAGCTTGGGTTATATCCTGCAGTACAAACGAAATTACGAAAAACTAAAAGATAACTTTGAATTCTACTGGATCTTTTTCTGTTTATACGAATCTTATACTTAAATAAAAATGAAGTCTAAAGCCTGATGGGCTCTCTTATAGAACTATGTCGTAGCTGTTTTATGCTTTGAATTCCCAAGAAAAGGCAATCCCAGGATGCGAAAGATACCACACCCCAACACTTTCCAAATGTAATTTACCGAGCTTTATAAACTTGATTTGAAACTCAGGATATATTAATTTAGGCTTCTGTCTTACTAAAAAATATTAACTAACTGGAGTACTAAGACTCCCAAGGTCTCCTTAAAAGTTGCGTTATTACTATGTTGCGACTCAAATCATAAGCGAAAAAGGGTATTGGTCATAAAAAACTAACAAAGAAAGTTTAACGAGTATATAAAATATTTTTTCTTATACCAATCTCACTCAGGGTTTATCCCGATACCCTTCCTTAATTTCGAAAGAGGGACATCCTAAAGGAATCCGTCTCTCATCGTAGGTTTATCTTGAATCCCGTTACTTGTTAGAGAACTGCCTAGACTCTGCAAACATTTTTGGAATAAAGATTCCAGTATCAAACAACTTATTACAAGTAGGAAAGAAAGTCCTTGATTATATATTCAGGTAAAACCGGAGTGACCTCGTATATAATATGATATTCTTCGAGTTTATTTATAAGTTTCTTGAATACCAGTACCTATTTTCAAGCAACTAAGTTTTAAAAAGGCTTATTAAATAACATTATAGCTCCTTACTTCTTTTTTTGGCATTATTTTACCTTATACTTTTTTCAACTAAAGCATATTAATTCTTTTATAATTGTAAAGCACTAAGCTCTTGATTTAAAGTAACGTAGTCAAGTCGTGCGACACCTAAAATGCTAATTTAGGGGAGGGATCTTGAAAGACTAAATTCTTATATGGTTTTATAGTACAAAATTAATATGTTCCTGATTCCTTTTGTCTAAGATTAGCACGAGGAATACTTGGCCTGGTTAATTAACGGTGGTTTATCCCTTTTTATACGGCACAATCTAAGAAATATACTCTATAGAATTCTTATACTATTTACACTATCTACGAGTAATATACTTCTTTCCATTCCTTACAAAAAGAAGAATACAGTAGTTCCTTATCCTAATAAGAAGGGTATTCTAGGTATTATTTATGAAGATTATGGTACTATAGCTCTAAAGATGGGTCTTAAGATTAAGAAGATAGAGAAAGCCGGTTTTCCTACAAAGAAGAGAAAAAAGAGATATGAAAATGTATTTATACAGCTCTTTCAAGAGTCTAAACCGATTTCATTGCCCAAATTAAGGAGTCAGTCAAAACATAACTATTTTCTTACAGTTTCGAAGATATTCAAAATAACTAAGCTAATCCATATCTTAACGATTTCTTATTATAAAGAGGTAGAACCCAGCTATAGCGGTGTATCGTTTTAGCAAGAAACTTATTTAGCCGTATTTCCGGTATAACTTAATGAAGTCCTTAGAATTTCTTATTTTTAGAGGCCTTTTTCCACCTTTTTAAGCTTAAGAAATAGACTCTGAGTTTCCTATAAATTCTTAGCTAAGTTAAAGGCTTTCTATACTCTCAAGTACCCTACTTTTAAAATTAGAATACCATCCCAATTCCATAGTGTATACTATTTTTCCAGTGCTACATGAAATATACGGGAAAGCTAATTTTTCAGTAAAAAAAGAAAAGTTATCCGGTGTTCTTGGGGACTCTTTTAGTCAAATAATTTTTACTTAGTGCTCGCGTAGTTGTTTATTTTCGAAATAAAGCTTGTATTAAAAGCGAGAATATAATACCAAGTACAATATAGATTAAAGATTTACTTTACTACTAACAAGGACGACTTAAGCTAAACTGTTCATATAGTAGCACAGATCAGATCCCAAACACTTTCCAGATATCTATGTTTTAAATAAGCAACAGGAAAAAATAAGAGGGAATTTCTTTGCACACCCCTTCTATTACCCAGACCAGTCTCCACTGTATATAATTAATATATTAGAATTTCATTACAAAAAGTCTTACCTTATAAAAATGCTTAAAATACTAGCTTATTTATATGTCATAATCTCCAAAAACAAAAAAAAGAACATAAAACCCCTACTTACCCTATAGAAAAACTGAACCTTTTTTAGAGAATCCTCTACAAATACCAATCCCCTTAGAACTAAGCGAATTCCTCACTTCAAAATTTATAGTTTCAAAAAAGCCCTAAGATAACGAATATAGATATAGATAAGACCCAAACAGGGTTCAACCTTTAATCCAAAATTGGAAACCTAAAGAGGAAAAGCCAAAACCATACTTTTAATGACTTCCTTGTTCTTGAGAGCTGTACACCTTAATTAGCAATAGAAATCAATAGAAGTACAAATAGAGGAAGTAGAAGAGAGACTGCTTATAGGAAAAAGGTAAGGTAAGCTGTATTCTTGTAGCCTTATTATATTAAGGAGTATCATTAGTATAAGAGTTATTTTAGTAAGTCTTATTAAATAAAATAGTAGTAGAGTATGTATAGCCAACCTCACACAATGATTATGCCGTTTTTTCTTCTGTATAGGATGGTGTTAGCTTATACAACTTTATTTTAGTCTAAAGCAAAGGTAAGTGGAGTTAAGTCTAGTAATTTTTTAATCTTTCTTTGTAAGGTTTTTACATATTTTGATAATTTCAGTATTCTAAAAGACAAGCTTTTCTTAATATTTAGTCTAGGAATAAAAAGGAATTTTATTTCTCGAATTAAGTTCCCTTCTCGCTATGCTTGAGCGAGGCATAATAGTCAAAGTTGTGAGATTGGATCGGATCCCTAGGGTTTAATCTTAGTAAAATTTCATAGATTATATGGGGTACCCTCGAGTATTACTTAGGATAGTTAAGGTTTCCGTAACATTAAGATGCCCAGCTTCTTGATAAATAAATATATTTAAATGTTTACTCTGTTTAACCCCATAGGGAAAAGGTCTATTACGGGTATACCCAATACATTATTTAGAAAGTGATTTATCTTAATTAATTTCTAAAAATAAAGAGTGAGTCTTTTATTGTTTGTAGCTTATGAGTACATTTTTGTCTATTAGCTTATCTGATTCATCATATTAGTTTGTAGGTATCCCAGATAGAACCCGTTTTGCAAACACCTAATAGGCTCCCTTTTTACTTTTCCATTTTTAATAGTATCCTTTTTATAGATTCTATGCTTTCGATTAAGGAATAGGTCCTTTTTATATAAAGATATACTTGCTAGAACACTAAAATTTAATAACACTCAAAGTTTTTCAACCTTAATATACCAAAATATTCGGAATAACTTTAACTCTATTAACTATACGGAATAAAAGAGGACTTTAGGTTTAGTAAAAATAGAATAACCGTAAAAGTTAGTAAGTAAACTAAGACTTTAAACTGGGCTTTTTCCTCTAGATTAACAGGAGGATCCCTACCTTTCATTTATATGTTAGTGCCCCGACTCAAGTTGGTATAGCACCGGCTTTTTAATCTAACATGCGCTGGTTCAAGGACTCCCTTATGGGTTTTAGCCTCTGCTTTTTACTAAGTGTAGCTTTAGCCCAGTCTCTGTATTAGGATTAGGAATTACCTTCACTTAAATATGCATACAGAAAACAGTTTCTTTAATTACCTTTTCAGGGATTTAACCGGAATCTAGCAAATTGATGTATCTAGAATCTTAGAGAAATCTCTTCCCTTCTTACATAATTACTAGAACTCCTATCTATTATACTGTAAAATTTCTATCCTCTATATAATGATAACAACAAAGACAAGCGGGATTTAATACAATTATAACAAGTAATAAAACTACACTGTATAACTAACTAATAGAACAATTAAATAATTACTATTATGTATTACTATTTAATACTCTTTTTTTTTTTTCTTTTTATAGGTGTATAAGTAATATTACTAACAAAAACTACTAATATAGGACTTCCTATAATGAAAACACTGTGTTTTGAGCACTTTACACCTCTGAAAGTAAGGAATTTAGCAATAAGAAGGTTTTTAGCTCTCCTTGGTTTTCGCGTGTTACCCCTTTTTTCCTAGCAGAGGTAGATCTGCCTTCTTATATACCTTATATACTCTGAGATCTGGTAGTGCAGAAAATATAAAAATTTATGCCAGTAAATTTGTTTTAGTTTTACACCTGCATACATTCGTGATAAACTGGTTAATATGAGTAATTATAGATACGCTCTTATTTAGATTTACCAAGAGCTCCCTACCGGGTTCGGCAAGGAAAATCTCATAAGAATAGCTGAGACCTCGAGTTCTTTTTTGCTTAGTGTAAACCTAGGAATTTCCGAACTAAAGCGCAAGGCCATATCTGTTTTAGAGAGTATTCTCTAGGATTTTTATTCCGATGATGTAACAAGTAGAAGTTTCCTCGAGTAGAATTCAGTTTTAGAAACCCCTTGTTCTTTAATCCGGATATCTTTGAAATATCTATAAAGGAGGATCCTCTAATTCTCTGCGTATGTAATTTTTTTTCTTAAAGTTTGAAAAAGATTGCCGAGTTATACATTTTTTTTATATTAGTTTTTGCAGGTGAAAGCTTATTAAAAATTAAGAAAACAGGTTATCGCTTTTGATGAGAGGTGAGTTTGAGTTACCCCAGAGCCCACAGGATAAAAAAGATCCTTGCTGAGAGTAGTTAAAAAGGTTGTCAGTTTATAAAAATAACTAAAACTTTATATCTAAGTTAGGAAAGACTTTTCTGGAAACTTATTAAGTTAAGCATTGTAACAAAGCGAGAGAGTTCTTCTTATGATTATATAAAACCGGGTGGCTTGATGTGTCTAAACTTGAATAGGGCTTTTGCTAGGCCTTGTTTATTAGAACTTTTTAAGAGCAAGTCCCCCCCTTAGATTACGCCCCATTAAATTGGGAACTAAAAACTACAACACACACAGATACCTGGCTGCTAGAATTGCAATCTTTATAGTAATTTATCAAAGATAAAAAAGGAGTATCTAACTTTACACAAGAGCTTCCCTACAGCGAAACCGTGCGTTTTAGACTTTTCTAACAAGGATAAAGCACAGTACTAGGTATCCCAGAATTAAACAAAGGGGTAATAGCCAACGCTTAAAGAGCGCTTTAGAAAATACAAAAGTATAAAAACTTGCAAAATTAAGTGCCTAATCTAAAAACATCGCACAAAGGCTGCAGATGCAAGTACACTTGGAATTTTACTAAAAAACTTTAATAACTCTTCAATTTATACTAGTTACGGATTAGATATAGGAACTTCTTCACTTTAAGTAAAAATACATATCGATACTCCATTTTTTCAAAATATCCTGGAACTTTTCTTATTACTTACTTTCAAAGAGCTACACTAGATTAGAGTTTTTGGGGGAGAGAGTCCTAGTCTACATTTACCTAACTATTTCCTGTATATTCGAGAATCTTGCTATCTTTATTTTAAATACCCTACATAATTTGGAAATGCAGACTCTTATTCTTCCAAACCTTGGATTGGGAACCTCTGAAATATTAAAAACTGCGTAATTTTCTAGTGTTAGTCGTGCTTTTCATGCTGTGAGATCTAATCCTGAGGGTTTTTATTTAGCAAAAAAGACTAGTAGTACAACTCCTGATTTGCTCACTATGCTAAATTACTATGCTCTTTAAGCGGATTCTTGGCATTAAAAAAAATTGAACTTATGATTTGAGATTAAACGAACCGGTGTTCTAACCACTCGAAATACTAAAGGCTCGCTACTTATGGATCTTACTGGCTATAAAAAACCTTAGAATTGGATAAATTTGAGATTAATAGCATTTTAATTTTCTCCATTTTCATAGGAATGTAACTTCCTTTAGCAAGCTAGATTCTCCTTAATTATATAATTAAAGACATTACCTGAATACAAAGGATTTGAACCTTTAAATGCCTGTACCAAAGGCGGTGTCTTACTACTGCGCCCACTTTCGGGATCATGTAATAGGGGAGGAGCTCGCATTTCTTATACTTATAGAGAGGGTAAAAAAACTTTTATACAACTTAAGCAGTGGTAACTAGTTATTTTAACTAAGTTTGGATTTTCAAGTAATTGTTTAAATCTTTATTTATAGTCTTTTCTCAAGTTGTCCGTATACGCCTCTAATAAAAAGTATAAAAATGGATTAACTTAAGTTTGATAATCTCGACAGACATTTAAAGATATATTATATAGTTTTTGGCCTATAATAAAAAAGTTCAACTTTTAGCAACAGTTCGTTGAATATCGAAACTCTTTCTAATTAAAATACACGAGTGTTCCTTAATGAGAGTTACCTGAAAGTTTGTTTCACGACCCTAAGTTAATACATTACTTGCCTTTTAGAATCTCCTATTTTCGGGGAACCCGCTTCAGAACTAGAAAGCTTAGAATAAGCACAAAGCAACGGATAACTTCAGGAAAGTCAATATTCTAAGAGTAACGGAACTCATAGAAGTAAAGTCCTTCATAAAATCTCTAAAGTCTTATTTTCTAGTCAGGACAAGTGTAAGATAAAGATCAAGTGGGGATTTGAAAACTCATAGCACCCACGATCTAAGCTAGTGATCCTAACAAAAAACTACTTATAGTTAAACATTTTCAGATATATTATAATAAGGGATTTCTGATGAGGCTGATTTGTAAAAGCAAGCGTTTTAGCTACCAAATTTTATATCTAACGCCATTCTACGACCTTTTTTTTTTCAAAGCCTAATTTTAAAGTTAAACCACTCTAACCTACAATTATCTTCATTTTGAGAAAATTACTAAGGTTTTCCTAAAAGTTGTTTTTATTATCTTCCTGATCTAGTATTAAAAGTTTAGGACTTAACAAAAGGGAGCTTGATTAAGTTTATTCAGAGAAAAAAAGAAAGAAATCTATCAAATTAGCGCACTCTTCTAGTAGGAGCCCTAAGAAAGAGACTATGGGGATATTCGCCCGCTTACTTATTCCAAGAGGATATCATCTAATATATGTAGGGAATTCACTATAGTAATATAGTCGTTATTTTATGAGCCCCGTTGACTGTAACTTAGTCGGTAAAGCAACTTCTTGGTATATGATATGCGGGAACTTCAAACTATTACTACATCGATATATCCCTCTAAAATTGAGGATTTGTAAAAAGCCTGTTCTCGAAAGTTTAGATCTGAGTTTGACTTAATTATTAAATATGTCTCTTTCCTCAAAATGCAAACCCTATTTAAGCTCCTATTAAACTGCTTACTCCTAGATCAGCTTCAAAAAACTACGTTTAACTCTCCCTTTTATATAAACCGATAGTAGTTTTTTACTTTAGTGGACATAATCTAAAAAAGCAATCCTTTTATGGCGCATAGCTTTGACCTAAGAAGACCCTTATATATCCCAAATTTAATTAAAACTTAAAAGAGGTACGGTTAGTTAGAATATAAATTCAGTTAATTATAGACCCCGGGTTCGTTTTAGCATTTATACTGAACTTTTACTCTACTCCTAATTGCATAGCTAGCTACTCTACTAAGCTGCTCTGTACCCCTACTGCCTATATGGGGCCCTATGAGTCAGTCTTACGCCAAGAAATTCATTTTTTAAAGAAAAAGCACCCTTAAAGTTCTTTATTTGTATGTTAATTTTTTTGCTAAAGGACCTAAGACTTCAGGCATGCTGCCGTGTTTTGACTCCACTAAATTACTTTCAGATTTCTACAAATGCTACTCAGATAAAGTAAAAAAAGAGCAGGACTTCTACTCTGACTCGTGTAAAAAGTAGATATTCAGAAGCAAACTTCCTACTACAAAGTAACACAAAAACAAAGCGCACACATAAGACTTGTGGTAAACTGTAAATTTATGCTAAAAATAGATTCACCACTCGCGCTAAACAAAGGAGTCTTCCTCTTTTTCCCACAAATAAGGAAGCCTTAAGTCGGCAGCATATCAATAGGGGTACACTTAATTGGTTACTATGACAAATGCACTTGTAACTCAGTTCTGCAAAACTAAAGATTACCTACAGTTCAAATCATGTAATCTGTTTTTCTTATTACGAGTCTCCCAATTATTCATTTAGTAAGAAATTAATACAAGGCATTGACTAGCGGATATGGTCCAGTCAGCTACTCTGTCAATGAAAGGTGGAGCGCCTTATTATAGGAATACCAAGTATAATCACATCGTACAAAAGGGATTTGCTTCGCATGCAACTTAGGAGTGTAAATGTAACAACAGGATCGAAGCTGATTATATGCCTCCTCTAGTGCATCAAAACCTTTAATTACCAATAAAGTGGGTACAAAGTAGTAAGTATTTAATCGAAAAAATGTAATTGACATGTTGAATATTTCTCAGCAATTTTAGGGCAACTCTTTTAAACTTCTGATTATAATGTTAAAAAACAAATGACCACCCCAAATATCTCATAATATTTCTTATGAGTTAAACTAGGGACGCCCCATGCATTCCAAAAATAAGAAAAAAATCTTTACTCACGAATTTCAAGGGAGATCCTAAGGTTTTTTTTAATATGGTAGTTCTAGATTGTAACAATGAAAAAGGGGTCCTGATACTTAATTATGCTTTCGTGACATATAAAATTATCGGTCCTAAAAATCTTACAGTAGACTCTAGACCTATTGGAGAGACATGGCAGCCCCTAAACTGTGGCTCCTCCTTTATCCTAGTTTCTGTTATAAAGAGTAAATTTCCCCTTTTTAGTACAGAATTTAAGAAGAAAACTTGTAGACCTAACCGAGCACTCGGTCTTAGGCTTTTAAAAAGGAAAGTTTTTTTAAGTATCTAAACTAGAAGAATGCCTAATTTCTATGAATGAAATATTTTACTGAATACTTGTGAGTATTGGTCTTTTTCTTATTTCTAAGCTTGTACATATTATATTTAAGGCTTCTTAGATAGAGTTTTTACTAGAATTCTGGAGCACTAACCAAGACTCCTCAATGTGAGACAACTAAAACGAAGTTTGGAACATAGCGAGATTTTATCCCTTCAATTTTGTACTATTTGAAAAGTAACAAAATCTATACTCCATTTTACGGCTTTTGATACTCAATTTGTGTTGACTTTTTATCCTATATACAAAGACCCTTATCCCAAGTACTTTGCACGAAGCTTTAGCATACCTCCTAAAGAGAATTCTTTTTGTAATATTTCATCTTTTTGTGTATCGAAGAAGAGCTATTACTATTTAATTTAAAAAGGACTCTATTTGCACTACTCCTTTACCTGGAAACTAGCTAAAGTACTCCCTGTTTATTAACCAAATGACGATACTTACTACTCTTCCTTATTCCACAAATGCACCAAATAAAGACTTAATAATACTAAATTTAGCCTTCAACTAACTAAGAATCCTGAGGAATTAGCTTCGCCAATAACTGCCCAACTAGGGAGACGGGCTTAAGAAACCAAAAAGAGTACCTAGATTTCCCACTCACACGCTTGTGTACTATCATTAGACAAAAGGGGGCTCAACTTCAGAACTAGTTATAAACTTTTCTTTAAAAACTTTCAAAAAGTACATCCTTAAGCCCCCGCATATACCCTAAGATTTCTATCTGGATTCTCATTCTGTTGCTTCAGAGTATATTTAAGATATAACCTAGTTCCGGCTTTCGCCAAGAGAAGAGCTCCTCTTAAGCGCCCCGTATTGGGTGAATCCTATGTAGTAGAGGTCCGCAAATTCCCTAAAAAACTGATAATAGCATTTTCCTGGGGCAAAGGCCTGCTAGAGCATAACCGAAAACCCGAGAAATTATCCGTATAGATAGAAGCTCATAAACAAGGGTAGCCAACCATATGAAATTTTGAAAACTATTGTTCCAGTAATGACTTTTTGTATGTAGTATTTCAGACCCCATATTATAAATTTTAATTATCTTATTAAGGAATTAAAGGTTTCTAGCTTGTTTGTTAGTAACGGTAACGTAATGGAACTAAGTCACCAAACGAAGGTGTGCTTTTTCGATTTATTTCTACTAAAAACTAAAAGGAAATAATTATATACTATACTTATAATTTACGTGCAACTTGACTTAATCTAAACCACAAACCTTTCCAAAAAATTAGAAAGAGTACCTACCGGGCCGTAGAATAGCCTCGCAAAAAACTTATTGTATGCCGGATTGATGACTCATCCAGCGGGTGCTCAAGAAGTTCTCTATAATCGTTTACCTACTGACTCTGGACTCCTTTTTCCTTATATTCATAAAACTGTCATCTTCCTGGTGTAGAGCCACAATAAATTATAAGTTATCTACAATTATACAAAGATAAGAAATCCTCCTATCCACTCTACTGTACTCATTATATATATTGCAATAGCTAAAACTTCTGAAAAAGAAGCCTGAATAAATTCTTGTCTACAAGTGGCGTGTTTAGACCTCAAGGGAATTACATCCTTGCTAGAACCCGCGTCTTTAGAATCGTTAAGTGTCTTTTTAATAACTCGCAAATCTTACAAACTCAAATTCACTGTGTTTTGGCAGAAAAAAAATGTCTTGTAGTGATCGTCGTGATAGAAAAACTACTCTAAACCTGTTTTAACTCAGGAGGCTCCCTTTTTGTAAGGTACTTCCGCTTAATATTTTATATTCCATATGAAACGCCCGTTACCAACACGAAGAGTTCGGCTAAGTCTTAAAATTGGAGCATTAACTCTTTCACCACCAGGCGGATCTAATAAGGTACCCAACTATGACTTGCTTTTCGGTCCAATAAAAAGTATATATATCATATAAAAGGAGTAACTTCAAAGTTGTTTTTTTATAGCATAACTTACTTGGCTTCAAGAACACGAGCTTAAGCTATGGGGTAGGAAGATTTTATACACTTTGAATAGAAAAAGAGAAAAGGTATAGCCAAGGGATCCTTATGAATTAGAGCTTTTATCAAGTTGAGTCATCTTGTGAAAAAAGTATCCATTTTGAAGAAGTCTTTCTCCTTCTAGGGTTTACAAAGTCCTGTAGGAGATTAGATTTAAACTAAAGTGAATTTCTACTTCTAAAGGGAATGAAAAGCTTAAAAAGTTATCCATTTCCCGTTCTTTTTCATTTCATAGGAATTTGGAATTTCAAAGTCAAGGCAGTTAAGATTTATATAAGAAATCTTTTTATTCCAGAATTTTTAGTTAAATATCAAAGTAAGAGATAAAGCTTTTGTGTTACTTTGGTTTCAGGTTTCCAATTATTTATTACTGATAAAAAGACACTTGAAAGTATAGAGAACTAAAGCTAAAGTCCCTTTTTTCTATAAGCCATCTCTAATTTTCGGAATTGCCTAAAAGTTTTCCTCGGGAGAGTGCCTTTTTGTATATTAGTAGGAGGCAATTTAATTCGTTTACGATAACCTTATAAATCAAAAAAGGTCCGTAGAACTAGAAGTGAAGGCTGCTTTCTTATGTTCCCGGTTCAGTGTAATAAGTGCCCACCACAAGGCATTAGCATTATTAAGAAAGGAATTATGAGCACAAGGACCTCAAGGATATCCAGAAGTTACCTGTTTCTCTGTTTCCAATTCTGGATTTTAGGCGTCTAATAAGTTGATTTTAGAAGGAAAAGGCAAGACCTAGAAGTCTTTTATAGTTTCCGCTTCTGAGGGATTTAAAGTCTCTAATTAGAAGGGAAACCCTATATCTTAGCTAGAGCTAGAATCCTAGGAATTTGACAAAAGGCAGTTTCCGTAAAAGTGAGTAAGCAATCCAGCATTTCTAATAAATATAGACTCTGTAACTACTAGAGTGTGATAAAAGATTTTTTAGTTAGTTTGGCCTTGTTTTAGTCCTTAATCTTTTTTTATTTAACATTTCTAAGTTATCCTTAACCTTACTTATATATTCCTAACTTTCTCAGAGGTATACCCCAAACTCTCTTAGAAGCTCTAACAGAAGACAGAGTACAGAATGCTGGGAATACAACAGTTCAAACCGCATACTATGCAAGCAAGCTTGTCTAAATAATATCTTTTAAGGAAATCCTAGGGAATATTCCTACTAAAGCTGCTGTAAGGCACAGGTTCTAATCTCATAAGACTATTAAGACTAAGAAATCTACACCTCCTCTTAGTAAGAAATTTCCTTAGAACTTCCATTAACTTTATAAAGTTATTCCCCCTGATCTCATAAAGAACTTCAAAAACCCCCTTTAACAGCTTTCACTTAAGCAGGAATAAACTCTATTCTATTAATCAAGGCATATTCGCTTAAGTAATGAATAAACCAGTATTCGTATTAAACTCTGGATCTAGATAAGAAGGCTTCGGAGTAGGATCCCTACTGAGATTGGGGCTATGTACGAGTATTACTACTTATATCAGATTTGTTCAGGAACGCGAATAGCGATTCAACGGAATAGATAGGTGTATATTGTTTGATCTAGGTTTCTAAACCAGGCTCTCCTGTATATCCATCTTTACTTTAAAGTTGCAAAGAGGGTCCGTGTTAAGATTCATAGAGCTTACCTATTATGAACTACTGTTTTTATATACTACTGAAATTACTTTAATATATATACAAGATAGAATTTTATATTATGTGGATTTTAAAAGAAAGTAAGTAGAAAGTTAGGTATATCAAAATATATGCTTTCGCTTGAAAAAATTTCCTGTAAGCGAACTTAGGGTCTAGTTATTACCAAGAATTCTCGAGGTATCAAAAATCTCACTAGATATAGGATCTATGGTAAAATTCTCTCAGAAGACTCAAAATTAGACTTCTTTTAGAACCCCTTGCATTCTTTATCTAGTGAAAGCGCTGTACCTTGAAGACTTAGTGCACTTATTATCTTTAGGATTTTAAACTCTCTTGTCAATATATAGTTTTTAGGTACCTGATGTTAACTTATTCCGGGTCAGGAGTCTTGTACTTTCAAAACACATTACGATACCTTGTTAGTCCCAATTCTTACATTTGTTTTAAGAAAAGTTCTTATATAAGTATACCGTACACATAGAAACCTCGGTGTCTCTAGTAGTATTCCATTATTATTGTTACTAAGTAGATAAAGTTACTAGACCGAGTAACAATTTAAGAGCTCTTTACTTATTTTGAGATTGTATTTTCCAGTTAAGATGTAAATCGTCAGTATAATTATACCGAGCATACAAGGAAAGTTAACAACAAAAACCTATCTCTATAATCGAGACGGACAACCTCCTTAAATTTCTTTAACCATTAGCCATTCTTGTCATTGGTTGGAATCGTCGACTTCTTTTTCAACTCTATGTTCTCGACAAGTGGATCTGTCTGACCAGACATAGAACTTCTTAAAGCCCTTTGGACACTCCTTTTCTTTTCTAGAAATTCCTACGAATGCCTTAGCTATAATAGATGGGGAAGAAGGGCCCATAATACTTGGTTTTACTTCTTTTTAGTTTTGGAGATAGACCCCCTACTTAGATATCAGGATAATGCAAAAAAAAAATTTAATGATATAAGGGCGGAATTACTAAACAGTTAATACAAGTCTTTTCGGACACTGATACTATAACGCTCTGGCTTTGCCTTTTTAATGCAACTGGAAAAGGCGCCCTGTTTGCCGCTTTTTCTTAACTGAATTTCTAAAGCAAGCCTGGATCTAGTATTGTAGAGCAAAGAATTTGAAAGGGCTCCTTGTAAACGAGTAATAAAGGAAACCCCTTAGAAGAATGTATAAGGACTCTTGACTAATGGACCTCCGCTAGGCTTCAGAGCTATGAATCTATAAGAGAATCACTAAATAATATCACATCCACTTATAAGCTGCTTAACTAAGCGGGAATTACCTTTTTTTGGCTTCACCTCGGGATATAGATAAAAGCCTTTATTAAACAAGGGATGCGCCCCACATAAGTGGATTCTAATACTTAATCTTAAGGCTCTGAAATTTCCCTAATTAATGATATGCTCTTTGCCCACGCTCAATAAAATTATCTCAAGCTAGGAATACCGGGATCAAAAGGAGAGGTTTCTTGTCTGAAAACTTACTGCTTCAATGAAATTAGTCTTATTGTTGTTTGATGAGCAAAACAGAATACAGTGAGTGTACACTAACTATAAACTAACTTACTTGTTGTCCAAATTCCTTAGTTTGGCCAGGGGCCTTAAAAAGACGGGCTGCAGCACGCAACTCTCGTTAAAAAGTTTCCTCCGATTTCTAAACCAAAAAGCGGGGAACCCAGGGTTTAGTTGCTTACTACTTTGCACTAATTGTAGTAAGGTTTTATAGCACCAAATAACAATATTAGGGATTACATGGGTATCCTTCCAAATAATTTATCTTAACTAACAAATCTAATTTTTAAATTCCACAAGGAAAAAGCTACTCTAAATTAATAAAGAAAAAGTGCTCATAAAAAATTCTTGAAGATAGGAAGAGCCTTGTCCGCAAATAGCTAAATAGATAACTGGATCTCATCTCTTTATGAATATGAAATTCGATATCAAAAAATATATTAAAAGTTTGGCAGAGCTGGTTAAAGGGATGTACTCCTCCAAAAAGGGTGAACCTTAAGAGCCTTCTCTCCACTAAAAAAATTAATAAACACTAAAGCAGCGAGCTTTGAAATGTCTTAATAAAAAAAAGTTCTTTCTCAGGGCAGGGCATAAAGAGAAGGTCAATACCGTTAATTTAGGTACCTTTCTAACTCCAAAACGCTGCTTGTTTAACGACCTTACTGAAGTTTGAAGAAAAGAGACTCCTTATCTGCCAAGTACAGTAAGACCTATTTCCTATTATTTAGATAAAGATATATTTAGATTTAGAGAATCCATTCCTGGGAAAGAAGCTTTGATTAAAGAACTCTCTATTGCTACCTATCTATTTTAGAAAAAAATCACACAAGAACAACTCCTTACTTTTATAATTTATTAAATGTCTTGTATACTTTACCTTTTATATAAGACTCAAAACTGGAAATATCTAAGACTTAACCCTCATTTAGGAACACACAAAGGGACTCCTTAGACTTGTTCCTTTATTTACCCGTGCTGGTAGAGCCAAGCTTTCATCCTAAATAAAAGAAACTAGGGGCTCGCCTATATTACTTGTATGAATTTCTTAATTAAAAGGTTTTAATGGCACAAAATCAGGGTAATATTACACCTAACCTAAAAAGCACCGGCTAAAGAGCTGCTTTACTTTTGATTCTTCTTTGTTAATATTAGGAGTACTAGGAATTAATCCAGAATCTGTAATCTGTTTGTGGATGCTGTAAGCTTCAAACTAGTACTTTTCCTTCTCCTTATGTTCGGTGAATGGTTCAAATCCTGAAACCTTGTGCACTACTTAACTTTAGTATATTTTATAGAACTTTGCTCTGAATGGTTTATAGTATAGTGTTATAGTATTTGTAAAGCCCCAAAGAAAGTAGGGTTGTTCCTGACTTGAGTCTTAGTTTGACTCTGCAAAGTGCCTTTTATAGAAGATCTTCTCCTTTTTGAGTAAACCCTAGCTTTTGAGTTGAAAAATGTATAAATTAGAGAAAAACTTCAGTGTTTGCAAGCACCTTTCTTTGAAACTTTTACTTCGGATACTCTATCTAAAAATAGACCAGATGACATCAACTCTTAATACTCTTTACTTTATTCATAGACGACTTTTTCTTATTCCCGAACAGCAACCGAATTTACTTGAGGGTTGGCGATATAAATATAAGGAAACCCTTCTTTCATATAGACTTTATATATAATAAAATAGGTGGGCTCTGGTTGCCTTCCAAGCTCTTAAACTCCCTAAGAGTCATACACTCGATCTCAATAAAGCCAAAGTTGAACAAAATTCTTATAGCTAATAAAAGTAAACTTTATATCAAAATGAAATGGATACAGCGATTTTGGTGTTAAACTTAGTATCTAATTTACTTTTTAATAACCTCATAACACACAAGAAAACTGCTCTTAAGCTTATCATATTGCACCAATTTCCTTATGGATGAATAGAGTTTTTAAGTTCTATAGATTACCCTCAGCAAAGTACCTAAACCACTAGTATTTCGTAGATTATTCCTACGGCTGTTCAGTCCCTAATTTCGATAGCATTCATAGTCTATATAATGTTCTTTTTTGCTTCCTTGAGTTGGGGTAAGAATGCCTGTTTCCGAAAGACGCAAAATAAGATGTACCTACCTCTTACAAGTTCCGGATGCGTTGCCCAGAGGGAAACCTTAGAATACAAAAAACCATCTACCTGAGACCCCTTCTCCCCACCCCTTATTATAGAGGGTTTGAGTAAATAGCCTTAAAAGGGGCAACTCCAAGGGTTTATTTATAGGATTTTATAGTATATTTGTTATACCTCTTTATTTAGTTAATTAGGAAAGATATTTTATAAAATGTTGCGTACCTATTAAGTTTCTCATCTTACTCAAAGTACAGCACAAAGTTTAGTTATTAATTTGTATGTTTCCGGGACCCAGACAGTAGACCCAAAAGTTTTGTGTGTGTGACATGCAATATAGCTGTAGAAAGATTTACAATTTTTTGTGTAATATATAAGCGGTGAATGTACTACTAGAGATAAAAAAGTGGGGTCAAGTTCCCTTAGCTTTTCCTAGTTTCTAATTAAAGTAACTCCTTGTGATAAAGGTATCCTTAGAGCACCCTTTAATTTTATGAAAAAACCTGCTTATACTTTTACCTTATATCTACGATCTCGTAGGAGCCTAGAAAAAATTGATTTTATAATATTGAATTGGTTAAAGCTTTTGTTTAACTAAAAACTCCAGAAAACTTATATTTTCTAAATCTAGAAATAAAGCCGTTAAGAACCCTGTACTTGTTCAAACCCGCGCGCCCCTGGCTTGAAATTTCAAGGGCGCTCTTTTCTTATATGCAGCCCTAACGAGGGGTTCTGGATTCCCCCTTATCCATTTAGATTTTTTGAGGTAAATAGAAATTCAAGCAAAGAGGGCTACATCAGCTGTAATAAATCTTTGAAAAGATTCCTACTAAACTAATTATAATAGGGACTTCTGTTGTATAAAATTTAGTTATAGTAGGGTTCTTTTGTTACAGTAGACTTACTAAGTTAGAATTCTGAGACTTTTTGAAAGGCAATCCCTTTTAGTTATTAATAAGTATGCTCAGAGGGTTGTAATGCATAGAGAGTAAGCTAGTGGGCATATATAACTTTCTGTTTCTTTTTTTTATTTATAGAGCGAATATTTAGTATAATAGTCAATAATAGATTTTACAATAGCATCTACATCCTATGATTTTAGAATAAAGTATCCTTCTAATTAGGTCTAATCTGAGAAAGGCTTGTTTACTATGATGAAAGCTTCTTTCTCTTTACTAAAATCCGACTAGAATAACACATTTGAAGGGTTTAAGTCCTATAATTACTATTGAAAGCTCTAGCTCCCCCTCGGTTTCAAGCCCATTGACGTGATACATAATAGCATATCATAGCATAATATGGAATTAAAATTTCATGAGTTTCAAATAAAAAGAAGAGACATTAGCTATAGCAAAAAAAGACAAAGACCAATTCCTATACTATCTCGAAATACCTAGAAAAGGACCTTAAAATCCTTAAACCAAAATACCCAGTACGGTCAGGGAAGTTTTTTAGGAAATCCCTTTGTATAGTATAAACAGGGACCTTTGACTAAATATTCCGTTCCGAGGAATTGACTCATAATCTAACGTATTTTATATATAAGAGGTGCGCTTTTCCTTTTGTTGACAGGGGACCCTTTTTACGTGTTAGTAGGAACCCCAGACAGTGTTTCAACCCGACTCGCGGGCCTTTAAGAAACCTAAGTCTCTTTTTATAATAGAGTAATAATTAAACTTAGTGTATCCTGTTTGTTATATCCTTAATATCTCTTGGATCTCATAACAAAAAGCCCTCAATATAATTTTTAAGCCAAGTTACACATCTTTAACAAAAGAATGCCGGTATAGGAGTAGATCCCCGCGGCTAAGCTTTGTCATATTTATAAAAATTCTAGCAATTAAGACTTATACAAGAGAAATAATGTTAGAATAGTATTTCACATGCATAGACTTCTACGTCACAAGAGGCCCTGTTAAAAAGGTAGAGCAGAATGTTAGGAAATTTTTACTGTATAGCTTTTTACCTTGGTTATTAAAACAATAAGAATTCGAGCTTTTGTATTTGTAATTGTAATTGTGCCTCATGTTGAGCTTTGCTTTATAACATATTCTGGAGAAATACTCAGAGCAAGTTACATATGACTCATAATAAGCTCCTGTTTTTCTTGGATTCTATCCTTTTTCTTAAGTGGGTATCCCCTAGTGTAGTTGAGGTTATAATAACGATAAAAATAGAAAACCCTTTCCTAAGTGCATTCGCCGCGGGAGTTCTGTACCATATAAAAGTAATTCCAGGGCAGTATCCCTTTTCATGTATTTCCTAATTTGTATTTTTTAATGGTAGCAGTCTTTGTCTAATTATAACATTAAATTAGGATCATCTACTTGGACTGTGCCTACTCTAATCTTACCAGACTGTAAAGCTTATTAACTTTATAAACCTTCTTATATTTAGCTTTCATCTCTTTTTATAAGTATTCTATAGTTACTAAGTGATTTTACCCCTTCTCAAAGTGCTTACAGCCAGCAATGATTAGAAGGGATTTATAAAATACTATACATAAAGTTGGTTTAGAGCCAGCTTTACAGACCTACTATACTACTATCGGTACCGGGCAATTTCTACTACTATTGGATTTGAACCTACGACCAGCATCTCAATTAGTTTCTGTTCTACCCAGTGTAAACTTGCTAAATAACTTACTAAAATGGGTAGATATAAAAGAGACAAGTCGATACGCGGCATCTGAAACAAATAAAGTATACTTTTTTGTATTAATATCAACCAGATTCCTTTACTAAGTAATACTTATTTTTGATATGTTAAACGGCAAGTCATAAAAAGATTTTTATTGGGCTAGTTTTTCTATTGTATACAGTCCTCACTATAAATAAATATTGAACTTGAACTTAGATATTTGTTTGCTATGGGTCTATTGCCTTAGGAATCTAGTGTATACTACGTATAGACCTACTTTGGCTAAAAGGACTCGTGGTTTTGAAAGTTCTTCCCCTTTTTAGAAAATAGCTCGGTATTTTGTTGATTATCCAAAAAGATTTACTGCATTGAATTCTACGCATTTCTATGGACAATCTCTGTTTTTTGAGATGCAAAGGTGCATATTCCAAGCAATCCATCAGCTTTTTGTTCAATGGGTTCGGTACCCCCGATAACTCGTAATTTAAATGGCGAATTCGTTTTGTATAAGGAATCCTTACTATTTTAACCGTTTGTCAATTATTCAAATCTAGATAGAACTTCCTACTTAGTAAAAGTAAAACATTGAAAGAGCTGTGCACCTATATAAATAGGGTTTAGTTTACCCAATTCCATATTCACTGTACCTAATATATTGTACTAACCTGGCATCTAACTCAAAAATTAGTAAAATATCCAGAGTTAAAAGATTATTGACAATCATGACAGCTTTTCACAATGGATGCCCTTCAAAATTCTTGTAACCTATTAAGGCAAGTGCTTCCTTTTAGATAAAGTTCAACCCGGTTTTTCTTTATTTATGTTTTTATCTGTCCTATCCCTAAAAGATTTTTTATGCGATAAAAATATTATATATTGCATTGTATTAAACGGCTCCTATAGAGAGACTTCTATATTAATTTAAATATAATCACTTAAAGGAAATTAATTAGACTATCTAGTAAACCTATATCTACCCACCTCTTTTACGACCTGTACTCTAGTTTTAAGACTTTTCCTGTAGGATTTACCTCTGTAACTACTACTTCTGTGTAATTAAACAGATAGGGACTGTAAAATAGGAAGGTGTTACGTACATGGGGACCCTTATTGAGATGGATAAAAGTAGGAAAAAAACCCTTTAAGTATGCACGCGTAGGTAAAACAAAACCAAGGTAATTTATTCAGGACTTTCTTAAAAGTAGAGGTATTAAAAATATAAGAAAAAACGTCTATGTTTTTATACAGAAATCGAGAGTCTAGTTGTAACTTTTGAAATAAATGCAAAAGAGGGGGTTCGCTATAAGGAGCTCACTCTAAGGTCTTTCTGTAACCAGTAATTACTCTTGACACCACGGTCAGGCTAAAACTTACACAACAACTTACCTCTAATCCATAAGGCTTCATCCTCTTCGTAGTAGTAAGAACAGATAACTGTAGGAATTATCTATAACTAAGGTAAAGAGTCTTCTTTAATAAGTAGCTGTGTTTTGTAGTTCGTAAGAAGTCCCTGAGAAATCATGGGAACAAATTAGATGAGCAATGGATAGAACTTCAAAAATTACTAAGTTTTTTGTAATAAAGTACTATGAATTCATACTAAATTATCAGAATTAGTAGAATCAAACTCGGTTAGTACAAAACTTTATGAGACATCACATGTATTTACTACAAGAGGCCTTTGGCTAGCTAATTAGAAGAAAAGGAAGCAGATTAACCGAGTTGTAAGCAGTTTCCTATTACGAGGTAACCTTACCTTAAGAATTATATCGGATTGCCGATGTTAAATAAAAGAGGGTATGCGTTTTCCATAAGTAAGAAGAAAGGACCTTAAGGGAGTCTACTCTATGCTAAGTTGAATACCCCACTCTAGGACCCGCCATTAAAACCAGATAGTTTAGAAGTTCTTCTTTATATAAACCATTCCCTGGAATCTAACTGAATAATATTAATTTTTTTTTATCTTTAACTGTTCCTTATTTGCTTCATAAGAATGCTTTCTATGGGGCGGCTAGCAGGCAAGGGCTGCCCACAAAGAATTAAGGGTAATGGTAGTGTCATTCAGAGGAAGAGATATATCTATTAACCCCGAATGAATTAAAAATAGGTTAGAGATATCACAAGTTAAAAAAGTCCTACTGCGGGTACAGTAAAAGCTTGTTAAAACGCACGAAAAGGGTCATAGAATAGGCTTTTTAAATACAGTTAGGGCATCCCCCCTTTCTTGAATGCAATTAGAATTGGAGCCCGGAGTTTCCCAAATTTCTTTTAGATTTAGTAATTTTATTTAGTCAAGAAGTCCCCTTTTTTTTGGGGATTATCCTTTTACAGAGGAGCTCTATTGCGAGGAAGTTAAGTCAGACAAGAAGAACTTCTTAGTAGGGGTGCTCAGAATATTCGGTTTTTATGTACCCAGTTCGGTAAAGAAAAGGTGTACCGGTTAGACCTTTGAGTTGTATAAAGCTTATCCAAGTAGCAGCTGCGATCTTATTTCTAGTATTATTTCCCCTTTTTATTTTAAAACCCCCAACCCCTTGGTTTTAGAAGCCCGTTAAGTATCACTGAGTTAAGTATTACGAAAATGAATTAAATACAAAAAATTCAAGTTGAGAATATTAAATATCTTCGGAAAACCCGGGATTAAAAGAGAGATCCTTGAAGCTTCTATGCAGAAGTAAAGTCAAAGTCTTAGGCTAACTCCGCCCTTAATTGCAAGGACTGAAAAGGGTTAAGCCAGCTCTAGATGTATCTAACTAAATTGCCTATACCCTTTCGCTAATGCCTTAAACCAAACTAAGGGGGAGTCCAATGTAATATCTTTTTGTTGATATTCCAAGCTTTTGGAACAAGAGCCCGTCTGGAATGGAAGTAATTTTAACACGGAGCTAGCAAAGGAGTTCTCTTATTGCTGTTTTATGTTTTATAAGTTATAATGTGTTGTTGTGAGACTTTTTTTATAGAATATTCACGAAACCTTACTTTAAAATGAAACAGAATTTATAGTTTATAAGAGGTTTCTCCTAAGCAGAGCTATAGTTGGATTAGGTTTTATTAGAGCCTTTCTGAGTAGTTTTAAAGCGTGTATACTATGGAATGAATAGAATATGAGTACCCAACAAAGTCTCCTCCGATCTCTTATAGTGTTATGCCCCTTAAAATTCTTAATATAATCTCATAGTTAACTAGTATATACAAAAAGTAGGTTATTCTTTGACTTTTTAAGACAGTTTTTATCTCTCTCGTTTAACACTCCCCAATGAAGAATATCCAAACCGACTCATAATATCAGATTAAAGCCCTTAGTTTTCACTATTATAAACCAAGAAGTCCTGCTATTTCTAGTAATTAGCAAATGACTCCACTTTTCCCAGCATACCTAAATTCTGTTTTAATAAGTTTCTCCGAGCTCCTTTTATTAATGACAAGGAAGGCCCTCTTGGGAGGTTTATTACATTCAATTGAGTATAGGTTTTTACAATTACAATTGTGCAGTATCTGATATTCTCAGTTTTGGCCTTGGAAAATTAACGAAGGAAAACCAAAGCCCTAGAAATCTTATAAGTCTAGTTGCTTTTCAGCTTCCGAGTTAGAAAGAAAGTCTATATACTATAAAAAGGAAACCCTCTATCCACTAGAATCCTAGGAATTTTCTAAGCAAGGCATTTTCAGAAGAAGGTGAATAAAAAATTGATAAGAAAAGAGGCTATTTTATTAAATTTTGTTGAAAGCTTTTATCCTAAATAGAAGAAGTTTTCAAAATCCTCTTAAAAGAGCATCAAAAAGGGTGCATTTTCAAATCCTAAATTTACCAATTAGTCAAAGGGCTTTAGCTCGAAAGAGTCTCGAAAGTCCTAATCTTACTTTAGTTATCTATCAACCTAAACTAAACGAAGAAATAAGAATCTCCTTTATCGCTCTAGACAGTATTGGTTCTTAGGAATTCTTCAACTCTGATATAAAGTTTATAAGGTCCCTTTTCTGGAGGTACCCCGGTGTGTCCTTGATACTATTCCATCCGCCAGTTTGAGAGGGGCCCTCCTCTATTAAAGTATACCCTTCAGATAATTTGGATTACGTATTATAACCTTTATCGTTCGTGGTCATGGAGTTCACGCGTACCTAAACTAGAATATAGCTTAAAAAAGTGTAATACAAACCGGATAGTCAATAAAAATAGGATAACAATTTCTCGAATATTCCTAGTTACTTTTGGCTTGATCGGGAAACGTAAAAAGCTTAATCGTAGAATAGTCAACTCAGAATTTCCATATTCACTCAGGAACAGCTTCCTAATAAGGATACGGGTTTCGCAGCGGATAAACTTTTAGTAAACTTTAAACCCTAGTTTAGTAATGAGTTCAATAAAGCCTATAGAAAAACAATAGCTTGCTACTCCTGAAATATAAAAATTCGCATACCTTAACAATATTATCAGTACTCCTTTCTTTTCTCAGGATAAAGATTCTAGCTTGTAATATACGGGATTGACAAGAGAACTTATACTGTTTAATCTAGACAGGTTTCCGCCAGTTAGCTCATAAACAAGGGGTTCCTTGTCCTTGAAGTGGCCTTGTATTCTATAAATTGAGCAGAGCTACACTTACTTGTCAAACTCAAATTCAATGCATAAAGTATATAAGCCTAATAAGTAATAAGGGCGGGTAAACTTTCGCCCAACAATAAAGAGGGGTCTTTACTAAACAGAGTTTTGCCAATTCCAAAGGATAATTTTAGTTAAGAACTCAGGTTTATTAGAAAGTAGTCCGCTAGTAAGAAAATAAGTTAAGCATTTTCCTGAAGAAGTGAAATTTGTAATTAAATTATGAAAGATAAACACCTATTTTTGTAAATAGAGTAAAAAATTTCCCCAAGGCTGTATATATTGGGGAGTAGTAAGGATCATTTACCTTGTAGCTTGTACTTGATAACCCCCTAGAAAGTCGGAAACAAGGCAAGGCTTTTTAATTAGAAAATAGATAGACAAGTTTTAGCTTTTCTTATTAAGAAAGTGCTTTTTAGAAAAACGGGGTCCCTCTCAACTGTTTAGTAAAAAAAGAAGTATGTAATTAAATAGATGTTAGGAATCGTACTTCAAAGTCAAGGAAAAAAGAGTATTCTAACTTTTCGGTAGTCTAATAAAGTACGCCGTACGGGGTTATAAGAGATTCATTCCTTGGTTTAATGGTGCTATAATAGAGTCAAACCTTAAGGCTTACTAGTTAAAGAGTAATATAAGGGGGTGCTTTTACAAATCCAGCAACACACAGAATTTTAAGAGTAACTAGCTTTATTAGTTAACCCCTTTCGAGATTGAAGGATTTTGGCCAAATCTTTCCTTTCAGTTATGATCTTTTTGGTTAATAGGTAAATTCCCCACCCAAGAAGAGACCCATAGAACCTACTAAACCGCTTTTTCCTATGCCCTGCTCGTATTTAACTCTGTCCATGCGGCTGCTTTTACCGGTGCTCTACCGAGAAAGAAATAGTTAATATATCGAGAATACTAAAAGATTTCTCTTACATTATAGGCATTATAGGTAAGGGATACACATAACACAATTAAAAGTAGAAAGCTAGTCTAAAGTCTAAATTTATAAGTTTTTGTTTCAGAGCAATTGGTAGAACATCCGCTTGATATGACAACCCGCGCGGGTTCAAATCAGCTTAATTAGTAAATACATATGCGCCCTCACTTCAAACTTATACTAAGAGGGTTGCCCTAGACTGTTTCTTATGGTACAGCGTGATACAAAGAGCTCACGGAAAGAGTATATAAAAATTGAACTTCTTACGGCGTACGGGCACTAAAAAACTACACCTTTTTTGAAAGGGCTAGGGCAATTTCATTAGTAAACTTCTAGCTAGTTATGCTAAGAGGGTGCTCAGACTCATAAACAGGTTCTATTTTATTGTCCATTTGAGTAAAAAGATCCAGAAAATGTACGTTATAGTTAACATCTCTTATATAAATAAAAAATCATATGGATTAATCCGATGGTAAGAGCTACCCATATAATCACTAAACCGAGTAAG
The DNA here is from genome assembly GCA_036897625.1 of Pelargonium cotyledonis. Lineage (NCBI taxonomy): Eukaryota > Viridiplantae > Streptophyta > Magnoliopsida > Geraniales > Geraniaceae > Pelargonium > Pelargonium cotyledonis. Next base: position 135,778 of record JAYMTA010000001.1, read on the forward strand.
AGACTAATAAAGACACCTCTGTAAGCTTTCCTAGCTATTTTCATTAGTAATGAAGTAAGATAAGAAAAGAATTTAGTATTAAAGTCTTTATAAAGGAGAGGAGGCTTCGCGTGTAAAAACATGTCACAGTCCCTTACACTTTTCTTGCAAGAGTTTTGTTCTATTTAGATTTCGGGATTTATCAATAAAGTGTAACCGGAGTCTAGGGATTTATAGACAAGGGAGCCGTGTGAAGTTGTTCTACTATATTCGTTTTAACACCAAGCTCGTTAGGGGCCCTCTCAAGATAGTATATACACGGGTACCTCCTTCTAACTTTTTCTTTATTGCTTTAATAATAATGCTATATCTCTTTGTAAGCTTAGGTTAGAACAGGTTAGACATAAATAAGACTCCTAAATTCTACTACTTTATAGCTATTAATTAATAAGCTACCTCTCTGGTATGTAGAGGTGGGTTTCCCTACCACAGTGCCTGGCCCCCCTAAAGAAAGATTTAATTAAAAATCGCTTTTACAAGCTAAAAACTAGCTTCTCCAAAAGATTTTGAGCGATTCCTGCCTTAAGGAAAAGAAAGAACTAATGGGATAAGTAAAGTTAACAAATCTATCTTTTTCAGAGTTTGTCAAAGATGTATATAATGAGTGTTATCCTTGAGAATAAGTAATACTACACGCTGAAGTAGACTCTCACAAAGCCATACCTCCATAAGGAGGCAATCTGATACAAAAATTAACTAAACTAGAATAGGTGAACTTGAATTCGAGTTATTTTTTGTTAAGGGCTCTTCTTACTCTATTGATTATTATTCTAATTAACAGAGAATTCCATGGGTCAAGTTTGACTCCTATTTTCCTTCATAAAACTAGATTAGCTCTTTGTCTTTTATAAGGCCAGAATTTTAAGCAGTTTCAAGTGGAAAACATACAATTTTTATTTGGGACATGAGGACTCGCTCTTAAGAGAGTATACGCACCATCGCGTTAGGTTGGTAAGCACCAGCTCTTTTAGATAGAAGTTTATAGTCATAAACGTGGGAAGCAGCTTATATCGAATTCACCGTATACCTTTTGCTTACCTTCGCACAGGAATTTAGGTTTGAAGTAAAGGGATTCCTTATAAAAAAGTTACTCTCTTATCTTAGACAGATATAGCTAGTAAGGTAGGTCTAGGTAAGAAGGAAGGTATGATAGGTAGAGAGTAAGAAAGTAAGGTGACGAAGTCGGGATAAGCAAGGATTGGAGTTACTGATTAGGATTTCCAAGATTGGGTTGGATTAAAAACCTTAGCTTTTGTATGATTATGGGTATTGCTTAGGTGTTTGTTAAAATAGACCTAGGTAATATTAGTACTTAATGAGGGTATACTCTTTTTGAGAGTTTGGTTGTATGCAGAGTACTCGAAAAACTTTCCGATCCCTAGGATTTTCTTACGAGACGGGGTTCTCCAGGGTAGGGAAAAGGTCAAACGAATAAGAATCTCTTTTAACCAGAAAGCAACCCTATAATTGGAATCCTTGGAATGAATATGAATCAGTATAAGTGCTTAAGACCTGCCTTAATATTAGAGAGCTTCTAGTTATTCATTATACTAGGTATAGAAATTAAGACTATACGGAAAGAGAATTTATATCATAAAACCAGAAACGTATATTTACTTTTTTTTTTTTGCAAAAAGTAATAAGATATAAGCTTGTTCTTAAAGAAAAAAACCTTGTAGATATACATACTTGCTTGAGGAGAATTAAATTAATATACTTAAAAGCTATGGTTACGAGTACTAGGATACGTAAAAAACTTTCAATTTGCCCAGCAGAATTCCTATAAAATCTAGGTATCCATTTTAAAGGTAAAGGAGTACATTGCTTTTATAAGTATTAAAGGGTTTGAACCCTTACATGCGGATTCCACGGACCCGTGCTTTACCACGGGGACTTTAGCTATAATAAGATTAATTGAAATTGAGTATTAATTTTTAATAGACAGGCCTCTCTTAATGTGAAAGTAAACAAAATTGAAGTCTTGTAGATAAAAGAATTAGTTAATCCAGGAATCCTATCTATATTATTTCCTTATGTATTTCCACAAAGCGATTTGTTTATTTACCCCTGACGAGTACACCTCACAATAGGAAGAGAAATAGAAAAGTATTGAATAATTATAGTCTGTACGTAATACAAATAGAAGTCTATTCCCAGGAAAGATAGAATATAGGAATTATTGACTGAAATCACTAATATTAAGATACTGATAGAGAGGAAACTCTGGAGTAACAAACAAGTAAGTAGTCGATACTGATACAGAGTATAGGTTCTAAGAAAGCGATTACAGATATGAATAAGGAGTTGTTGGTTATAATAAGGTATTCCTGCTCTATCATGTATACTTCCCACATTTCCCTCCCTTCGCGATGCTGCAGTTGGGAAAACTGACTTACCTAATTTTTATTAAGATTTTTTTCCTCCTTAAGAATAAGAATAAAGAGAAGAAGAAAGCTTATCTTGCTCTTTACTAAAGAGGGCAGTTTCCTTTAGTCCATGGCCCTCTATGTGTGTGGGCTAATGACATAATTCTAGATACGGGCTCCCTGATTCCTATTTATGTATAAAAGCGTATCCTGATACATAGCTAAGTACTTTCCTCTTATCTACTATGGGTCCAATGCCCAATTCTCATATCTCTCATTTAAGTTGACTTGAACCTATGACATTCCTCTTTAAAACCGCTTCGCTCTACCACTAATTGATTCCTAGATTACTACCCTATTCGTTCAGATAAGAGTATATGCTATACTAGCTAGATCGCATTTCTTTCTAGTTAAGTTAAGTTATTTCGAAAAGGAGTGCTCGGCTTTTTAAAAACCCTTACTAACTTGTATGTACTGATGAAAGGTACAGGAAATTCTATTGGGAATCCTCTGATATTCAATTTTATACTAGAACGTTATCTTTTACTCGTCAATTTGTATGCATTGGACACCCTTTTGACACTACATGTTTTTAATAGATAAACAAGAAACTTAATCCAATACCTTTATTAGTAACTTAACCATTGGAAGAAGAAAAACCCGCTTTTACAGAAGTCTAAATGTCTCTCACTCTTGCTTCTCTTTTAGCTTAATAGCTAGGAAGGATCTAAGTGTATGTAAGTCTAGCTGTTTGGTAGGTTCTAAGAATTCCTGTGAGAAAGGCATAGCTCCAAAGAAGACTAACAAAGCTAGTAAGATAGAGAAGAATAGAGCTTCTAAAGTAAAGAAGGAGGCCATCTAAAACAAGAAAGTTCCTGGCTTATGTAGCTAGTGTCTTTCCTGCCCTTCTAAGTAGGGGAACTTTCTCTAAAAGAGTATACTACGGGACTTGAACTCATGTGTATTTCGTGTATTCTGTAGCTACCCGTCTAAAAGGACTCCAATTTTAGTAAGGGAAGTCACAAGGCAAGGTTTATCTTGGCTGAACTAAGTGAACAGGAAGGCTTTAGCTTAGAAGGGAATTCTTAATGAAATGAATAGGGTAAAGTAATAAGGGAGGCTTTTTCCTCGATAAAGAAAGTCTAAGGACTTTTAAACTGAAGGCCCTTTTTTGGGGTCTAATTACTCTATTTCTTCGTACCGGGTTTCGAACCAAGATACAGAGTATGGATAAGAGAGTAACATTAAAAAGATAGATTTACCCAATTAAGCAAGAGATTTTCCTTGAAAAAAAAAATCCCAGCAACGACTCGGCTTTAACCAATGACTTGAGATTCCACTCAACGGCGCTCTAACCACTCGAAAAACTCCTTACTAAGGAAGCGCCACGCTCATGCTTTTGACTAAAATATAGAATTTAGGTGTTAGTCAAATAAAAGACTCCGGTAAATATCTTAATAGTAGCAACAAAAACATGTATACATAAACTAAAAAGGGTTTTGCATATTATATAACTATTACATAAAAGACTTAATTTTTAACTGAAAGCTCTTATATTCTCAGTATAAAAAAAAAATTTAAGTATCTTGCTTAGCGTTTTTGATATTTACATATAGACTGCTAATTTGGAATAGAACATTGAAAGAAAAAAATGGAACTCTTTATTTTTCTATTTTTTATAAACCTGTTTTACCCTGAATCCTGGAAGCTACTAATAAGATCACACTTTTCTAGAACTTTGTTATCGTAGGTAGGTAAAAAGTAAACTAGTAAACAAGGGGGTACGCGGGATAAGTTACCCTTTGATACAGTATTTGTCCAAGAGATCCCGGGACTCTAACTAGGATTCCTTACGAAGTATTGACTCTATATTATTAGTACTATTATTCAATTAGAATCGATTCTTTTTTAAGACTAAGATTATTAAATTTCTTGAAATTAAGGTACTAAATAGGACATAAATTCTGTTAAAGTATATATACTAATTGAAGTTAGTTAACTTATTGGCAAGCAGAGTTTGAGGAATATTAACTAATAAGATGTAACAAAAGACAATTTAGCTAGAGAAGAATTCACAAAAACCACGGATATTACTGAGAATTCATTAGTAAAGGAGTTTACTTAGAATAAGTTTATTTATAGATTCCTGTAATAGCTGTCTATACTAGATGAGTGTAGTTCATACACGAGGTTTTTTTAATATGAAGTCTAATGTAACCTAATTCCTTATAATGGGTTTTTATTAAATAAATACTAAAGTAGTAATATATAAAGTTTCGTTTCTAGCGCCATTACATAAGATATATAAGAAATCTTGTCAGTAATTTAAAACCAGGAATCCTTTTCAAATATTAACAATTAAAAATATAGGAATAATATCTTAAATAGAGGGTTCATACTATATCTTAGTCAGAAACTCTTCTTTATCGTATTCAGGAAACAATTACAAATAAGAGTCTTTTTACTCGGGCTTTAACTTGAATTGTCTTATTTCTCTTTTGTAAAAAGGACCTATTTAGGTAGGAGGACTCGTCCCATCTAGTTTTTATGGTGTGGGGGATACTCTATTTTATAAGGGATTCGGGGTAAGAAGTTTTATTAGACTCTTACGGGTAAACCCTACTCTAAGGTTAGGTTAGAAGTACGGAAAAGCACTTATTAAAACACTTCTTGCCAGGATTCCTGATTATTTCAATTTATTCAAGATACCCTTTATATCCCGAAAAGACCCTATGTTCTCCTCTCATTACCGAAGCATATAAATAAGTATAGTTTTTATACACTGCCCACTAATCTACAGCACACAACCCGGGTGTAAACATAGTCTTAAAACAATGGGAAACTCCTTAATTACGGCAGCAGTGTTTTATAGGCAATCCACCTCGAAATAATGAATAAGTATCCAAGTCTAGGAATTTTTACTACAAATAAGCATCTGTTTACACTTAATATAGAATGACTTCTGTAATAGAATAATATCTTCAAAATCTTTTGTAGTTCACATCAATCCTGACCCGGTAATATCAGTAAGTAGGGGGAGTTCCTATATTAATATCCTAAACCTTATATAGATTCGATGCGCTAATGTAAAATTTTACCAAAGAGCTCTTATGCTCTGGGACTTAGTTGTACAGGTTCTTATGACCGAAATTGAAGTATTACACCAGCAAAGTTTTATAGGATTTCCTAACTCCTTTTTAGTAATATGGTACTTAACCGTACAGATTCAATTTAGACAAAACTAATTCACATTAAATTAAATAAAGATACCCTATAATACAGGATAGGCACTCATGGGTTAGAACAAATGAATTAAAGGCACCATACCGACGGTTCAAATTCCGAGCTATCACTCCCCTCGCTTAAATAAATTGAATGAAAAATAAGAGATGAAGTTGATAACTAAGGCGGTTGCCTTAGAAAGCACGCGTTCTAATCAGACTCTATTAGGCTAATACTGGGTAAGCTATAGACTAAATTTCGATATTATGAAACTTGTAATATCCTTGTATAATATACATGGGTCGGCTACGATTAATATCTTATCGATCCGCTAAAGACGACTGTCGTTTTACAAATTGGAAGTAGTGTAGTACATTGTATTTGCTTACTTTTGATCACAGTCCCGCGCTAACAAGTAAGCTGACAGACAGGTTTTTGGCAAAATGCCTAACAATAAAACATAAAATCCTAAAGTTAAAACACACTTTGTTGGTGAAACGCATGTAATTAAGATTTTTAATTCCATACAGAAACGGTTATTAAGAGGCTTAATTGTTAGATATTCCTTTCTTCAAGGAGCCTTTTAAGTGTCGTAGTACTAGACTTTAAGTTCCTTTAGACATCTCTATAAATAGTAAAAGCTCTAATTTGCCTAGTCTAGCTAGTTTAAATTTGTACACCCTGAGCCTTTACCTTTATTGTCAGACACCCTTTTTATTAGATTAATATAGATAAGTTTATACACATCTAACTTAAAGGAATATAATATATTAGTAAGTAAAGGTAAGTTAAGAATCCATAAAGGGAAGTCGACCGAATATTCCATTTCAGCGTTAACAACTGAGACTCCATTTTTAGCTAATGCTGAGTCTGCTTTTAGGGGAAATCGAATTACAAATATCTGAATACAAGAATAAAAAACTAACTTCCATTCCTAATTGCCACTACCCTTCTTTATTTTATCGGGCAGTAAACCTATCTCACCATCATATTAATGATTCCAGCTATACTTTTTGAAAGACCTCTCTTTAGGTCCTTCTTAACTTAGTACAGAGACCCCCGGCAGCCCCTTTCGCATTTTCTTTTGTCTTTCTATTTACGTAATAGAAGTAATAGAATACTGTTTAGCTAAAGTTGTCCTTTTGCGTAAGTAACTCCTCTTTTTTGATTAGAGTCCTTGTTTTCGTGGAACCCATTTTGAACTAAATGTTTGTTTCTTAACTAACACACTCCGCCAATTTTTCCAAGTAAAGCTGACTTGAGTTGCGCAGGATACAGAGCTACACAGTAAGAACTTTTGTTTTTATACTTTACAGAATTACAATTAGGAGTTTACTAATATCTAATATTCGTGACCCTATATACTTAGGATAATATACTTAGGATAATCCAAAGCTTTTAAGAATTTTAACTAATGTAAGACCTTCCTAAATACCTTAGAAAAGGGGTGCAATAGACTCCTTATTTTTCATCTTCAGTAGGAAAGGGAGAATTTTCTATATAGAAAAACTAGTAAACTTTGGATTAGCTTACAAGATTTTTATCCGCGAAAAGGACTGACTTAGCGTAGCTATACTAAGACAAAGGTTCAAAAACCCCATAGTATATACTGCAAGAGCAACTCCTGACTCACTTTCAAAGGAGTCCTTTTGGGATTAAAATATGGACTTCTTAAATGGGATCCCCTTAGTATAGAAAGTCTAGAAACTTCAACCCTCTCTATTTTATCATAGCTATTTCCAAATATTCGTAGCTCAAAGTAAGTAGAAGACGGGTCATACTAAGAATTCTGTAGAACTAAGAAGGACTTCCCTAAAAAACTAAGTTTGTAATTCTAGATTTAAGCCTATAGAATTCTCGTATATATTTATGGATCAAAACCCCTCCAATTTAACTTGTGTGCAAGGGTTAAGTTAAAGTGCGTACTTTTTTAAAGTCATTTTCTTAGCGTTTATACGAGGTGCCCAAGAATTCATGTTTTGTTTTCTAATCTAATCAAGCAAGTTTGCTTTTTATAACTCTTATTCTTAAATATACTCCTTTTATACCTGTAAGTCTTTTATAAAGTTCGAGACCCTTAATATTAATATAAAGTATCTTTTCAGACAACGGGGTTACCCGATCCTTTATTATAATCAAATAAAGCAGTGCTACTCTATTATGTATTATGTTTTAGGATACTAGAGATTCCTTTTGAGTTTATATAACCTAGGAAAAAGGCGGCAGAACAGCTTTTAGATCTAGAAACAAGGATAGGTTCGAGTCGCGTCAGTGTCTAGAAAAGAGTTCCTCTTCTCTTTCTTCAGAGCTATAATAATCCTCCTCATTTTATTCAGAGCCATAGCATTCTTCAATCAGAACAAAGTAAACTCATTAACCACCAGCAATTGTTTCCTAATTCATAAGTAAGGAGAGAAAGGACAGCTTCCTTAACAACTACAGAAAAGGACTCCTTTACTTTAGAAAGTCAAGAATAAGTAGGTTAAGTAAGTCTACAAAAGATAAGAAATAGAAATGAGTTTAGATTTTTACAAGATCAAGGGATAATTGTCAGGGAAGTCTTGATTTAGTAAAAGAGTCCCCATGTTTTTAGTATTTAAGGTAAGTCTTTACTTTCTTTTTGTAAGGTATTTTCTTTTTTTATTAGGAGGTTGACTAGATTTGAGAGTTAGGGTTCTATAAATGCATAGCTACTCCGGGCAAGGCGTGATTAACCTTATCTTAATAGTTGGTTTTTCTTTATAAGTTTTATTCTATAGGCCGAGAGCTCCAGGCTATTTATTGACAGGCATATCGGTACTCGTTTAGTATTTATGTACTTTTGCACTGTTATTTCCTAAATTTGTAAAGTAATATCCTAGTATAGAAAGGGAACAAAAGACCCTTTTACTAAGTTCCAATGTGCTTGGCAGAGCTATATGCAAAGTGGCGAAAACAGAACTAGGGAAAACGAAACAAGTATACCTTTCCTGTTTTTTGATAAAGTTTATACAGGTTGAGGAGGCCTCTATATTTTCAATTGTTTATTTTAAAGTACCAAGTACCGTTTAGATCTCTAATGGAATCGCTTATATAGAATAGATTCCTTATTTAGTTCTGATTTCCCACAGTTTTGGTATCCTATTTCTGAAAAACCTCTACCTTCTCCAGTTGTTACTAAACACTTTTTTGTCAAATGGTTATCCTTTTTTTTCCCTAACTGAGCTCATTTATATTCAAAAGCCTCCCAAAAACCCTTCTTGTAAAGCCCTAGTATTGTCCAATGTAGGGTCCCCCTTGTATGTACTACAACTCTTCTCTTTCAGGCAATAATTACTTAGGCTTCCTTCTGATCTAGGTACAGTAGCTACCCCAAGGATCCAGCTTCCCCATTGAAACTCTTTCCTTACTGGCATATGGATCGAACTAGAAACCCTAGAGATTATAGTCTAAAAAAGGGTGCAAAATTCCCTATCTACGAGATTTAGTATAGAGCACCCGTATTTTAGTGGGTCTTCCTAACATATGAGAAGCATACCTATACATATCAGATAAAAGCAGGATGTCTTAATCTAATTTTAAGGATTGTCCGTTAGATGTATAATAGGTTTTGCCATAAATGTCCTAAAAAACTAGAGCATAAATTCTCTTATATGGAAAAGTGACTATTTGTAAAGCCATTCAAGTTATAAACTTGGTATACTCGAAGGGAGTAGGATTTGAACCCTTCCGTGTTGAATAAACTTGATAGAGAAGGAGAGACCAGAAGAAAGATTCCATACTTTTAGAGGGTAAGCATACACTATAAACCATTACTTATTATACATAAGCGATTCGAATTACAAGGATTCTAAAGGAACTTAAGACCCGCAATGTGATAGTGCAAACCTCATTTAGAGCTTGTTAAGTAATCAAAGTAACTAAGGTAAAATAAGGTAAATTCTCTACTACCTTACTGTTCCTATACGTAATATAAACTTTTTAAAAGTCCTCTAATTAAACCAAAGCACAGGATTTTTTAATCATGCTTTCTTTCGAATTCATATTCACGTAATACGCCCTTGCTTTATTTAAGAAACTGTCCAAGTTTGCTAGCTATACATAGTTTTTATAAACTAAAAAGAGGAACCAGGTACCAGTATTTAATATTTCCTGCGATAAAAAGTTAGTTATATCTTTCTTTTTCCTAAACTCCAATAATCCTAGCGTACTATTTTACACTTTTGGTAAATATTTTTTATTACTAAATTAAAAAGACCTTCCTAAATCCAAAACCTTGCTTGTGGTTGCTCATATAGGTAGTGAGGCTCTTTTCTTTCATTTAAAAGATAGATTCTTGTATTTTACCAATTTTACAACTCAGAGGGTCCGGTGCCGTGTAGCCCGTGTCATAAATATGAGTATTAATCTTTCCAAGCTATACCATCTCTAACCTAGCTGCATATGCATAAGGGAATAGAAAGTGCAACTTTATTAGAATTTAGAAGCATTTCAAACAGGAACACTAAAAGCTTTCCTAGGAGTCCGTTGCTTTTTTTAGGTAGTTTAAAACTTGAAATAAGACCTTTTTCTGAGCGCTCTACCACGCGAACTGGTATAAAGTATAGGACTCATTATCCAGAAATTGTTGTCTTTTTAGCAATATATTATGTATCGAGCTAACTCTTTGTCAAGGAAATATTGAAGAGTCGTATATCAGTACGTCAAACTTAAAGCTATTGTATATACACAATTAATCTCTTTTCCTTTCATTAGGCATCCTGTCCTGATAAAATTACACTGAAAATTTGCGGGGAATACACTTGATTAGACAGAGAACAACCTATATCCCTCGTGGCCGGTGTCCTAATCTAATCCCCCTTTTGCAGCGAAAGTCTATATCTAGAAGTGTATACTTCGATTGATAGTCCAGGAAGATGCCTTATTTAATAACTAATTCACAATTAAGATATTCCTTGACTTGAGGAGAGCCTTGGATACGGTGATTTCCTGTTTCTTTTTTTGCACAATTATCAAGTTACCCAGTACACTGAATGGGTTGGTTTTAGGGATTAGAATATTACCCTTGGATCCCTTCTTCTCCTTCCTTTATGTCGATTTTTTTCATGTGTAGTAAGGTATAGTAAATAGTTGGAGGATCCCTTATACGACTTTAAGGATTGCCAACTAGAGCGGGAGGTTTGCATAGTATAAAATAAAAACCCTAACTTTATTCATTCAAAAAGGATCCCAATCTGACTTAAGTTTCCTTAGTTGATGTATCTTCCTTGGTTAGCGAGTCCTAAACAAGAAAATAAACTAGAAAGTGGGCACGTGGGTGATCCGACTTTTATACACTGTGACTCTAGTAAGGTAAGGACCATACACAGGGGAGGCAATTTCCTTCTGGTAGAGCTCTTGAGGACTGAGAGCAGCACTGACGAGGAAGTGCCTTAACCTTTATGATTAGTCAAGAATAACTGACGTAAAAAAGGCAAGCATCCCTTGCTTGGGAGACAGCTAAAACTATTGAACACGAATAAGAGAAATATGTTTAGAGGATTTATGCGATTCAAACCCTTTATATATACGTAGGCAGTTCGTGTCGTACGAATCTGTTTAAAAAGTTTTTACACAAATACAAAGAAAGCTCTTACAGCGCAGATACTTAATTTAAGATCTACATTGATATAAAGCACTTCCTTTACGTGAATACCATCTATTTCGAATATATTAATTAGCACTTTTCTCTTGTCATTAGGACAACTGTTTACAAGTTAAATTAAAACTTATTCATAAAAGCGGAAAGGTAATACAAATCGATTTTTTGTAAATTACTAGGTAATCCACAATTAGAATATTTTTGAATCTAACTTCCCCGTTTATTGCTAAAATAGAACTCTCCTGGGAGACGCTGAATCGGTGTAACTTTAATCCTCATAACGCTAGCCTTTTTGTTATGTTTAGAAAACACGACTTATGCCTGGCCGAGACTGACACTCATTTTAATAAAAAAAGCATTTATAAAATCCCATAGAAACTAATCCGCGAAAATATATGTAGGACAGGAACTCTTTGTAAGATAATTCAGAGAACCAACAAAAGTTATAATTCATTCTCTTCATTGAACTAATATAAGCGAGCTCTATATTTTATAAACTACGAGGGGCTAAATCCCTATATCTATCTCTAGAGGAAGGTCCGCAATGGATAAACCCATTTTTAATATAACACAACTTCGTTTTCTAGTAAACAAAATGAAACCTTTTTTTTTAAGACAACAAGACATTTTGGTCACGTAACAACACCGGAGTTCCATAATAAAAGTTAAAAGTTCCTTAGTATCTGACCCGCTTTTATCAAGCAAACTTTATTCCTAAATTATCCTTAAAAAGGAGCTCTCGCTATTAATCTTTAGTAGATATCTTTGTTAATTAATAACATGGATTCTTACTTTTTTTTACTATTTTCATATGTGTTACCTTTTAGGAACCTCTGACATTTATAATGTTCTCTTTATGTTTTAACCAGCTTATAAAAACCATAGTTAGGAATTCAAAAAAAAAAAAGATTTTATTAGAATATAAAAAGAAATCTTGTAGTTTTTGGTCTAGATACTTCTCCGCCAAAAGTTTGGTATAAAAAAGATATACGTACCCTAATAAGTACACTAAAAAGCTTACTCATATCCTGTTTTATTCTTAAATTACCAAATACAAGAATACTATAGCAATAATATGCAAATGTATAGGAAGCCTAGGAGTTACTAAATACAAGAAGGCACTTGAAAACTCGGGGAGGGGGCGAATTACTCTTTTAAATAAACCAAAATTTATTGGGTGATCTCAAATCCTATTATGATACTGGGTATGGAGTGTACTTATTTTCCCGGGTTGAACAGGAGAGTCTTATAAAAAGTAAAGGGTACCTTTTTTCTTAAATAATTTCGTATTTTCTTTACTAACTATGACTAATTTTATTAATGCTATAAGAGAGAAAGTGTTGTAAATACTCTGGATTCCTTAAGTATTTGTAATTAAGAACAAGGCAAGCCTTATAAAACTAGAAAAAATTTGCTAGCTTTGAGGTTTTGCGGTCAAGTAATACTAAATAATCACAAATTTATATGCCTACGATAAAGTGTATTTAGCCCCGTTTCCTGAGAAGGAAAAGGGTACTTTGTAGAGTTATTAGCTACTTTATTAACGTATATTAATAAGAATAATTAACTCTTAAGCTGTTTGCAACTCTCGTTTAATAACTTTCTTTTGTTCTTTAGCTTGTTCTAGGCATTTTACTGAGTAAGAAAGGATGTAAAATCCTACAAATCTAGTCCTTATTTATTAATGCTTTTTGTATTTCATTTATTGCTTAATTACAACCTTTTCTTTCTTAAAAAACGGAAGTAAGTCAGAGACACAACACTCACTTTATATTACCTACACTTGATGCTTCTTATTGTAAATATATATAGTATTATAATTAGAAAAGCATATTAAATTTTTTGCCTATTTATATAATGTGAACGTAAGAGCACTCCTTAGATGAGCAATTTTTCTTCCTGGACAAAGCGAAAACTAGGGCTATAATTTTGAAATTGCAACAAGAAAGGAAAGGAGCCCTTATAATTAGATTCTATTCTGAAGAGATCTTTCTACATACTAACCTATCCATCACAATATAGATCCTTCTGTATACCTTATAGTAATGAATAAGCTCGGACGATACCCGTCTGGAGCAAATTAAACAAATTTTCTAAATACATTTTGGATTCCTATCATTTATATAGGAGTTTTCCTTTCTCATTCTTGGGCTAACCCTTAGACATTAAATCTTAGATATTCTATTTTAGACACCCGTCCTTTATAACATGGTTCTCAGGTATCCAAGGGATTCATATTGTGCTAATAAAACTCAGGGATGCCTAAATCTTAGAGTTTAACAAAAATGATACGTGTGATAGTAAAGCCTTCTATTGTCTGATGAAAAGCAACCCCCCGGGGTGGTTTATCTGGTTTTTTCTACAAGTAAGATATCTGTAACTTAACTTGCCTTTTAAAAAATGGATAGACTTGGCTGGGATAAGTTGTTTTTCTGTCGCGAGTATAACTTTGTAGAACTGCTTTCTTTTTATCCTTTTGGTTCGCTTATAAGATTCCAGAAAGCATAAAATATAAAGTGTGAACTATAAGACTGAGTATAACCTTGTTGAGTTGTGAAAGCCTTATAGTATAAAAGGGTATCTTTTGCTGTTTTAGTATCTCCAGGTACTCATAAAATGTCTTGCTTGACACACCTTGGTAAATAGGGGGTATATTCCTGACGTTGAATTTCTTTTATATAAGTTTCCTATATATGAACTTTATAATTTCACTCGACCCAGTCGACATCCCATCACTATATGAGTTTTAGCTACTATTGAGCAGCTTTCCTAAGTTTGTAAAGATTATACAGCCCAATTCTACGTAGTGGTAATCTTCTAGTTAGTGTATCCTGCATAGACAAATAATCGAGACTTCATACATAGTGAATTCTACCCTATAAAGCACAGACTGATCTAATGCAAAGTTTCCTATTTACCGGAGTGCTGAGGAGAGGTTCCGTAATAACAAAAATTCACTGACTAATATACCAGTAAAAGATACTCGCGGGTTGCTCTCTACTCTTTCTATAAATATAAAAAGACTATTGATCTAGCTCGAGACCTTTGCTCATTAGTCAACGTAGAGATATTGGGGTGCGGGGTACTTATATGACTGTATTGTTGAAGTTTCTCTTAGGTGTATTACACAGGGCTTACCTAGCTATAGATGTCCCGAATTCCTTAGTTTTTCTTATTTCTAATTATTTGGAATTCCCTTAGTATAAAAAAATTCGACGCTTAAAAGGCAAATAACAGTTACCGCTTACTTACTGCTACTGTATACCTAAAGGAGTTCTTGATTCTATAAATGTGAGCTGCTACTCTTTTTCTTAGTTATAAGAATTGAAATCGAAGATATATGATTTTACGAGTTTATAACTTGCTTTTTATAAGCCTTATAGGGAACTCTGGAACTTCTAATTGAATCTTTACACAAAAATTTCGATATACACAAGATTTCTCTGCTATGAGGTACTACATTTCTATCTACGAACCCTTTTATACCAATAACACAGGCGTAAGGCAAGAGGGTCCTATAAACCAAACCCCAGATATGTACAACAAACACTTAAAATAAAAAGGTGTATTATCCAACAAGGGCTAACAAAAGGGTATGCATTATGCTATCGAAGGAGAAAAAACAAGTGCCGCTGAGATCCCTCGAATAAACATGTCAGCAAAGTCCTTTTAATCACACGGAAATTACAAGCAATTATTCTGCTTAAGGGTTACTTAAGAATCGTATGGCTAAAGGGGAGAGCCCGTGGCGTTGTATCTTATCCTTTTTCAATCACGAGAGGCAGGTCTCAAATTTCAATTCACTATAAAGTAAGAAGGGTTCGTATTCTTCGGAGTCACAGCGGGGCCAAAAGAATGGAAGAAGGCATAGAGTACCAAATGAAAATGCTTCCAAAAAGCAGCTATTCTCATAAGACTTGATAATTCTGGATCTCAACTCGGCCGGCAGTCTTTTTTTAAGGGTTAGAAAAAGGGCTACTAGACAAAAAGTCTTTATTCTATATAGAAGAAAAGGGTTTCTTTTTAATATGAACTAATTGGGATTTTCTCTTAGTACTTATTTCAGGTTTCTTTTTCCATATAATCCAGTTTCGGATTTCTAATAAGGACTCTTATATTATACACACTTAATCTTGTCAGAGAGTGCAGTAAGCAGTTAGAATCAGAATACTTCAAAAGGTTTACAATTAACTTTTACTTGGGGTATATTCATGACTATCGTACATACACTGGTACAGTACAAAGTTAGAGCTAAAATTAAGACTAAAGAAAGAGTTCCTACTTGAATTGTAATTGGAAATTTCTAAGATTGACATATAATGAATGTATCCTATATTACGAGAACAAGGTAACCAAAAATTATTATAAAGAGGGATCCACATTTTGACTAGTAGAAGTAAACAAAATATCCCCCCAAGCTTTCCTTGTGAGTCACGCTTACTCTAATAAGGTTCACCCTGTATCTTATCAAATGGATAAAAACTCTCACTAAATAAATCGTATATTTTAAACCCAAAGCTATAGTAAAAATCCTGTTAGCTATTTAAAAACTAAAATTTTGGCTCATGAATAGCTAACAAATTCCTTGTTTTCACTACATTACTCAAATTATCGAATTTTTCTACAAGATTTGAATTGCAATCAAAGACGTATAGAAATTTTCTATTACAAGTATATCCTGAAATCTTGTACGTAAAGAATCCATTTTGTTACTCCTGCTTTTGGGTTAACAAGACTCGAACCACTGACCCGCGTATCCTTAGTTTTTTGCTCTAACCGGGCTATCTATCTAGCATTCCGTACGTAATTACTTCTTTATTTCTTTCTCCATCCGAGTATATTAAAAAGTACCCGTTTAGTTATGATTAAGCGTGCATTTGTGCTTACCCCCATGTTAAATGAAGTGGTAGAAATCATTCATCATTACAATTCTCAGGAGTCGCTTTTAATAAAGGGAGAGCTCTTTGTCCAGTACTTGGAGCCTCGTAAATTGATTTGAACAACAGTTAGGATGCTAATTCAAAGATTTTTGTTCGTCCTTACTTAAACGCGGAGAGTACCCTTGTCGTAACAAAGCTTATTATATCTAAGTTTATCGCTTATATGTCCTAACCGGAGTTTAAATTTAGAGTAAACCCAAGCCAAGTAACATGATGAAAATCTATTGTAACACAGTTGATAAAGGAGAATCGCCCCTAAACCTAAACCCCAGACAAGCCTTGAAGTACGTTATTCTTAAATTGAGAATTTTTATTGCTTGATAGATATAGTTTATTATATACTCGGAAAATAGTAAATAAGGACCTTCTACTAAAAAAGGGTTGCGCGTAATAAAGCAGAAAAAACTTATTTATTCGACTGAGACGAGTACTAAAAATTGCTAGTCTTTTCGGAACCCCTAGACTTTTTCACTTCCTTTCCTTCAGAGCCAAGACAAGCATCCCTCACTTTTAATAAAATGAGTCCTTTCTTATCTTTAAAACCTACTAAATTCTTTATTTATAACCCCCCCAGGATTTAATCTATCTCTGTTTAGTAAAAAACTTGTACTTCGAAAAGACTCTCTCAATCATTTCTACTTTAAAGCTCCTCCGCAATACTGCCGTTTACCCAAAAAGCAAGACACGAAAAACCTCGGGATATCCAAGAGAAGTATCCCTTTCTATATTATAAACTCAAAATATGAGCCTTACTTTTCTCTAGCTCTCAGGCTCTTTAAAATCCGATTTATGATACTACTTTTTTATCTTGTCAAATGAATAAGGATATCTCTATTGCAAAACAAAAGGAAAACTCATGAGAAATGTCTTATATAATATAATATAATATAACCGTGGTAACTACCAACTTCTAATTGAAAATTCCGGAGAATTGAGGACTAACTGGCTCCACTTAACAGAATTTGAGTCGTATCTCAAGGTAGCTTTATAACATTTGATCGATAAAAAAAAATTGAGGAAACTTTTCCTGAATGCTTATAACTTTTAAAAAGTAGGAGCTTTTGGCAAATAGGAGCACTTTTAGCTTAGGAAATATAATAGAGAAGTTTTTTTGGATATGGGCAAGGTTTATAAAATATTAGGGGTTTCTTAATTCGTTGAGTTCTAATAGAATTTAGAATTTAGTTAGTATTTTTCTTTATGAGTTTTTTGTTACTTTATTAAATTATAAGGATAGTTAATAGATAAATCGGAGCGTCCACCTTTTCTACCAGCTCTGCCGTTTGTAGTCACAAGATAAAAAGGGGCTCGTAGGATATTAATTAAGTAACGTATTTTACTGAAAGCACTAATAAGCAGTAAGACCTAGGGTTTCCTTGTCTTTGAAGCGGTCATGTATTCTAAATTGAGCAGAGATACCTTTACTTGTCAACCCCAAATTCAATGCATCAAAGTATATAAGCCTAATAGGGGCGGTTTTCTTCAGTAAACATTACAAACTTGCACTTAAGGTAAGGTAGTTCCACTTATAATACAGTATATCCTTTTCTGGTTTTTTAAAGTTCGGTTGCACAAATAAATATAACTAAAATTTGGAGGAGATGCTGCTAATAATACCTAACAGAAGAGTAATCTTTTTTGTAATTGTTTGCTAGGATACTGAGATTTTCTTTGCAACGGTGGGGTTCACATAAAAGGCATAGACTTCTTCAGTGTATAAAACTGATACCTAAGAAGTCAGTTTCTTTTAGACAAGTAATGTGCAATAGGGTTCCCTTCTTTTTCTTATCTATCCTAAGTGATTCTCATTCAATGCCCTTAATTAAGGCTTAGGCGGATAGGACAGACTCTCATAAAAATAGCAAGATTAAGATAGCAGGTTAAGTGTCCCGAACGAGCTAGTGTATAGGACGAAACTTCAAGAATTTATACCTATTGAGTATAATTTTGAAAATGCCTTACTAACAATTATTGAGTTGTTGTATCAAACCCATGTCCAACGAATGTTTATTAATTTTAGAAAACTGTTTTAACTGCGAGTCTCTTGATATATTAAAGTCTTCTTATTTAAGCGTGATTTCAAAGGACTCTATTACTAGGAATAAGCCTAAAATACTACTTTACCTGGAAATTAACAACAAAAGGAAGGGCTCCGGCTGCCTTTGTGTAGGGATACTGGGGAGATCCTTTTATAAACGGGCGCCGAAGTAGATAACTAAGCGCATAACTTGGAATTTGTTTACCTCCAGCTTCTTAGGTACTTATCCCTTAATAAATTATTAACTAAAACAAAGGAACCCCCGAGTATAAAAGTCGACCTGAACCTTTGACCTAAGTATTTAAAGTCCTTTGTTCTACCAAAGAAGCTAGCTTTCCTAAGCAGGGGTCCTCACGCACGATATTATTGAAAACGCAGCTTAATTAAAGCCTATTCTTTCTTTAGTAATTAAGTAAGATTTCTGGGGTAAGTAATAGGTAAAATATAAGGCATGCCAAAAAGAGATAATTAAAGAAGCCTATGATATGAAGGGATAAAGAACTTGGTAGGTTGCCTTAGGTTCCTTTGTTTCTAGTAAAAAGAACTCTAATGAATAACGATTCTAGTACTAATGGTAATCAGGTAATACAATGGGTAGTATTTTGCAATAAGACAACAAATCCTGTAGCTATACTAGTCGCACTAAGTAGAGGGATACAGAAGAAAGAGTATAGGTTACTGACTAGAAGAGTCCATGGAATTAGACTCAGTAAGCATGTTTCCTTCTTAGATTAACAGCTTGCCCACCTTTAGAAGCTAGCTATTATTGGCCGGCTAGAGTGTTCCATAGAGATATAGAGATACAGCTTCCAAAGGTATGAAATAGCTGACAAGAACAACCATAACATAAAAGGATTCTCTTGACTATGTATCTATCTAACAAGAAATTCTATACTATAAGTCCTTTATTTAGCTGCACTTACTTACACTTGTCATCGGGTCAGTGCCTTCTTTAAAGAGAATGCTAGCTTGGTTTGAAGGTTAAGTTCAATTAGGCCTGTCTAGTCCTTTGAGTTATAGGAAATTTTGTAGCAGATAAAGAGTAACTAAGAATAAGATTTTGGGTTTGGGAAGACAGTCCTTCTTTGCTTTGTTCTGTTGCTGACGGTGTAGCTCTATCTTATCGGTTGTAGCTAATCCTAATGACATAGATGGTAAAGGAGTCAATTTCTTGGTTCTGTAATTCTGTTGTGTAAGCCTGTGAGAGCAAGTGTATTAATTGTCCTTTGCAAGGGGAGCTCTTTCTGAATCGCAGGCAAATGAGTCTAATGGTATTCCTTGTTTCTGGTGTAGCTAGTAGAAAATACAAAAAGATTTCTTAGACAAGTTATTGAGGAGAACTGATTGACAGACTTTCCGATTGTACTAACACTAAAATCCACTCCTTTTAGAACTCTCTAAGAGCTTTCATAACAATTCCTAATTTCCTAACCCTGGACATTCTAATGGAAAGTCTATCTGATGGTGCAAGTGTAGCTCTAAAGGTAATGAAAGAAGGTGAAAGCGAACCAAGCTAATTGTATTCCGGTTAAGGTGGGCAATGACAGTGATAGCAAACTGTCCTTGTAGGCAAAAGGGTTAAAGATGAGAGTCCTAACAATTTCTATAAGATACTTTAGGAATCGACTTCTTAAAAGCCAAGAAGTAAGAGCTCTCTCTTTGCTGTCTATTGATTGGCCAAGTCCTTAGAACCCAAACTGACTCTAAATCCTATCTTCTCAGTGTCAATGCCAGCTCGAACCATACCCAACTTAAATACACCTCCTCTCTTCCCAGTTCCGGACTTATGAATTGTAGCTCTTGTATTCTCAGTTTTGTATTAGCTGTAAAGGTGTCTTAGATTTCTTTTGTATTCCTAGTATTTGTATTGGGAATTTGTTCTTGGCAGCTAATGGATTTAGGAAAGTTCCAGTTCTAGGCAGTAGTTCAGTGTCTTGTTTGGGTTCTAGGAGCTTGTTCAGGAGCATTTAATTGAGTTGTTTCATCTTGAGTAGTTGGTTTGAGTTCATGAGTGTCATGTTTGAGTTCAGGCTTGCGTGTTCAGGTGTATTAGAATTCTTTGTATTGCATGCAAGGAACAGATTTATTTTGTTGAGAGTTTTCCTTTAAAAGAGTTTAGGAAAGTCATAATTATTATTCTTAAAGTTCCTGGATAAGAAGTTAAACTATTTAGTATTTGGAAGGAGTTCACAGGATTTCTTAATCTTAGGAGGTTCCTGTTTTTTGTGCTCTTATAGTGTAAGGCGGTTCGTACTAAAACCTTTTCTAGTCAGTGTAAGGAATTTGCTTTAGTGTTCAAGGGATAGGAAGTTCCTGATAGTAACTGTGGAAGAACTCAATTAACTGTAACTATTGTAGCTTTTGATATCCACTATAGGATATTTACCTTTGGAAAGTTTAGGAGAGAAGGTTCTGCTAAAGGAGTGCAGCTAATGGATTGAGGAGATTGGCTTTGTTCTTTGGAATATTCATAATTCTATTTCTATTTGTTGTAGCTAACTATATTGTAGCAGGTGCTCTTATAACTTCTAAGTGGATAGACTGGAATTGCTTCACAAAGTAGCTCTTTGTATTCTTGGTTGTAGCAAGGAAAGTTGATCTTGATAAAGCTAGATTCCGATAATTGTGTATTAACAGTAAAGGAGATGCATCAATCTCAAGAACTAGAAGATGAATTCGTTCCTTTAGAACTGATTCCTGAACAAGAAGAAGAGCTACTTAAACAAAACAATGTGGATACTGTAACTAACACTGAAACTCTTATTCCTTTAGAACTACAGACTATAGATGAGAATCCAAGCCCTCCTGAACTAACTGAAGATATAGGTTTCATAGAAAGCCTTCCTTCTCAGCTTAAGGAGACCTCTCATGTCAGCCGGTCCTTTCTTCTCCTCCGAAACCTTTAACTAAGAATACCTTTACCCAGCCGACTTAAATACTCTCAGCTTAACTAAGGAACTCAAATATCAAGAACTAGTCATAAAACCTGAACTCAAAGATCAAGTAGAACTACCAAGAACACTACCGACTGAGGAACACACTATCTTACTTACCTTCTCAATCTTCCCTAGGACTCAAACAAATAGAAGAGAAAGAAAGAAATCTGTTCTCCTAACTACACCTGCAATGTCAGCTTACCTCCAAAACACAGAATACAGAACTTCCTTGGCTCGCTAAGACAAGAGCTACTACAAGGAATAAGACAATTCCATGCATGAAGACTATTTAGACTTAGGATTAACTCCTTTGCCAGCTATCCCAACAGGAACTAAGGTATTTTAGCTTCAATTCTTTGGTAAAAGCATCTCTTTCAAATCCTAGGAACAAGATAAAGATTGCCTTTCCATGAAGACATTCCCATTAAGTAAGACTCAACCAAGCTAGCCTTTGCTAAATATATCGGATCGGATAAGTACTCTCGACTAGATATGACTTTAGACAAGAATACACAGAAGTTGAGTAAATACCTAAATTCTAGAAAGTCAGTTTCTGTCTAATACTTTACCGACAGCTAAAACTGTGCTTGCTTTTCTTTCAACTCCACTTACAAAGGGACAGCTTCCTTCCCAGAAATAGAATTATTAGAATCAATGCCAGCATGACTGCTTTGCAAACCCAAATAGCTAGCCTCATAAAGCTCTCTAAAGAAGTATACAAGAAAGCCAAGAACCAAAAGGAAAGATAATAAGTTCCTTGCAATACAGAAGACTTTACCCGGTTGGTTCGGTTCGGCAAGGGAATCCATAAACAAGAATACTCCCTCTTATAAAGATAAAGAGTAGCTATTATCTGCTCGAATAAAGAAATACAATTCTGATATGCCTACAAGCTACAAGAGAATACATACCTTTACCCAGCTAATACAGACTTAGAAAGATCCACTGCTAATGTACCTGTCTATATCGGATCAATCCGTACTTACCTTAAGGAAGAGCTACAACAAAGAAAATCCAGGATCCTACCTTTAGCTTGTCAATACAGATGGATTGCTCTGCTTGCTAGTCTAGATTCTCCTTGCAAATTGCAAAGACTGAAACCCTAAAGAATTAATACAGGGCTCGCTAAAAGAACTAAGCCAAGAAAACTCTGGAATACGTTATCTCTAGTTAGGAATCTCCTCAACTCAGGGAACTACTAAGCTACAATTCCTATAGTGACTTATTAATATTAATAAAACAGGAACTTCTAAGATATTGTGAGTCTAGTCTCTAAACAAATAGATTCAATTATCTGCTATACACAACTCCTTTCTACTTTGCTATTAGATCGGAATCATTCAAAAGAAATAGAATCTGTTAACCTCTTCAATTCTTTTCTTTTCACCAGCTTACAAGCCCTAACAAAGCCTAGAAACCAAAACCCAGAATACTGGAATACAAAGAAATCTAAGACACCTTATACCAGCTAAAAGATAGGTATCAAGCTCTACCCGGAAAGCTATTCTTCCGAAACTTAGTAATTCTTGTGAACTCTAAACAAATAGAATCCCCAATAGCCGCCCTTGAACACTGGAATACTAAATATCTATTTATTAACTATCTATAATATAAGGAAATAGCACCTCTCTTTCTTATGAGTATCCAATTAACCTAGGAAAACCGTATAGCCACCACCCCACCAACTGCATATCTAGTTTCTTGTTAAGACCTAGACTAGCTTTCATATTTGAAATATCTTTCTTCAGAGCTTTGATAGCTGCTGTACTCTTCTGTATCCCTATCTTTGTAGCCAGAATGGCATTCTGTCTTATTGTTCTCTGTACAATACCTAATGTTTTACCTATATTCATTCTATTCTTCTATACTATCTTGTGAAGAAAGATTTCCGACAGACATGTTAAGCAGGTTGCTTACTATGCTAGAGGAAGTTACAGGCTGTTACAACCCAGGAAAGTGGAAAACTCCTGGTAGTAGGATTCGGCATCCTGCTAATTAGATACAGATACAGCTGTCCGTGAGGAAAGAAGACATACAAAATACAAGACGACATGCATATGCGGATAATGTTAGTGAACGTGAGATAGGTCGCAAACCCAGGGCTTGGAAAGCGCAAGTAACTAACACCGCGGATACCTGAAGCAAGAGGACGAGCTGAAAGCGCTCAGTCTGCGAATAATACCCGAACTCTAGCAAAACTTTTATGGATGTAATTTGACTCTAACTCATTTGTTAGTTTCAGTTATTGAAGTTGAGGTCTGCTAGACAGCCACTATAGCTGCTAAGATCATAAGTAGTATTCACTGCGAGGCGCGTCCACGAGGGGACATCTTTGAAAGCCATTGGATGCAGACAGAGATATACCTGTTGACTGGAGTCCGGCCCTTGAGAAAGGAGTATCCATGCGAAGACGCACCGAAAGCTATACGGTAGAAACTAATTCAAGAGATTGGATTGGGATTTAGAGAAGGGAAGCTGCAATGATAACCAAAAAGCGTTTTGGAGAAATTCAAAACAATTGAAAATATGGACTTAACATTCCAAAAAACTGAGATCGGAATTTCCGAACAGAATAATGGAATTGAGGACCCAATTTTCTTTAAGCTTTTTGGTTTAGTGGCCCCCTTTTCTACCGGCAGCAGAGGGAAGTTAAGCTCTCGCTAGCGTAAACACAAACTCAACCGAAAATGAGACAGGGGGGGGGGTTGTTTGTTTTATGCTGATTAGAACAAATTGAAAGACCCCCGAAATTCGTGGGTTATAAAAGTCCGTTTACCAAGGGAAAATGGCCGTTTTTGCTGGTAGTAAATTTCCCCAATTTGTATCCCATTTTGTCAATTTTGAATACTCTTTTTCCAACTTCAAAATCATTTAGATAATAGGCCAAGAAAAAAAGGTGTTGTATTTGGAATAGGGTATTTGCTTGTATGCTTGTTGCGAAATAGGTGTAACCAATAGGTTGCCCCGACTGGAGGCATCCGGAGGGAGGGTGAATTGGGTTACATAATATAGGTTAATGAATACACATATATACACTAGAATAACCCAATGACTAGAACTTACTCTTTGACTTATGACTTACTTGTTGCTGCATACCTGATACCTGTAGCTGTAGCCTTAGCCCTAACCTGAACTAGAGCTATAACCTGTATGTACCATAGCCAGTGTATTCCCAGAGATAGTGTATTCCCTGTCCTAGCAAGTGGAGCTATTGGAGTTAATGTATTCTGTAGCTATTAATTAATGTAGCTATTAATGTAGCTATTAATGTATTCATAAGGTATATATTAGTAAGTAATAGATAGTTCTTATAGGATATGTATTATAGTTCTCTTATATTGTATTCTATTCTTAATAATAGTAATAAAGTATATACTACTTAATTCTTATAGATTGTATAGTATAGTGTATTATAGGTTTAAGTATATAGGATTGTTGTTCTTATATTAGTGTTATAGGTACTATATAGGGGTCTTAGGGCTATCGCACCTAAACCTATAGTGTATTAATTCTATTGTATACTGTATTGTATACTGTATAGATTAGATTGTAATAGATAGTGTAGTGTATTATAGGGTTGTTAATTGTATTGTACTAGCGAGGGAAGGCATAGCCTGACCGGTATTCTCTCTTTTTTGTTACTTTTTTATCTCTTAATTAGTGAATGAAAGTAGAAAATGTTGAGGTTTTCCTTGGTAATCAGTATACAACTCAGGCAATACACTTACGGAGAGGATACCTTATTCCATTTAATTAAGAATTTCTGAGTTTCCTTAATCTTAAAGGAGTTCCTGATAAACTATAGGAATTGCAGCTAATTTCTTGTCTTTGGAGCTAATGTCCTGCCGGTAAAGGAGTCAATTAATGTATTCTGGGTTTTGCAAGAGATTCTATTTCCTTGAGAGTGGATTCCTAAGAATTGCTAACAGATTGGGCAAAGGAGGTGCAGCTATCGCGGAGAGTTGGTTATCTTTATAGGAGGTCTGAAATACTCTATAATAGTTGAGGGAAAATTCTATAATATAATGTACTCTACTTCCTTGTAAGCTGGTAACTCTTGATAACATAAACCTGTGCTAATGGAAATTTCTTTCTTTCCTTTTTGAGTCTATTTGAATGCGAACCAAGCTATGAGGTGTTATTAGCGTGAGGGAAAGCTGTCCTAAGTCTTAAAGGAATGTGTTCTTGTATTCTAATTTGGGATAGCAGATAGCTGGTACAGGATAACAGAAACCTCTCTCTCATGTTATAGCCGGCAGGACTTATACTTATAGAATTTCCTGTTCTAGTTAGTGGAATTGAAGGAACTGAATACAGAACCGAACTCTAAATCCGCAAATAATCCCTAATCCTAGGAACTTACAGGAACCTGTTGAAGCAATCTTGCCAGTGCCAACCTAATCACGGGACTCAGTAAACCAATCAATCCAGTTCCGGTCTAATGAAGGAGTCAATACAATGTCTTCAGCTTTTGGGAGCTAATTCCTTGTAAGCCGGTAAAGAATTCTAATCTTAAAGAAGTTAGTTTAAGTAAGATAGATACATGAGCTTAGACTCACTTTAATGTCTAATAGGGATAGAAGGTGTTGCTAATTTAGAGGAGTTAAATAAACGGGTAAACCTCTAGTCTAAGCTGATTCTAGAAAGGGAAGTCCAAAGCCTTTGTAAAGCTAGCCTAAGGAAGTTGAGCTAGTATTCTTGTCTTTGTTCTAATAGGATTGCAGGTATTGCATCTAAACAGAATTCCAGGTTTTTGGAGGTTTAATGGAAAGCAGGCTGACATTGACAGTGTTGCTATGCTAAAGGTGTCTAAGATTTGTATTAGTTCTATTGGGATAAGCCGGCAAGTTCAAGTCTAAGAGATGTTACTCTTCCGTACAGAACAGATAGTAAGTACTATTCCGATCTAAGTGTATAAGCTAAAGGAGATCAGAAAAGAATTCCTTACTTAAATGAGTTTACCAGTTTAGTTTAGTAGTTTTAGATAGTGAAATGAATTCCTGGTCTTTGTATTCTATTCTGTGAGCAAGTCTAACTTAAGGAAAGCTATTCTTCTGAGATTCCTTTTCCTTGTAATGTAAGTCGGCATATTTCAGATAGCTATGAATTTGTTTCTTAGTTCTTTTCTTTCTTGTGGAACCTTTTTCCAGTAAGTACATTCCATCTATATCTATAGCAGGATCCAGCTTTCCTTGAGACCAAACTCTAAATCCAACTTGTTCTAACTGATGAACTAACAGGAACCTGAGAATGAAAGCAAGTGCTCTTGACTGTACAAAAGACAAGCTTTTGCCTTATCTTCCTAACTAGAAAGATTGAATTCCTGCACAACTGATCTTACTCTTTGGTCTTTGGAAGCAGTGCTCTTTGTAAGCCGGCTCTTTCAGGAAACACATTCCTTGCAGTAACAACTAAATCCTACAAACCAACTAAATCCACGGTTCGAACTTACCAATTTTTCTAATAGTAGGAAGGAACTCTCTGAATTGTAGATCTTGGGTTCTTGGCATTGCAGTGTTATAATGGAAACAAGTAAACTTGCCTTATCCTTAGGAGCGTGCTTTCTTTGACGATCGAAATTGTGTATAGCAAGTAAAGGAGTTCATTCAACAGATAAATAGAACTAAGATAAGAAGGAAACTTACTGAACTTGACTAGGCAAAGGAGGAAATTATATGAATTTCTTGTTTGACAGGAGGATAACTGAATACAGAGAATCCTTAAATTGTTATAATTCTTTAATATTGTTTGGGATAGCAAGGAAGATAACACTCTTTGTTCTAATGCTTATGATGGTCAAAGGAAGTACTTACTCTTTAGGACCCAAGCTCTAATTCCACATACTATTTTCTAGAGGTTACCAGGAACACTGCCCTTTTTGTTTTCTACTTGCAAAGTGAAGCTTAGAATAACTTATATAAATAGTCATTAAATTTGTAGAATGAAAAGTAGTCATTTAGAAGTATATGAGAAGTCTTAGTGTATTAGTTTCAATGGCATTATTTGAATGGAATTGCCGTAGGTTTGAGCGAGTTTCTTTTCCTTGAATTTATAGGTTCGAGGCTTTCTTCCAAAGAAAGTAGTCGATCAGATAAATTTGACTGGAATGTTGGTGGTTCCAGATTGAGTTGGTTTGCAAAGAATCGAGAATAAGGTATGAAATGATTGAAAAGGTATGAAATGACTTTAGAAGAGAGAGCACAAAAGAAAGCTTTCTAATATAAGGGAAGCCCCAAGAAGGGTTTACGACAGTGGGAACAATGTGAGCCCAAGCAAGAAATAGGGGCTTTTAGAAGGATGAATAGGTAGATTGAAGATAAGCCAACAGAGGGCTTAAGAGATTGAGAAGAGAAGATTGGTTCATTCAGTGAAGTAAGGTGGGAATGGCATGAAAAGAGAACCCTAAGGAAGAAGGAAGGGAGTGAAAAAGAGGATAGTGAGAGGAGTGAATTGGAGCTATGACAAGTATGAAGCTCTAAGATTAGAGTAAAGTGCATAGTCCTAAAAGAGTTCGTGAAGTACTTGCATAAGGTGCTAAGATCGTAAAGTTAGAATTGGATCCTATCCCTATGCTTCGGGAATGAAGCAGTAGCTTAAATGGTCTCTTTAGAAGTAGAATGTATCTATAGTATATCTAATGTGTCTAAAGTGTATGAATTCGAGTTTTAGTCTATTAGTTTTCGTGACTGGGATCTTTCCTATGCAGGAGCACCTTATTTAGGAGTTGTCTTTTCTTGTATTATGTGTTCCGATCTTTCCTTTTGCCTATGAAACCGAGACAGCCAAGCTGCCAATATACACGTCTTGAGCGAAAGCTCCACGTAGGCAAGCTTCAGCTTGGGTTTAAGGTCTTAGATTGATTAGTAGCGCAGTTGTAATCGACATTCGTAAGTTACCTAGAAGATAAGCCCTGTAAAGTAAAATAGAGGGTTTAGATATTGATTGAGCATAGAATATTGAATTTAAAGTCAATTGGTTCGACTCTTCCTATAGCCGCACTCGCTATTGAACTAGATGGATTAGGCAAGTTATGTTACTGACATCAATACTAACGCATTGCCTAATGTTAAAGTAAAGAGTGCTTGCTCGCTGACACTGTAGATGGACAGCTTTCCCAACTTCCTTAGGCAAGCTTGCTTGTTAACCACTTTCAACTGCTATTGGACCTCCCTTCAGTCGATAGTCCAGTTCCGGCTTCTTTAGTTAATGAGTTTAGGAATAAAGACTCTCCGGAGGTACAATATTAAACCTAAGCCAGTTACAGTTGTTAATTAGTTTAGGTATGAAATGACTTTATTTATTGAGTTTTCTTACTTTTACACTATGCTGGACATAAAAATTCTAAAAGTGCAGTATTTTATTAACTAAAATGTACCTTATACTTTTTGCTATGGTGAAAATTGAACAAGGAAAAAACCGACTTATACTATAGAAAGTGGTTATTTCGGGGCCCTTTTGCGAGAATTTTTCTATTTCATATAGCGGTGAAAGTTCATTCGGTAATTTCCGTAAAGGAGCGGCTTAAAGAAAAGAAAGAATTCTATTTCATATATAAGCAAAAGTAAGAAAAAAGGCCTAGACTGCATGACCTTCTTTCACCTTCTATCGACTGTCATTGCTAGAGATTTCGACTAGATGGATTAGCAACACAGGCTACAACATGGGCCTGCTTGACTTCGACAGAGCTTGCAAAGGACTTCAACTGCTAGAGCTTTCCTTAGCCAAGTTAACCAATTTATGCTGTGTCACTTCTTTGACTGCTTGCTAATTCCCTTTCTTTCAACTGTCAACTTCAACTCTTGCCAATAGCTGTTGATGGTTTAGGAACTTGCATTCAACTACTCTCACTGTCTTTCACCTTCCTTCCATCCATCGACCGGCCAGACTGAGATATTGGCTTAGCACGCATTCCCATTCGACTGCTACAGTCATTGACCTTCTTCCATCAGCAACACCGACCTTAGACTGCTTTCCTACCTAACTCTAAATCCTATCAATCCACTCTTTGAAAGAATGCCTCTCCTTTACCGGTTTATCCATTAGATCGGAATCTAGATAACTTGCTTACTACAGGAAAAGGGATGTTTCCATTAGAACAATTCTTATAGTATATAGTATCTATCTTAAACGAATAAGGAAGAACTAATCTGTCAAGTCCTCTATATGTCCTAAACTGGAATCAGATAATCAGATAAAGTCTCATACTTACCACAGAAGCTAAGATAGTACAGAGCAACATGGGCCGGCTTACAACGGAGGGTTTTCTAGGTTATAAAGCAGTGTTAAAGCATTACCGGAATTGGCTGGTTAGGAAATGTTGAATTGTTCTCTCTGTACGTAAGAGTACCCCGCTATACATATATACATACATACCAATATAAGGAAACTCCTGTTACTACAAAAGAAGTTTATGTTATCCAGTTCCAAAACCAAGAATACTTCATAGCTACAATTATTCTGTTATCCACTAAGAATGTTCCCTAGCTTTACCTCCTTGCTTCAGAAATAATAGCAAGAGTAGCTTCCAACCATGCATGATTAGAGGTTCACCGATTACCAGATTAAGAGAGTCCTCATTTACTCATGTCTCTATCTTGAAAAGGAAGAACAAAGAAAGAGGATTTCAATTGACTCATTTACCTGCTATAAAGATCTACAAGGACATTAGCTCCAAAAGAACAACTGCTTGCTAGAATCGGCTAACAAAACCCAAAAGTAAAGAGATTCCGTTTCTGTAACTAGATCTCCTTTGCTTTCTTGACAAACACTGAAACCAATTAGCATAGCATTGAATAAGGATTTCCCTCATGACAACATGACAAGAATGCTAGAGCTACACCGGAAATTACTAGACTAAGAACATTGAATTACAGAGACTGTTATCTTATTCCTGATTAGAGAGTTATAAAACTAGAGGATTTAGAGTTGGGTTAGGAAGATAAGAGAATAGGAATCAAAGGATGAATTAGTACAACCACAAGGTTAGGAAATTCATTAAGTTGACAGTCTATAAGCAATACTAACTCCTGGCAATACATGCACATGAGGGAAACCCATCGTGCCTATCTTTCCCTTGTCTTATGGAAGCTAGGACTTATGGAAGCTAGGAAACTTACCTATTCAGAGGAATCATCCATATACTATAGAGTTCGGGTGCTAAGACCAATGAGCGCGCAAGTAGCTAAAAAAGTAGGGCCATTGTTAGCTAAAATAGTCATAAAAAAAGGGCAATAAAGAGTCCTATCCTTTGTGCTGTATAGGCTTGAGTTCGGCAAGGGTCCGGTCACTCTGATCTCAATCCAACCTTAAGAAAGAGGGGGTTGATCATCTCTTTCTTGAAAAAGGGGGATTCTTCTTCCGAACCTGAATGTTCTGAAGGAAGCACAAGGTCCTTTTTGTGATGGAAGGTGCTTTTCCTGAAGTCTTTTCACCCGTAGTACACATTCCATCACAAAAGCCTCGACATTCACTCTACCCAATTCCTAGGACGTTAGAAACTAAAGAAACTCAATCCAGTCACGTCCCAGACGACTGCCTTAATAGTTCATTCTTCCTATTGTCTGTTTCACTCCCTTTCTATTAGGGTTCTCTTTTCATACCAAAATCCCACCCAAATGAGCGCCTTATGCAATTATGTACTCGCACGAATCTTGTCCCAAACTGTTGTTTAGGATACGGGTCTCCATTCTCTCCGGGGATCTTCCTCTCATCCCACTCATACCATTACGGGGATATTCCTCCCAAAATGGCTCACTGCAATGTCTATCCTTCTTATAGGCTCACTCATTAGAAAGCTTTCCGCTCTCTATGTTATCTATCTAACTAAGGATTCTCTGTTAATCCTTCCTTGTTGCCCCAATTGACTCCTGGGCGCTTCTATCTTTGAACCCACGATTTGCCATCCTTATCTAAGATGTGCCAATCTATTCCAGTCCGTGAATAAAAGATGTTGAAACCACCTTCTTCACGATAATCGTGCCTAACCGAGCTACCCCTTTCCGGAATAACTAAACATTTTAACGCAACCAAGCTATTTGCGTTGTTTTATCTATTGTTTGTACTCTCGTAATCGAACAAAAGAAATCAGTCTATCTAAGTGATTGTAATAACAGAATACAGAAAGATCTTCCGTTTCCTTTCTAGATGCTTTTTCTTAGTGTTTTCCTAGGGAAAGGTGATGGTATCGCGAGGGTTCCTTCCCATTTCTCTGTCCTTTTCCTTTAGTGTACCCCTAAAGATACATAAGAAACCTAACATTGACACAGAGTGAAATCGCTTACTGGTGAATACTAAGAGAGGTCAATTACTAAGCGTCAGCCTATAGTTAAGGAATCCCCTTACTTGCCGAATAGCTAACACGAAGGGTAGATCATAACAGTCCATAAGCAAATACATGGTAAATCCCTTACTGGAAAACCCTTACTTGAGAACACCATACTTGTCATACATACGAGGGTAGAAAAGCCTAATACCAAAGACTATCTCCAAGCTAAAATACTAATCCCTAACTAAGTTCATTCCTAAGCCCTAAGCTGACACTGATTGAAATCCTTAACTTGAAAGTCTATACAGGCTCGAGGGATCCCTTTGCTTGAGAACTGTTTGCTTACCCTAGAGAATCCTTACTGAAACTAGTTTACTTGTCTGAGTGAAATCCTTACTGCTGAATAGCTGATACAGAGGAAAAGCCTAACTGGAAACCGTATACTAGCTAGAGAAAGCCTTACTTGTGAACAGGCTAACTACTAATGTGGAGAATTCCTAAACTCAAATACCTTACTCCAAATACCAATTCCCAAGTTAATACTCTAATACTGAGGTCTATTACCAGTGCTCCTGGTTGAGGAATCCCTTGCTAACACTTGACAGTCCCTAAGTTAAAATACCTAATTCCTAAACAAATTCCTAAGTCCATTAACTAGACTAATTCCTACTTGCCTGAAGGAAATCCCTAACAGCCTACTGGCTAACAACTAGTCCCTAGCTGCAATACTAGTAGTTCATAACAGTCCCATAAGCTAAGAAGGAACTAAGGACCCACTTGCTAATACAGAGGTGCCGATTACTAGGACTCACTAGGTCTACTTCCCTTGGCTGAAATGCTAGTTGTTCATAACAGTCCCTCTAGCTAAAGGTAAATACCTTAATTGAAAGCCTCTTACTTGCTCTAGGGTATCCTTGTTTGAGTGAAAGACCTTAACCGGAAACCTAGACTGATTTTCTAAATGCTAGCTAATCAAGGTCCCTAATCCCAAGATAAGAGGGATATAACCAGTTTTAGAGTGTATTTGACTTAGAGATTGTTCCTTTACGGCCGAGGGAATTCATTCCTTATCTCCTAAACCGACCGAGTGGGGTTCAACAAGGGAATTACTAGTTAATACAGAATAACTGCCTTAGCTCTCGCCTTGTACACATACACATACACTCTCTCGTACACATACGAGGGTACTTAGGGCTCACTAGCTAAAAGGGTAATGACTAAAGCCCACAGAGACTGTGACAGAGGGAAATCTCCATTCCTCGGTAGTTCCATAGCTCAATTCCCTAGAGTTCCCTAGCTGACAGAAGGTGAATACCCTTACTTGAAACTGTTTGACTTGGTTGAGGAATCCCTTACTTGTTACTGGTGAATAGCAGACAGAATACTAACTACAGTGAAATCCCTTTTACAGGAGAACCCTTACTTGAGAATCCCCAGTTAATACTGAGAAATTCCTTCCTAATAGGGCAACTAGGCCAATTCCTAAGCTAGAGCCAAAGTAGATTCTAAGCTAGTTTACAGGATAGAAAGGGAATCCCTGAATTAATTATAGGTATTTGTTGTAAGCTCTTTCAGCTAAAGTCCTTTGAGAGTATCTTACTATCCTAAGAGTTCTACTGGAGTGTTTATGAAGGAGTAAGACCCTCTTTAGTTGTAAAGCTGATAATCCACAGAATGTAAGCTGACATTGATGGTAGAAACATCTCTTCTTTGTGAGATTCCTAAGAGTTCTGAGTTTAGAGTAATTCCTTGTATTTTATAGATAGTTTAGACTCTCAACATCAGGGATTGAAAAGGTGTTGGAGTTAAAGAATGGTTATAATGGAGGCATCTAGATCTTACTTAGGTGAGTACTTATCCGATATATCTGTGACAGTGTCGCTAGGCTTAAAGAATTAATTGTTCTAATACTTTCTAATGCTTATGCGGGTACAGCCTAGTTTGACTTTGTAAAGCAAGTTCTAAGGAACTCCCTACAATACTAACGCATAGCCTCTCTTTCTTTCGAGCTACACTTTCTATTGTCCAGCTTAGTACACCTTCATCAAGAGATGCCTTGTACTAGCCGGCTAAGGTAAGCTACACTTTCTCCATCAGCTACACCGGTTTCACTAGCTTTGGACTTAGGAATCCCTTGCATTCGACAGTACCGTACTTGCTTCTTAGGCTCGCTAGCATTCAATGACAGTAGAATTTGTTTCAATTAGCAGTATTAGGAATATGTAATAAACTGACTGTAAGTACTATTATTAGATCTTCCTAAGAAGAATTAACAACTGAATACTGAATACACTTGCTCTGAACGAATTCCCTCTTTAGGAATAAGTAATAAGGATTCCGGAGGTTAAGATATTATTATTTCCTAATTGAAGAAGATGGACAGCTTCCAAAGAGAGGGTTCCTAGCTTTCCTTTATCTTCCTAACTCGTCAATCCTCTTCCTCCTAACAAGTTAACTTCCCTCCTGTCCTTCATAGCATGGTTCGCTTTCGAGTGCTGTTGAAGCTGATACAGTATTGGCTCGCATTCACAGTAGATGGATTAGCTTTCAATTGGCAATAGAAGAAGGAGAACCGGCTTAGAAACCTGCTTACACTTGCAGTTGCTAGCTAGCATTCCTACTTAGGCTCGTTACCAATAGCTGTTGATGGCTTGCTTGGCTAGCATTCAATCAATGGCATTCAACTCCCAAATAAGAAAAGGAATTAAGAACAAGAAAACTCAGTAAAGCGCATGCAAAAAAGTACCGTTTCATGGGTAAGATACGACTCGGATATATAAAATAGGAAGAATTACAGTGAATAAAGGAATTACGAAGAAAAAAGGAAGGAGCCTTAGAGGATATTGGTAAGTACTTAAACTAGAAAACAAAGCTGCTGATTATTAATAGTTGTTAAGGAAGTTATCTGTAAATAGGATTGACCCTACTTATGAACTACAAAAACAGTAAACAGGAAAATCGTTTAGCTAAAGAAAGAAATTACTTTTTACTCTAATATATAGTAAGATGTATTAGTGAAATCATATATATAAGAAGTTCTTCATTTAGCTGCCTGGTTTTAAAAGTTAAAACATCGAGCTTCAGGCCGAGAAACCTAAGGTTCAAGTCCTGTTGTCTTATTTCTTTCTTCCTCCTCGGTTCGCTCAGCCAAGACAGGCTCGCCTTAGTAGGAGTTTCCAAGCTAATATTCAACTCCCCGCTCCTGAGTAGACCTACCTAAATTATCCTACTCCTATCATAATAAGGAGTTGAGTAAGGTTAAACAATCAAGATTGGCCCGTTCAGGATTCAAAACCGGAAAAAGCAAGGCAAAACTCTAGTAGAAATCTTCTATAAATATTCTATTACTTCGGCAAAACCTCAATAAACTATGCTTCAAGGGCAAGACTTTTTCTAATCTAAAACCCCATGTCTTGTGTACTAAACTTTATCAGAAGAGATAGGATATTTAAAGAAATGAAGGCTTTTTTTATGCCAGTGCTTTTTCGTACTATAAAACTTATTGCTAGCTAAATCAGGTATAGCCGAAGAATTACTATTGAGAAAAACCGATCCTTAATATCCGTCAAAAAGTAAAGTAACAAATATCCTGAACCTTTTCTCTTACTATGGTAAGGTAAAGTATTTCACTTATTTACCTAAAGTAAGTTGAGAATTCAAAATATTAAGCTATGGACATTCTACGTCCTTATATAGTAGCCTATAATCTGCCAAACTTCGTTGGTGGTTTTTGCTGTTAATTGCTTTCTTCAGCATACTCTTTCTTTTTTACGTAAGAATAGTTATGCTATGATTTCAACGTCTAATTTGGGTTAAATCTAAGGATCCCTCTACCCTATGAGTAAGGACTTATGGGTTTTTGTAAAACAGAAACCTTATCCTTAACATATGATAAATACTCCACGTTTGTTCCATTCTTAAAATAACACAATGAATACCTTCTTTAGTACTTCATCTCTTTTTTTGATATCACTTAGAATCGGATCCTGATTCATATGAAGTCTATATTAAGCAGTAATTCTATGACGGCTCTCTATTCACGGAAACATGGGGGACCCTACTAAAACTATAACTAGTAAAAAAAAAATTCAAACTAAAGAAAGCTAAAGCTGGGCTTTCATTACTTCATTACAAAAAATGATACCCGCGTCCTAAAATAAGGTGTAATAATCCTTTTACACTAGCAGACTTTTGTGATTTTATGCAAAAAAGAGGGGAGGTAGTTAGGAGTGAACAGGGTCTCCATTTTATATAATAATGTGAGACCGGGGTTTTAACACTTTTCGTACAACAAGAATCGCATTTCAGTGAAATGACAAAAGGTATAGTAAGTCTCTATAAGGTGATTTAATATTCAAGAGGAAGCTTTCTCTGTATCGAATTCCATGTGACTAGGTTCAAGGTGGTCATAATATTCTTAGGTTTTTTTACAGTTTTGTGTTTTTGATAAGGATTACTAATTTTGAAAAAGATGAGTTCTCGTATCGATGCAGTGGGAGCTTTCTATTATAACCCCTAACAAGAAGAGGGAGAATTCTTTATTTTCGTAAGCGAAGTAAAAGTCCTACCCCCTCTTGTAGAATTAGCTTCTCTAAAAATGGATAAGTCTGGCAGTTAATCATGAAGAGCTTCACTTAGCAATTGGAGTTTTTACTTAATTGCACTTGTTTTCACTTTTAACTTTTTAGGTTCTATAATAATAATTATTGAGTCCAGGCGAGGGCCGCCTCTATTCTTTAGCTGGGTTTTTTTATTCGGCCTTGGTTAGTTACAAGCATTAGTATAGACTCCGCTTTTAGACTTTTGAGAGTATATCTAGTAGGCTCTTCGTAGTACTGTAAGTTTTGTTGTACATTTATTATTAATTAAGGGCTCCTTAGAAAGGAATACGTTTAAAAAAAATTAAGTAGGAACTGTTGCAAAAGTATTTAGAATGGGGTCATTTTACTGATTATAACACTGGAATCTCAACTTAAATAAAAGGGTTCGAATCGTGGAACTGCTATTTTTGTTTGGGGGAGATCCTTAACCAAAGTAAAGGTTTACTAATAATATCCTTATAAAGAGATAACTACTTTCTTAGTTTGTAGGAGTTTTCTAGCCCCGCCAAACCCTTTATTTACTTCTGGTCTAAACTAATATGGGTTTACTTAACGCGTTTAGGAGTTTCCTTTTGAGCAAATTATGTAACTTTACCAATAATAATTGTATACAGTATACTATAATTATAAGCAAATCGATAAATGGTTGGAAAAGACAGTTCTCTAACTTAAATACTAGCTGTTAAATTAATTCTAGTAGTCTAACATTTAGAATAAATAATAAAAATACATACTAAAAAGAGACTCCGGCACTTCCCTGAATAACTAAAGCAAAATATCTGTAAATTTCAAATCTAACCCGGACCCCGAAACCTGATTTTGAATATCCTATTCCCTCGCCTGAGTTTCTTGACCTAGGTCGGAATTGTAGATAATGAGTGCTTTGTTGAGTGTGTTTGTTTTGCTTGCTTGTAGCTTCTTACCTTGTAGATGTCGCTTTTATATTACCTGGGTTTCCCTGTTAGCAACCCCCTGCTTGTAAATTGAAATACTGTAAAGTCAAAAGTAAACCTCGTGCAATGATTCTGGATTATATTACACAGTAGAATGGTCTATGAAAAGAGTCCTCTTTAGGACACAACCCGACCTCTACATAATTAAGTCAGTAACTAAGAGCTATTAGAGGTCTTTGACAAAGTGTTTAGTAAAACTGGGATAAAAACAATATGTTATAATATAAACTGTGCTTTTTGATAAATATAGGAATACTCTAAAATTATCGTAGAATAAACTTTATAAATCAAAAAAGTAAAGGATAACGTTTGTTGTCGTTAGCGAGAAGCTTTCCTTTGGGCATACGAGGTTTTTACGGTACAGAATTGTACATGGTGCACTCCTTATAGTTAGCAGAAAATCAATCATAAATTACCAAGCATGTTGATGTTTTACCTAACCAAGCTTTAATAAGAAAGAACTTTTTAAAAATTCTAATCTTATTCCTATATTATAGATTTGACATACCATATTCTCAAAAAAAATAGGAAACCTTTGTAAGTATTATCCTTAGACACACCTTTTACAGACACCCAAAACATAATTTATGCATTTACTGAGTAGTGATAGTACACGCTTAAGGGCCTAAGTATTTTCCTTAAAACATTGTACAAGTTTTAATAATAGGTTTCCCTAAAATATTCAAAAGGACTGTAAAAAGCTTCTATTAATGGATTTACATAGAGGATATAGTGATTATTCTAGTTATTACTACCAGAATTCCCCCTTTTCCACTGCCTAATACTATATAGTATATAGGATAGGAAAGCGTGGTTTTGCTAAAGCGAGGCCCTAAGCTAAGCGGAAGACTTATAATATACTACACTGCGGCGCTATAAAAGCATTATCTAATATGTCTAGATTTCGGGATACTCCAAATCCAAATGACTTACCGGTCCTAGACAATTACACCTCTTTTTTCTTCTATCTTTAAATCTTAGTTTGTACTCAATTTTGTTTATATTTTATATTCTACATAAGCGTCCCCTTTTATGTTCCAAGACATTAGATACTAGAGATTCTGGGTAGGACTTTTATTATAGCTTATAGAAATATTAAATCGCAACGGCGCTAAATAAGGAGGAATTCTTGGGTATTTAATTTCTTGTAATTGGTGGACATTTGGAAGTTAGGAATCTTATAGTAAATTGAAAAGTTCAAATGTTTTTTAGTTGCTCTATAGTGGTGCTGGTTACGGAACTTCCTTAAAACAAAGTAGTTTGAACTCTATATTCCCCGAGGTTAAAACACCTATTTCAAATGGTGAGAGTCGTTGGTTCAAAGCGTGTTCACAAGAAGTATCCAACAGGATCAAATATATTTCTTAATTATATAGTGGCTAAAATGAGCACTGCCTACTCCTATAAAAATTATACAATTTCTTTTTGTAAAGTATAGGAAACAAGCCCATGGATGCAATAAGATTTAGATTTAGATATAAGAAAAAAGTACTAAAATTTTTGATTATTAAGATTGAAAGATATACTTACGCTATACACTAGCGAGAGGGAACAGTCGTTAGGGGGAGTCCCTCTTAGTAGGCCCCTTGGATAGGTGGGTTGAAGGCAAAAAGATGCTCATGCACAAGATTTTGTATATGGACCGATTGGGAGAAATTAGTAACTTTTATGCATTGCTTCTTGTAGCCGGTAATTCAGTTATGCCCTGAATAAGTAGGATGAGAGTAAGTAGCAAGATTCAGGAAAGCGCGGGTTAGATTAAATCCTCAAAAAGTAAACGGTTGCTTACAAATTAAGTAGAATACAAGATATTTTTAATTTCCTACGATGTGTAGTTAATTTAGTTGGATCATTTTCCCTTACCGTTATAAGATATTAAATAAAATAGGATATTTCTTAACAAGTTTAGTTATGTAACCCAGGTTTCTATTACTTCTTTCAACCCAACGTATTTTAGAGAGGTCCCTTCTAAACTAAATAGAATATTAGTGGATATTGATATAACTAGAAATATTAAGAAAATACAAACAAAACACAAGCTTTTTTAATCCGAACGGCAGGGTGTTAAAGGCGGGGCCTCCCCTTTATTTATTTAAATTTTTATAGAGAAGACGTCTTTAATGATACCAAAATCAACTTAAGATCCATTATTGCAAGGGGCTTCTCACACCATTTATAAAAGGAATCTGACAGACAAAAGGATGCTTTTTGAGTTAAATTACTTATCAAAATTCTTTAGGAAAGTAACTCTCAGTAATACAATATAGTAAATATTTTCATTAGACCGAAGTTTATATAGGTTCTCCTCCAAACTTTTATTAAATATCCCCTTGTTTGCTTTGCCGAGGCAGAACTCAATAAATCATTCTTATATTCGAAGAGAGTTTAATCAAATAATGTTCCCGTTACTTATTCATTTCGAGGCTATGCCATTTATATCTATTCTATTGGGATCGAAAGGAGTCCTACTTTATTTTCTAAATACCAATATATAAGAAAAAAAAATTCTATATATATTAGTCTATCTTAGACTGGACATAGCTTTCATACTTTCTAAAACCGAGGAATTGAAACAAGCGTTTCACAACACAAAATAAAGGGCCACTCAAAAGCACAAATGAACTAACAATTTCAAAAAAAGTATGGTAACTACGGAGTATTTCTATCTAAATCTTTTAGGTTTTCAGTTTGTAAGAAAAAGACCCAAATCGTGATTTACAAAATCAATTCTATAATGATATACAGGTAAACCCCTTAAGTCACCCGCTACCCCTACGCGATATCCTATATTATACACTAAGGAGAAACGTCCTATCACAAAGAGGGTTAGATTAGGTAGCCTACTTTAGACTTATTTCTTCTTTTTAATCTATCCTATTAATTCTGCAGCGAGTGCAATCTCATTTTATCAAGACAAGTTATCAAGCTCTAGATTTAAGTACCCCACTGTATCTATATTGATTACAATGCTGAAACTGCAATTTTTCATTATATTGAAACTTCAGAAACCCTTTTAACGCAAGGCAAATCTTCTACCCGTACTCATGGATTTCCTTCTTATTTTACGACTGCAAACAATCTTAAGAAGGGCTACCTATTTTAGTTCACTACCGAACCTTGAAGAAAGCATAGACCTTAGTAAAAAATCTTTGGAAAGGTTCAAAGGGGACTTATGTATTATTTTGTATCATAAATTCTGCTGGGCAATTTTCCAAATGCAACAAATTAAAAGAAGGAATTTAAGCTAAATCCGATACCCTTAAAATTAGGCATGTCTATTCGAAGGCTACTCTTTTCAAGCTTTCTAAATTTATTTAGTTCTACCATTTACTATAAAGTATCCGAAGTCAGCCGGTTAAACACTACATTTCCTTTTTCTTACAGAATCTCTTATTTTAAAAGGATAGGAATTCTTAGTTATTATAGGGAGTAGCACACACAGTACAGTAGATAAGAAATTTAGAAGAATTTAAGGAAGCGGGCTTTTCCTAATGGAATTTGAATACTTAGAATTTAGTTTCATCTAAGAGTCCCATGATAAAGTGCTCGGACAAAAATCCTATCTGTAAATCGAGCTTACATCCTCGAGAAGACTCCGGGGGAGTAATTTTAATTTTTAAAAACTCGGATAAGTGGTAATGTACACTCTAACAGCGGTTCGGTTAAGCCTAGTAGACAAATGTCGGAATTCCTTGAAACTCGGAACCATTTATTACCGGAAAAACTGAGCCCCTTATCCCAGAATGATTTTCAATTCAAATAGCACAAGAGAGAGTGCCCTGCGAGTTTCCCATACTTAAATAGTGGCTTCTTGTATAAACATTAGATTAACTGTTCTACTAGGGTTAAGGTTTTAGTTACCTTCTCTTGTATCCTACTAATGATATAAGATATAAAAATTATGGAAAATTATAGATAGCTAAACCCCTTTTAATAGGTTTTCTAGTCTTTATGAACTAAGGGCATCGATTTATGAATGAGTAAAAAATTCGAATTCTAATCAACGGAATGGCTTACTACAGTTCTAAGGGTTCGAAACATATGACATAACGAAAACAGGATTTGATTAACCTTTTTTGCATCTAGAAAACCTTTAACGAGTAAGGATAACTAATAACTTAAGGCCCCGTACGATACCAGAGAAAGGAGGCCCTAGGGCGTTGATATCAAAACGCTGAAAATGATTAACTATATCTAGGAAAATGAGTTAATTTTTAGTAGGGAAGTACAAAATACCTATGTAGGAAGGACAAAAAAGGGGATTCAACTACGTTGCTTACACAAATCAAATAATAGGATCTATCTAGTCGAAAAGTCAAAGTCATACCCTAAAAAAACTGAGTATTTACATGCTATCTGAGATCGCTTACTAGCACAAGACGTTTCGAACCCTTGAATGCTCGTAGCGTAAACCAGTACTATACCAACTATACTACTAGTTAACTAAAGTCAGCAATACTCTTTCTATAGAGAAATCCGGAGGTCAGCCTGTGCGAAAGAACGATTACTTTTACCTATGGAACTTTAGGAAAGGCTCTTTTCACTGCAATCTTAGATTTGTCCTAAAACTAGATTTTATTTGAAGAGGGTCTTTTTAATTCCATATAGTATATATTAATTCGGAAGTCTTAGGAGCTAAACAACCCTTTTTCTAAGCAATCTTTCTTCATCTTACTAAGACTTTTTGCTTCTAAGTACATAAATAAGGTGTGCCTTGAGTAAGCGATAGCCCGAGCCAAGGGTTCTATTAACCGGCTAAACTAAGATTTCCATAGGATTTGAACCAACAACTAAAGTTCAATTTTTATATGACATGCAGCCCGCTCTGCCTTTATGGATTGAATTTATGAATCTAAAAAAAGGTATTATATAATAAGAAAGTTCAAGCTCTCTGTTAAGTTATGTCCCTTACTACAAACTACAAGGGTAGCGTATTCATACAAACATCAGGAAAAAGGAGAGGTAACGGGATTCCATCCAGGATTGGTATTTAGAAACTGTCTTCTATTTTATAGCCTAGAACTTGAGCCTATGTCATTTCCTACTAAATTGCTCTACTCGACTGTTCTTACCATTCATCCAGAGATTTTACTTACTGTATTCTATACCGGCTAGATGCCATACAAAAAAAAGCCCCATTTTAGCTAAGTTGAATTTAGTAAACATAACATATGGAACTTGATAGGAAAATTTTACACATTGTTTTCTTTGCGGAATCCTTACCGCTTAACTAAGGCGAGAGTTGCAGATATTCTAAGTTTTAGGGTCGAAAATTCCCCGGAGACAACTAGACGGATATCCATTGGATAGAGGCGCGGGGTTGATTCACTTCTTAACTCCTGCGACTTAAAGCACTAAATTAAGCTTAACTCTGTGATTCAAAAGCTTTCCTTTCTAAAGGGTCCGTAATTAGTAATTATAAATATTAAATGTAGTAAATTCAATACTTTATGAGCTAAATGTGTACCAAACACTGAGTACCTAAACTGGCAAAGAAAGAATTTCTATAAACTTCAGGGCTTTTGTTTTAGTTCTTAAGCTTTAGTTCTCAACCCTTTTATTTGGAAGTTGGTAACCGTTTTTCTCGGAGGAGTCCCTTTTGAGCAAGTTTAGTCCTATAATGTGTGTTATGTACTATATACTATTATGTGTTAATCTTCTTCGGATGACCCTCAGTAAACAGGATGTATGTACTACAGGGTTTCTCTCCTCATTTAATTAATGATAAGGGCATAAGGCAAAAGGAATTCCTTCCTTAAATAACAAGACAATTAATAGAACTATCTACATTAATTACTAAATATTATCTTATACTCTAACTCTAGAATACTAACTAAAAGACTCTATACATATAAGTAACTTGTTTGGAGTTGTTGTCAAGCTGTTGCAGCGAGGAGATTCTATTGTTCTTTGTAAGTATATTATATTCCCTATTCCTACTATTTTATTCTAGATAGTTTAGGTATGTAAAGGAGATTCCAGCTTTAGTGGATAAACAGATTCTCTGACTGATGGATTCTATTTCTCTTGGTTTGGTTTCTTAGCAGTCGAAAAACTATTATTTGTTAGAAGTTGCTGTCAAAGATGGTAATTACTCAGTTGTTAGTGTTAGCAAAGAGGTTGTTAGGAGTTGAAGTCAGTATTAAGGAAGCGTTGAGAGCTATCGAAGTCAACTAGGCCAAAGCGAGGAAGCAACTAAGAAGGTACGAAGTGCTGGGCTAAGAAAATAGCTAGTAAGAAGGATAGGAGTATGAAACTGGTTATGATACAGGATAAGAGTAACAAAGAAGGTCAAGATGGACAGCTTGTAAGCAGGTCTAGCTAAGACAGGTGGTAGTATAAGGACAAGGACTCAGCTGCAGCAGAAGATAAAAGAATTAAGGAAAAGTTTCAATTAATGAGAAAAAGAATTTTACAAGTCATCTGGGGAGAAACTTCTCTTTGTTAAGGGCAGTCCTTAGTAGGTATAGTTCAGGTGCATTGAAGATTGGTGGGTTCTAGTTTAGCACAAGTTTAAGAAGAGAGTTTATATCTAATTATTTTTTATATTATTTACATCGAGAATTCTTATACTAACTGCACTGCGGGTCTTTTACTTACGATTATCTGAAGAAAAACCCCGTTAAGTATTTTCTCAATGCTTTTTTAATCAATAAGATCTCCTTCAGACCTTCACACTCTGTAATTTTAGCTTTTATGAAGTTTTAATATTTAGCTTGGAATTTTAATCACTTATATACAAATAGATTTAAACCCTACTTTCAAATGTTTAGTAGAAAGTGGACAGCTTTTGGAGTATTTCAAGTGGTAAAGCACTGATTGAGAGAATCCGCAGGTAAAGGTTCAATCTCGAGTAAACCCGAGGTATCCTGTTTGTTGTCAACTTAAGGATATTTCTTTAGGCGAGCCTCCCTCTTTATTCTTAAATCTTGCAGCTACTCTCCTTTGTCATAGGGGCCCTCTTAAATTCTGCGACAAGGACACCCTTGCTTTGTAAGCTGAACTATTATGGGTAGCTCTTATCCTTATTGTACGGGTTTGTAAGATTCTTCCTAAATATTTCAGATTTAAAAAAGGGCTATACTTTTGTTTTT
Organism: Pelargonium cotyledonis; assembly: GCA_036897625.1. Classification (NCBI taxonomy): domain Eukaryota; kingdom Viridiplantae; phylum Streptophyta; class Magnoliopsida; order Geraniales; family Geraniaceae; genus Pelargonium; species Pelargonium cotyledonis. Next base: position 179,851 of record JAYMTA010000001.1, read on the forward strand.
AGTAGACTTACTTAAAACTGTCTCAGAAGGACAAGAAAAACAAACAAGCTTGCCTTTACTTTAGTTTTAGAACTTTAATTGGAAACTGGTAAACAAAGGAGCACAAAAACCTTACTATAAACTATCTCCTAGAAAATTCTTTTGATTTAGTTCTTTTTAGACCTAGAGAAAGAAGAATTCCTAGTAAACGGGTAGAGAGATATTGGTACAGGATAGCCTCTCTTCATATTCAGCTTGTTTTAAAATACATTACATTTAAACAAGGGGTTTTGAGACTTTAGAAGGCAGCTTTATATTGTAAGCAGTTATTTGTACTCTATTCCATACCTTGAATTAGCAAGACTTTGTTTAGCAACAGGAACTCCCTTCTCTAGTTAAGCCACGCCTTTCTTTACAGCTTGCCTTCCTTTCATAAGTTACTTATTATCAGGGTACTCCTTTAATAAAAAAGTGTTGTGTTTTCTAAGCCTGGTTTACTAAGCAAGTTCCTTAATGAAATTATCTATTAGTATAGATGCTAGCTCGAGAGGTAGAATATAACACTTTAATCTTTCTATGGGGGATCCCAGTAACTTGTTAACTAAATCTTTAGGAATTAAAGTAATAAAAAGAATCGGCTTAAAGAGCCTATGGTATTTACTAAACTAGGTAGCTTAAGTAAAGAGCTTTTATAAAACAGAGTAGGGGAGCCCTAACCCAGGATTTCTAACTAAGGTAAAGCTTACATTATAAAGAATGTCTATACCAGTTGTAACCCGGATAAACAAGAAAAGTAACTTAAAATGGCTAAAAAGAGCTCCTGATTTAAGGACGATTTCTAAGAAGAAGTGTCAACTGGCTATTAAAGTGTTCAATAATATAAGTAAGATCTTAAGGGATCGTCTATCTTTTAGCAAAAGGGGGAGCGCACAAGCCTAGTTCTTTTGATTAATAAGTATAGGAATACTGTGTTTGAAAACTAATAGAAAAAAAAAAAGTATCCTTTACTCTAGTTTGAATGGCGGCGGTTTGGAAGCCCCTCAAGTATGCTTTTTCCTCTTTTTTTGCACTAGTCAAGCCTTATAAAATATAGATGGTAAACCCATAAAATAAGCAGAGTATAGTTGCTGTCTAAAGACTTCTACAGGATCCTCTCAAAGGGTTTATTGTATGGCGTATGCCTCTAGTTCCTGCAGAAGATAATACGGGATTAAGCAAAATGTCAAAATGGGTTGAATGCTCTGCGGCTCAGTTCTCTAGAACTAATATTTAGAGTATTATATTAAGGGCTCATAGAAGATCCTTCTTTTCAGTGGTAGGCCCTAGTGTTAACTCTCCTGAAACGGATCAGATGCCTCACCAGCTTTTTAAAACTCTCAAGCATAGACTTTCTAACTCTTTTTATTATGAGTTCATTTACTTTCTAGCTCCTAGAAACAGAGTCCTAGGATAAAGGAGTAATTCACTGACCAGAAAGAATGGAGTAAAAGGCTTGGAAGGTAGCCCTAAAGTCTAGTAAGTTAAGTACAATTTTTGATCTGATTTATTCCTGAAGCTTCTCAATAAAAGGAATACATAGTATCTAGTTTCTTGAATACCACGAACAAAGTTGGAAACATAGCATAGGAGATTTACTTAATGAGTTTTCTTGTCCATTGGATTCTTTTTTAGTCCTTTTACTTGGTTAAAGTACGAATCTAAAAAGTACAGGAATTTTAAAAATATTAGCTTCCTCCTCGAGTTGAGACCCTAGAAATCCGTAGAATATCAAGAAAGATGTCAGGCTTTTGTAGTATCTTGAAGTTTATCGATTTTTTCGTATAAAGTCTACGAGGTAGGGAGCTAAAAGTCATTTGAATACAAAAGATTGAGCATAGGGTTTTCTAAAGATTATATACTTTGGATTTAATCAGATAAGAAAAAAGCATTCTTATGGGGCAAAGACACTATAAAGAACTTCCTTATTCTTTTCCCACATACGATTACACTATCGGAACTAAACGATGTGTAAATAAAGGATTAGATTTGACTTAACTGCTAGAATAAAGGGCAATCCATACTGCTACGCCGCAAAAACGAGAGCTTCCTATTTCGATTTGATACCAAACAAGGAGTAAGTACCCTATGTGTTTGTTAACTTTTGAAATTATTCCTGCTATTTGGAAGGAAGCCCTTTTCAAGTAGAGAAATTCAAGGAGTCTTATGCACCATAAAAGAACCTACCGGTATTATGCTCTTATAAACTAAGAAGTAGAATTTCAATTATAATTTACGACTGGCCTAGTTAGGATATTACAAGGGTACCCATCTTTCCTTTTCTTAGTTGTGTATTATATCTTAATATTCCACACTAAAGGAAGCCTACCGATAGTGGTTAGTGTCACTTGTCCGAACGGGCGCTGTCGACGGTTGAAATCCGGATTCCCATGTACTAGCTTTTTGTCAAACAAGTAAATCCAGTAACTAGATTTAGTACAGAAAAACCCTCTGCTTCTGGAATTGGCTCTTAAAAAGATATATAAACTTGGTATTAACTTAAGTATTAGAGTCTTTTCCTATTTCATTATATTATGGAAGGTACAGCCAAAAGTGAATATATTCAGCTTATCTAAAACTCTGTCTACTCAAAAGCGTACAAACTCCTTCATAAATAGACTTTTAAACCCTTGCCTTGGAGTATTACTCACTCATATTTTAAGGTAAGGAGCACTACTTCGAAATGTCCATCGAGTACTAGAAGCTGAAATCTAAAGAGGAAACGTCGACACCTAATAATTAGAATATCGGAAGTCTTTTTGTATGGTAGCATTCCTGAATTCCTGAGAGAGTATAGCAAGGACTCTTATTAAAGATATAAATGCAAATTTGACTTAATATAATCTAAATAGAAGGAGTATTCCAGTGTAAAAGGACTGCCGTAAGGTGTAAGCCGGGAAATCTAAGGTATATCCAAAATATTGTATTAAGGATTTATAAATATATTGCTGGATTCCTCCTTTCCCTTCTCTTCCATCCTCATTATGAAGGGTCTTACTTAGTATAATCGCTTTTGCACTATCTTTGGGTTATACCTATTTTGAAGATAAAGTGATGTAAGTCTAAAACAAGTTATAGCGGTAAAAACCTTTTTCAAGTAATTAAGGGCTTAATAAGCGAAACCTTAATCACAGGGTTCCCGTTGTGGATTTGGGATAACAGGGACTATAGTTTATTGCCCTTTTTCAAATAAGGAAATGAATTATTAGTGGGTAGGTTCCCGAGGTATAAACAGGATATGCTAGGAGAATCCTAGTTATTTTTAATAATAAGTGATCGTATATATAGGCACTCGCAGGCCCTCTTTAAATATTCTTAAATAGCAACATAGTGAAGTAAACAGAATTTAGCTGACAAAACTTTTAGTTGTTAATTTAGTGGTATAGCTCAGTTGGTAGAGCACGGGGTTCTACTAGAAGCGTGCAAAGGTTCAAGTTGCATCATCCGGTACTCAATAGTTGCATTGTAAAGATCAATATGCGGCTATTATAATTATAAGTAGTTGCATACTCTTAATCCATTACGCAAGAATCCATTTTTTATACTGCGTCCAATTTCATTTTTCTACTTGAATTGGAGAACTTCCCATTCAGACTAAATCTTATCCTCATTTTTTGGTAACTAGATTCCGCTTTGAGGCAAAGTTTTCCTAATAAAGATATTAAGATTCGGGGCATTGTCATCTAGTCTCTACTAGTTGCTAGTATCCAGTTAGCACACAGTAAAAGAATTTTAAACTTACTCTCAAATGTTGTACAAAGCTATACAGGGTTTTTTAACTCCGATATTCCTAGGCATAGCCGCGTGGTGATAATCTGTAAAAGCATAAAAAGCAAAACTAAGTTGAGTAAACCAGTTCTCAATTATACAAGTATAAAATAAAAACTTAAAAAGGTATAAATTTCGTGTCTGATTCATGAGATTCCCTTCTTAATTCTAGATTGCCTCTTTGTTTTCAAGAGCTTCCAGTCTATAATTCTGAGTTCTTCGTTATTTGTAGAAGCTTATTATAAATAGATTTCTTATTGTATGAATGGTCTGCTCTTTCCTATTCGCAGGAGAATTCCCTTGCCTTGAGAGTGGAAAACATCGGTGTTCAAACCTCAGATAAATCTTAACTTTATTAAAATTAGGAGAATAACAATTGGCGGGAGGAGTAAATATCCCCCTTTTTGTTAACCTTTATCCTAGAGAGGACGCTCTATCAATTATCTTTGAGGTCTTTTTCTCGGCTATTTAGCTTTAGTTACTGCGCTTCATTTAAAAAAGAAATATTTATAAAATAGGGTACTCTTCTGACTAGTCTCATCCTAAGGGTTAGGGCGTAGAAAGTCAGGAACATTTTGAGCAATAGGTCGTCCTTGTAGAGTTGTTCCGCGGAGATAGCATTTCTTTGTCTGTCAAACATTTGACTTAACGAAATTGAGTACTTTGCTTAGTAGAATTCACTCGATTTCACAGGGGTAAACCGGCCGAGATAATACCGAATAGAACTAAAAAAAAGCAATAAAATATTAAAGTTACTCAAATAATATTTTGCTATTAGACGGGTTTGGCATACTTAATCTTGTAACGGAATTTTGTAAGACACTCTCCCCGCATTTAAGGCTTGTCGAAAGGTCACAATTAGAAAGAAAACCAGGACACGCGCGGGTATGATACTATTTATGGTACAATTGATCATTATCAGTCAAAATATGCACTTTTAGCTAATTATTCAACTCGGAAATGGGACCCCGTTAAGGAATACAAGCAGCGGCTGTCGTAAGAGTTAACGTTTGAACGGTTCGGCGTAGCTTACTTATATTCTGATATGTCAGAGCAGGCTTTGTACATACATACATATACTTAATTAATACTTACAACTTAGCATGTTGCCCCGCCAAATCCTTTACTTTCTATGAGCTGTCTTGCCTGCCGTTTTCTAAAATTCCCAAAGTAAGTTAAGTTACCCGTGAATAAGGGTATAAGGTAACTCCAAAGAACTTACCTTTTCTATAAATTTATATGAGTTACTTTGAGAAAGATGAGTTTTTTGCTACAAGTGTACCTTTGTAGCTTGCTAGTGCTAATACAAGTATTCCAAATATCGATAAGTTTTATAAGTATCTCTCTTTCAAAATCTCGAATCTATTATTATTTATATTCCACTAATGAACCTACTTTCCCTTTACCGGGGCCCTATAAATAAATAAATAAATAGTAGACTTAAATTTAACCAAGCGCTTGGTGACAAATATTCACTAAAATCATCCACTTTATCTTTCCACACTATATGGCGTATCTCTTAAGAAGCACTTATGCAAAGTTAGGAGGAATTTAAGTGATATGTGTTATATGTATAATTCTGAATTCTATTTTATTAAACGATAGTAGAGCAGTCTTTTTATCTTACAATAACTAGAATCTTTTACCTGGATATCTCAAGTATTTAAATTTCATAGGGTAGAAATTCTCTGGATCTGTGTTTCTAATCATGCCCCACTTTTACTAAATGCTCACCAGATCCTATATATTTTCAGCTTTCGGTCTTTTTCGGAATAAACAGGGAGGATCGTTTAAGCTGTAGTTTCTGATTGCAAAGAAAAGGAGGGCTTCGCTATTGAAGGATAATGATTTCAAGAACGGATGGTCTTTCCCTAAAATTCCCGGTTATTGTTCTACGAAAGCACACTTTGAATTCATGTAGTTTAAAGAAGCAGACTTTGGATATACCATCTAGGCGCGTATTAAGTACAGGTTTAGACTTTGTTACATTAAGTAAGCGCATAATCGAGGTTTTTATACTAAGTATCAAGAGCTCGTATAAGTAAGGTTATAGGAGTAAAATAACCCACTAAATTCCTAAGCTTATAACGATACCTGCTATATTTTTAGTTAAACGGACACTTTAGACTGTGTTAATCTACAAGTTTTTGTAGTTTACTTCATGTAAGGATTTAGTGATATTTTAAATTCAAAAAAGTATTCATTATTCAGGTAATGAAGGATGCTAATACGGGGTTATATATCTCCTTCCTTGGATAAAATTTTTGCTTTCTAAAATGTAAGGCACGGCATACACCTAATCCAAATAACTTATATAACCGGGGTTCTAAAACTAAATTAAAAAAGTTGCATACATTTTTACGGGTCCCCTTTTTTATCTTTGGGGAGAGAGGCGGGATACCTCTTAATAAAAAGAGGTCTTATACTTGGTATTATTTCACGCACTGATAAAGCCTGTTAAAGTTCAGTTCAGGAGATACCCATTAAAGTCTGAAAGCACATCAAATAAAGAATACAAACGGCTGTGCCTGGGATTCTTAAATAAGAAAAACTTAATTCGCAAGGATAGAAATCTGTTTACATAGCACATTATAATGAGCATAATATCTTTCTTTTTTAACTTCCTCGCGGGTGTTTCTGGGTTCTTTCTAGTTCGCTTCGTTTTACTTAACAGCTTTGTATAGTAAGGAATTCTTTAAGACTAAGTGCTTTTTCACTAACTAAGAGATACCAGGTTATCTAAGGTGTTTAATAAATAACGAGCGCTTATAGGCTGTATTTTTTAAATTCCATATTCCGTATCTAGGATAAATGGAATCGCTTAGATATAATGAATAGTTTTTGCAAATCAAAGTTCTGTGAATTTAGTAGATAAAAGAGAAGTAAGGTAATAGATCACTAACTCGAGATGCGAATTCTAGGTAAGCGCTAATTTTTTACGCACGTATTAAGGTTGGAACCTACTTATAGGATTCGGATTCTTATTATAAAGTAAAATACTCCTAATTTTCAGGAGGATCTTCCAAGAGGGTAGTGGAGGACATATAAGTCTTATAAAAAAGACAAATTAATTATTATAGAGTATGTAAGTGCAGCATATCCTATAGGGAGCTTAGTAAAGGAAAATCATAGTCTGAGTAGTAGCCAATTTCTAAAGGTATATTTACCGGTGAGCAGACAATAAAGTGAATTTTTTAAAAGTTTCTTTCAAATAGGAATCTTTTACTAGACTAATATAATCTAGAGCAGACCGCTTCAGTAATTTAAGGTCTTCCTCTTCTTGACACGAATGGAAGTTCTTTAGATAAAAACCAGAAAATGGGACATGGTGTTATGTTTATACACTTATTGATTAGACAAGGAAGGGTTTAATAGCTCTATGCACGGTAGGGTAGGTTTATAACAAAGTTCTTGCTTGGTTCTTTTTTTGTTTACAGTTTTGATAAAACCAAAGCCAATACTAGGCAATGTGTATCTATCCCCGGGGTTCCCACCACGTTAAATAGGTCTTGTTAAACCCGCGGTAGGTCCTTAGTGTATACTGCCTTTTAGATAATAGAGTAATTCTTTATCAGACCAGATGCCCTAAAACTGGATGCTATGAACCTAGAGTCAAAAACTATACTGCTTAGTAGCACCCTTTCAGTTTATGTCATTTATAACTGCTTATATATACGTAAATACACCCCGTAATCTTAGTAAACGAAACTGTTACTTACAAAAAGCTATTAAAGTGGAAAGAAAAACTTTCATTAAGATTCCCTTTATAACATTAGTAAATACCTTTGACGGAAGTGCTAAAGGAAAAGGGAATACATAAAAGAGTTCCCTCTAGAACTAGAAGAGTCCAGTCATTTGTTATAAAATATAGAAACAAAGGCTAGTTTTAATTTATAAACAAGGTGTTACCTAGAAAATATTTTACTTAAGAAAAAGTCTTATTTAACTAAAAATTCGTAATCTAAATAAGACAATTGCGAATAATCAGCTAGACAATTCTTATGCCAGGTTAATAAAGTTCACCTAGAACCCAGAATGGAGTTAATAAGAGAGTCTTTTATACCTAATAATTTTTATAATAGGAAGAATCTCAATAAGTTTATTTAACGAGTAACTGGACGAAGCAGTTATCTATTACAGGCCTTTTTCTCACGAAAAGGAAAGAGTGTTCTGTTTCTGAGCTTTTCCAGTTGTATTTAGTTCGCAACTGTTTTGTTATACAGATTTATACCCACCCACTCCAAACAAAATCAATTGATTCTGGCAAGTTAACACTCTACGAGGCTCGTTTCTACTTAAGTAAAATAATGCAGAGCAGACAGAATGGTATATTATCTATCCCACTTTTTAGGAAAGGGCTGACAATAAGACTGTAAAATTAGGAGAGATTCGAGTTCAAGCTTTTAGGATCTCTTAACTTTTATAAAGATTGAGACTAGTAAGACTCTGGTTCCACATGAAACCTAATTCGAACTTAGAGGCCTTGGCTTGCTATGAGGGTACTCAGAAGTAGTGCTTTACGGGCCAGCAGTGCGGACTCTTAGGGATTCTCTTTATCTTATTGCTAGTTTGAAATATACAGCATTAGATATGTGCACCCCTTTTTATTTATAGATTTTTTAATACGGAATCCCTCCCCTTTCTTTCTAAGAATTTAAGGTTAGTGAGATTGCAGCAGACACATTCGAGCACACTAGGAGAAGAGAGATAATAGAACTCGTGTTATACACACGTCAGAAAGTCTCAAGGCAAAGTTCTACTTTTTAATAATTAAAAAGAATAGGTTAGTACTTCATAAACGAGAAAGGCAGGAATCTAATCATTTTATAAGCAATTGAATTTGATATAACTAAAGTAAAGAGGAATTCGCAAATAGAATGCCCCATAAGGCAGACTTTCAAAATTGGTGTAGATGAGATAAGTAGGAATAATCCAACCGAACTGCCCCCTAAAAGTATAAGGAAATTCCAGACACATATAAACAGTAGATCTTGAAAAGGAACTTTATTAAGTCATTAACGTAGAAAAAGAAGGAGTTAGTAGACCGTATCCCTTCCTTACACGGGCTTTGTTATTCAAAAAGACTTTTTTGTAACTAGAATACTATGAGCTGGCGGACTTAAGTGAAAGTACTGACCAAGCCCTCACAACTTATATTTATGAAGAACGTAGATTAACTATAGGAATCTTTTTAGTCGTAAAGATCTAAATATACAGGTTAAATACTAATAATTAAAATAAGGAAGTTTACGCTTCTAGCTACCCTAGAGTCTTTGAAATGCTTTAATAGAACTAGGAATCTCTATCTTTTTTGAGTGGATAACTTTGAAGGTGTTGGTAATAGAATCCAATCTAGTGATACAAGAAACACTTAGAATAAGCTGTACTCTAATTGGCAATCCCTGCAAAACTTGAGATAGAGATGGACTTTGACTGTAGTAAAAAATGACTATATTACTGTTTATAACTGGGAACTGGAAGGCCCTCAAACATCTTATAATAACGAATAACTTAAACCTTTTACTTAATAAGAGTGTTTATACCCCCATGCATAATTGGAATAAGTATGCTTTGAACCCTCGTGTGTCATTATCATAAAGTATATGACAGGGCAGCTTAGATTAGAGAGTGAACTTATGTTATACAATGGAAACGAAGCCCTCTCCAAGGTATCCATCACTAACCAAATAAAGGTTAGGTGCTATAAAGTACTTTATAGTATTATCTTATTACTTACATATTTTCTTACTTCCGAAAACTTAACTATTACTGGTTAGATTAGGACTACAATTTCTTAATAGATGTCCTATAAAAGTGGAGCAGCGTAAGAATGAAAAAAAAAATTACTAACCTTAGACTAGCAAAACTCAGGATTGACCTTCCATAGTAGGAAGAGGTTTAATTAAAATAGTAAACCCTAGAGATTCTAAGGAATTACCTTACATATAAACTAAAACGACTCCTTAGGATTACCCATATTTCTCATATCTTATATACGAAAGAAAAGCCGCGCCCTTTATAAAGTCTATTCTTTACATCTTGGTTGGTAATCCCAATTTTACTTACTGAGATTCAAGCCCAGAAGAAACCCCTATTAAGTACTCATACTACTCAACCTTTACAAAAGACCTCCTCGGATTAAAAATATATAAGGCCCGGGACTCCAGGAGGTCGTTAGGATAATTTTTTTGGATAAGGATAAGAGCAAGACTTATTTATTTTAGAAAACAAGAGGCGGGTAAGGATTTGCTAGGGTTTTTATTTTAATCTTAAAAGGTAGCTTTTCTGGCGTAATACATATACTTAACGATACCTTTTTCATTTTAGGAGTAACCCACTCTTTCACCGAAGTAAAACTTAGCGATTTAAGAGCTGAGGAGCAATAAATATATAGCAAATCCTTTATAAGTCACAACTTTAAAGCTAATCAAGTTTCATTTACAGAAATTCCCTAATTTAATAAGATTTCTAGGATATGTAAGACTACACATATTACGCAACTAATATATATATAACTCTAGGAAAGTACTAACTCTTTAACTGCAGGCGGTACCCTTTTTTAGCTCCTTAATTACAAATAAAAGCCTAGCACTTCAAATACTTTGGGTACTCTAGGAATAAAGGAACTCCTGTATGGGCTACAAAAATTAACCATAGAACTCAGAGTAGTAGCTCTACTAGTTAGGTGTAAAGCCTAGAATAGAAGGGAATATTTTTCTTTATGTCACCGATTCAAAACCTGCGGCAAAGATTCCTTTATTTTTATGTGGTATTCCAAGCTACAATACATTGCTCACTCGTATTTCCTTCTTTTAAAAATTTCTTTTTACAGAGCTAGCCTTGGACCAGTACTTTGCATAGCCTAAAGTAGAAAGAAAAATATTAAGCTTGGTACGCGGATTTACCGGCATAAGGTTTTAAGAATCTTGAAGCCTACCCCTTTTTGGAAATAGATTTTACACCCAGTTGTACTCAAAATAAGAAAGTATCGGAAAAGGAGAGCGGAATTTCCTATTAAAGGTTGGTTACAGGTGATATAAGCACTTCGTAAAGGATTCGAGTGCCCTTTTTTATAAATATCTTCTATTCCTAGATGTTAATAAGAAGGTGTTGTTGGGCGTTGAGGGTTCCAGAGGAATTTAGAATATCCGAGTTCAATCAGAGAGATAACTTCTTTGTCAAACTCCGGGGTTCCTTATTAGCAAGATACAGAATATAATATAAAGACAAGGAAGGGTCCTGTGACTGTAGAGTTTCGGACTATTCAATCTGTTTTTAAGCTAGAATATCCTTGTCCTTTCAAAATAAGTCAAAATAAAAGTTATGTTTCCTTTTAGAAAGGGACACTTTTGATAGTGAAAGAATAGGGCAAAGCACTTGTTTCGTTTTGAATCCTTGAGGAGAACTCATGAATAATAATGACTAAAAGTTCGTAGTTCAATCAAGCCTTAGTTCCTTGTTTAAGAGAGATCTTGCTATCTATAGTAATACTGCACTGTTTGATAGTTAAGTAACAATTCTTCTCAATATCTCCGCATTCTTTAAAACCCGCAGGAGTTTTTTAAAGGACTTCGAGGTACCTAGTTAATACAAAATTCCGGATATCATGGATTGGTGTCGGGTAAGTTTAACTGTAAGTTAACTCAAGGAATACTCTTGTATAGGTCTTTGTCCTGAAGAAGTACGAATCTCTCACGCAGCTATATGTTTTTTTGTTAAAATCTTTTAGGAACCCTTTTCGGCGTAAGGGAATAAAAAGGAAGTCTATGATATAATAAATATAATTGTTGTCTCTAAGAGAGGGGATACTTCTAGGTGTGTGAAATAAAGTAACGGGATATAAGTATAAGAGAAGAAGCTCTTAAGAGAGGCCCTATTTCCACAAGAACCAGAAATCAACCAGACAAACACTCAAGAAAGAGGGTAAGGAAATTGACTTTCCCTATATCTATTGTACTTATTGAGGGTTTTTGCTAAGTATAGAAGATTCGCTAACGCTAAAGCCAGAGGAATCCGGTTGCATTTCCCACATATAGTATGTATAAAAAGCCATTCCTATTATCTTAAATTACAAGTCGAAATACCCCAAAATACTCTTAATTTTTATGGAAAAGGAGACCTTTTAATTATAGTTTCATACGACTTTTCTCAGAAGTTTTAGTAAAGTAGGAAGCAAAATGAATAGGTAAAATCCAATAAATAGTATAAAGACTGCCTTTAATAATCAGACAAATACTAACAAGAATTCTAAGCTAAAAATATAGCTAAGAGACTCCTCTTAGGAAATGGAGGTCCGATGAAAGTAATACAAATGCACTTTACCTACTAAAAACTTTATTCAATATCGCACGGGCTTAGGAGGACCCTTTTGGGGCCCTTTTTAATTTAGGACAAGATCTATACAAATATCTTACCCACCTTGTGTCTATTTTACTATATTCCCAGAATTACTGGGTTCTTTCTTTTGTGACAAACTTTGAGAAATTTCCTCAATTAAATGAATTCCGGAGTTTACCGGATACTTTTGGTGCTTTTTCCGTTCTCTTTTATTGGCAAATTCCTTTTATATTAGTACAATAAACAACACGCTCTAACTTTTTCTAAAATTACGAAAAAGTTACGATGTAACTAGGGGTTTCTAAAGTACTAAATAAGATTTTTCTTTAAGATTTAAGATTATAAAGGAATCTATCTATATTTAATTATTAACTGTGAGTCATTTTTTAAACTAACCAATGCCCTAATTTTATATAAGACATCTTTGTACATTTTCACATTAAAATAATCGAATCCTTAAACTAAGAATCTAGAAATTCTTGTAGTATAGAGAGCCCAGTTTCTCTTTTAAATTACTTCTATTTCGTGGCAATTAGGCATTGATGCAGAAAGAGCAAAGTCAAACTATTATATACGAATAGACCAAAACCAAAGTTGCGAGTAGTTTTTTTGATCCAAGTCCTATCGCGTAAACACGAAACATATTAAGCCACTTCATTAACCGAAAAGAAAAAGCATAAACCATCTATTCGTAACTGCATCAAGCAGAAACTTAGTTGAACACATTTGTTAAATTATACAACAAAAAGATTGAAATAGTAGCGCTAGAATTCCAGCATTGCTCACAAAACTAGAAAGGCTGAATACGACAGGTTCAAGTCCATCAGCTGCTTTTGTCACAAGGGACAATTACAGTTTAGGGGAATTCCGCATAAGCAAAAACAGAGAAACACAAAAGCAACCCTTACACTGCTTAAGAAAGAGTGAGCTCTTAAAGAATCCACTAAATATAAAGAGTATTCTTCGCCAAGGAATAAAGTAACCATCCTCTCCTTTGTTTCAGAAATAGTACTAAGAAGCTGTATAATATAGTGTAATGATTCCAAGGAAGATATGCGTAAACCTACGGCCTTACGGTCGATTCTATCATTTTTCGAAGCGAGACATTCTTTAGTTTTGAGTTACCAAATAGAAATTTGAATTATGCGACTCGAACCAACGATATACTTGTCAATTCACAAGCGCTCTACCAAGTCTCTAGTAACAGTAGTGAACCCGCGCGCACTACTTCGAGTTAGTAATGCCCTAACTTTTCAATACAATAAGTACTGTACACTCTAAACAACCTACCAGGTAGCCTACGGAGTACTTGTAAAAAGGAGGGTTGATTATAAAGTCTATTTTATATAAGTGATTTTGATTCCCCTCTTTTTGATAGCTTGTACTTATTTAGCTGCTTCCTCCTATCTTATAATTAAAATGAGTAGCTTCTAGACTGCAAGAAAGACCTATACTGGTCCGGGGTTGTCGGCTTACAGGAATATCTCAATATACGAGTTCTTGACCTTTCTTATGCAAGCTTATACATTTCGGGCGGGACCTTCGGCTTTTTGCTAAGGCTATATAGATGGAGCATGACTTCTTGTGAATGCCTGTTAAGTATTTACATTATCTTGAAATCTCGCCGGGAGTCTGGTTTAAGTTTTAGGGCGTTCCTTGGTAATTATTTCACTCATAAAAACTTGTTAACTTTAATTTCACATCTACTTGCAGGTTTGACTATTATTTTTTTGTTAGGTAAAGGGCTCCTTTCCACTTATTCCCCTTGGTTAAGCACATGTGTTATAATAATATAATCAAAACTCCTTCTTAGTAATGGACCCAGAGTTATTAACTATTTAATAGCTGTTTTCGGGTGCTAATTTAGAAAAATTACAGCCTATAAGCTAGTAACACTAAACCTTGATCTATAATCTCTACCGAACTAATAGTGTAGGGTAGAACTTAAGAGACTATAAAGCCTTCTAGTAGGATATTAAATGAGGCACTTATTATCTAATAAGCAATCTTTTCAACACTTATAGATATGACCTCCGATTTTCCTAAAAAATGGATAAAACTAAAGTTTCTTTTCGAGCAAAGTGAAAATCAAGGCTATATTCTTCTAAGTATCAGAAATAAGATATACTTAGCTTGCATCTAAACAAGTAAACTTGACGAAAAGCTTGGTGTGATCAGCGGCTTACAAAGTTTATATGGATAAATACCAAAATTATACCCTAGTGAGGAAGAGCAAAAGCAGTCTTTTAATAACTTATATAGAAATAGTATAGCAATATATTTAGATCTTCTTGTCTGCTTTTCCAATGTAGTGAGTAAAGTAAGCAGTGATTTTCCGTGGAATGAAAGTGGTAGAACATGGGGTAGTTTGATTGTCATCCAAAGGTTCCAGTGGTATTATGCTCTGTTTGAAAAGCTAAGAGTTCTGTAAAGCCATTTTCTAGGAGTTGCTTGTTTCTTTGTTTCTAGGTGCTGAGTCAAGACTATGGTCTAGCCAAGAAAGTTCTTTCTCTGAGGAAAGGCAAGGGTAAAGCTATGAAGACAGTTACTCAGGAGAAGAGTAAGAGTATCCTATTGTATTTACTGAGCTATTGGGGTTCCTTCAACTGACGCTATATTTTTTTTATAAATGCAATTAGAATTCCACTGGGGACTACTCTTATCCGAGAGAAGTAGTGAAATCACGAAGCCTCCTATCAATTTCGAAGTAGAACATTAATTCGTCAGTACAAATTATGCAGTTTTTCTATGACTTAATGAGTCTGAAACACAAATCGGGTTCTTTACAAAGTTGAATAATTTATACCCTTACAGATAATTGTGCTTACTTAAGCTCCTTAAAACCCTTCCAGAGTTCCCTATGCATCTCTCAGTGCTTCAGGATCCGCTAAAGCGTTAGTCCATTTCTTCAACTTATAAACTAGTCTTGATTTACCTCTTACAGGAAGAAAACTTTGATTAGTAGGGTCAGGACCCTTAACAATATTTATAAAAGAGGTCTGTTTTATAGAGTCTTTATAGATCTTATCCTTAATTGGTTATGTTCTTTTTTTATCCTAAAATTCCAAATATTTAATGTGTAATGATAGATTTTCTTAATAGGAAGTCCAAGCAGCCCAGGGTGGAGGAAACTCCTAATTCCAAAGTATCCTATATAATTAGATTAGTAACCTACTTAGTCCACTTATACAGTGGTGTATAATAACGGAACTTTTTCAGTACCATTATAAAGAAAGTACGGACTTATAGAATCCTGAGCAGCCTACGCGGAAGTTCTTTCACTTTTTGCAAGAGGTGTCTCAAAGCCCTTTTTTAGTCAGGTGGTACTCTGCTTACTTAATATAACTATACCCAATACACTTTATTACTATCTATTACACAAAAAAATCTAATTAAAATAAAGAGTAAGAACTACTATAGAATACTTACTTATATAAAGAGTAATCCCCAACTAGAGCTACTGGTCACTACAAGACAAAGACAGGGATACACGGGCTCCCCTAGGAGGAGTCCCAGTACCCATAAGAAAGATAGAACCCATAAGCTCCATAGTGAATGAGTAAAGACATAGGTAGAACGGAGGAGTTGCTTTCCTCTTTCTGCTACCTAGTTTTCTTTTTCTAGTTATCAAACCAAACAAAAGCAAATCAATTCAATCAATTAAGAAAGAAGGTATACAGAATAAAACAAGGCTCCAAAAGAGTCCGCTAGAGAATAAGAGTCTAGTTATGAGTACAGGAGGTATTCTCAGGTAGAACCCATAACAAGAAGGAGTCTAAAGTAAAAAAGGGCACTTAGGAATAAAACTAAGGGTTACTTGTAACTCATAACTTCTTAACTGGATACGGAAGAATAGAGCCTTGACTTTCACCGACTTTAATATGAAACCTAGAAAACCAAAGGAGTCCTTTCTTTCTGCTCAGAAGGTGGAAGGTATAGCATAAGGTTTTTGCAGCTATAGATAAGTTTTTTTACTAGAACCTTGGTAATAAAGGAAGCATCGTATCTATTACTTTGAATTCTTTAACCAAACAAAAGCAAATACTAGTTGAAGAAAATTAGCCTAAATTCTTAACAATATTGCATTTCCTTGAACTATATATACTATTTTTATAAATGAGAGTACGTGAAGGAATAGACTAATACTTGCTCTTTCAAAGGGTTTGCTGTAGTAGAAACATAGCCTTGCTTATTCTGCAAAAAGGCGCCTTTATTACTTAATTTAACTTACAAAATTGGTGTATGTATTATACTCGTTGGGAAATACACTTAATAAAACCTGTATCCCTATAAATTAGCAAGTCCTTAAGCAATAAAAGTTATGCTAGCAAAGGCTCCATTCACCTGAGGGGAAATAAAAGAATTGTTCAGATAGTATGTTTTAAACTAAGATTTTAGGCAAGGCAGGGGAAAAAGGGTACTCTCGGAATTTAGCGGATAAGTTGTAAGAGCTATGTAACACATTGGTTGACAGCTTCTTAGTATTATTATAGAGCCCACTACTTCTTAGCCTTGAGTTTTTGTTATACCACGTAAAGGTTGCTATTATTATCTAGCCGTACCTATACCAAAGTTTAGATACACAATTAATCGATTCGATCGATGATTTAATTTAACAAATTCAACATATTTACTAATTTAAAAGACATATACGAAATATTGTAATTTAAATGGCGAGACTCCGGGTTACCTAATAACCTATTTAATTATTCTTGGGCCTTCCATATCTATATGCAATTCTTCCTATAATAGAGAGCTGTTTGCCTTATTAAGTGTCTTACCTGCTACAACTTATTAGACCTGGACATTTTTAATATCAGTATTACATTGAAATACTTAAAGTTAAAATATTAAAACTTAATAGGATCTAGGTAAACCGAATTAGAGGGTATATAGTTAAAAACCGGAATCGTGTTAAGCAAGTATTCCTTGTACTTGCTCTGAGGAATTGAATATTATTATATGAGTTCTACTTCTAAAATAAGAGTAGTTCCTATCAAAAGCAGAAGTTCTAGAAATTCAGGATAAAGGCATAGCCCCGAGCAGCTTTGCTAGTATTTTAATTATAAAATTTCTTAGACAGTCCTCTCTTTCTAAGGCTCTTAGACCCATATAATTAGGTAAGAGTTTCTAAACCAGTTCCCTATTAGTTAAGAATGTATTAAAAGAGCATCAATCCAGAATATAGTAGTTGCTTGATAAATATAAGAAATAAGTAACTCTTGTTAAAAATTGCCTTATATTTTAACTGCTGTAGTATAAAGTTAATAAATACTAAACAAATAACCTTTCCTCCTTCTATCCCAATAACTACCAAAATCCTCGGCTTATAGAACAAAAAGAATTACTTTACCTAATGTTTAAAGACCATCTCTTTTTGAATTTAGTTTTGTACCAAAGACTCCTCCTTTATCTCAACCTGGATTTTAATCACGGAGTCTTTTTCTATAAACAAATAACACAGAATTTTACTCAGACTCTCTAATACTAACTAAACTTATAATATAGAGATATTCATACATAAACTAGATAATATACTTCCTTATTAGAAGATACATAGGGAATACAGGTATAGTTACACTAGGTACAGGTAACAAGAAGAGTATAGCTCTGAAGAAAGTTACAAAGACACAGATGGAGAAGTCAAGTGAATAAGAAGTTTTAGTTCTCTAACGGTAGGCTTATAACAGAAAGGATTAACTTCAGGATTACAAAGCGGCTTTGGTTTATGTACCCATAAATTCCTAAAATTTGAAGCTACTATAGAGAATATAGATCAAAAATTTTTGGGACATAAAAAGAAAGGGATTCCTGTATTGTAAGTAGCTACGCTTTTGAGATAGCCATACAAGATTTCAAATAGAGTTTCCGTATCTAAGGAAATTCTGTGTTTTGTTGTAACTTCAATTTATATCGTAGGCGGGTAACAAGTAGTATTCTTCATTTAACTCTAAAAATTCTTTTTAGTATAACACCAAGTTACGTATAAGTAGATTTTTTTACTAAGAACTTTGTTTTAAAAAAGATAAAGCCGAAGGCCGACTAAAACAAGGGAAAAGGTCTGAGTTCTGCTGGAGATTCCGATGAGGAAAAGATTAAGATAAACCTAGTTAGAATAAATAGGGGATTAGTTACTGAGCCTTTTAGCGCTCCTTTGATTTTTATATAATGCATGTTCTTCCATTTATCAACTTTATGACAAAAATAAGGAGCTTATTTAATTTCTTTACAAATGGAGAGGTTTAATCCTTAATTACCGTAAAACTGTACTTTTTGGAACCCTTGTATACATAAGGAAATACTTAATTTACAAAATCTTGGATAAAGCTAGTAGAAATTCTTCCTTTTCGGGTTTTTGTAATAAACAAATTAGTAGCAAGATTGGCCTTTTTGCAAAAAAAATCTACGGGAAGACCCAAGATTCTCTTTCCCCTCGTTTTGAATTTCACTCCTTTTGTATCTTTATACTTTGTC
This sequence comes from Pelargonium cotyledonis, assembly GCA_036897625.1. Lineage (NCBI taxonomy): Eukaryota > Viridiplantae > Streptophyta > Magnoliopsida > Geraniales > Geraniaceae > Pelargonium > Pelargonium cotyledonis. The sequence goes on from JAYMTA010000001.1 coordinate 198,445, forward strand.
TAGTTTTGGTAAAAATCTAACTAGGGGACTGCTTAAGACTCTTCGAGAGAGCTTCAAACAAAAGGGTTAGTACTTTTTCATATAAGAATAGCTTTGTGGATACAGGTGTCAATAAGACAGGGCTCTATTAAACTATAAATGCTAGTTAAGGGTTCTTGTACTTCTAACAGGATTACACATAAATAAAGTATATAGAAAAAGTAGGCAGTAACATCGTTAGAATAATAAATATTATAGAGTTTTATGAACTAACTGTCTTACTATAAGACATTCTCGCTCGGAAATATTTGGGCTTCCTAGATTAGGGATTTTTACCATTTTGATACTTGTCCATAACTGGAATTTCTAATAATTACCAGGACCCTCTCCTTTCATTTCAATAAGAATAGAGTTTGATTAAAGGTTTAAACAAGGTATCGTTTTATCAACTCCCCAATTCCCTCGCCGGTTTTTTTTTCAGAACGAACGTGTAGATCCTTGCAATTAGATCCGGGTGTTGCTGCGTTTGTGTATACAAGTATTTAATGTAATACCTCTAATTAAAGTCCACTTTTAAAAGGGGTGCTTTTACTGAGTATTTACTTTTGGGTCCTTGTCAAACTAAGTTAAGATTTCAAAGGTATACTTTTTAGACTTAAGCGAGGGGTTTTCTCTAATAAATTTAGTTGAAAAGCTTTCAAAAGCAGAGGGATAAGGTTCTTTATAAAAGTTTAGTACCGTGAGGGTATTGCAACGTCTTTCTTGTCTAATGCTATTAAGTGGATACGTGATAGGGTTCTCTTGGTTATAGATAGGTATAGAAAGAACTCTTAGTAGGATACTCGTAATTCAGTAGATAGCGTCTTTCCTCCTATATATATAACAATTACTAAAAATGTAGACTAGTTTAAAATTACTATGGGCATCCAGAGAAAGATAAAGAAAGTCTTTGTTCTTATCTACGCGGGACTTGTCTTGCAAATGAATACAAGAATCTAATTTAGTTTAGCTTAAAACGGGAAATTTACAAATATTTCCTGGCTAGCAAAAGGAATCAATTCTTCTGGGCACTCCTTAGGAATCTCTTGAGTTACTCTAAGTCTTTCTCTGAGGACCCCCTTTTGCTAGTATAATAAAGGAAATCTAAACCGTCGTACGAAACTCTCCAAATTAAGGTCAATCAAAGGAAACTCAATATCAAGTAAGGAAATACAGATTGTATGGAATTTATGAGTACTTGTTTCTGCTGTATAAAAAGGTAGAATCTACCCTACCCTTGAAATTCGATAGAGCGTGGGTTGGGTACTAAATCGAGTCTCTAGTCATAGAAAAGACAGCTATGCCAAATCACTTGATACATTTCTGAGAAAGAGAAGGCTACTTCTAAGCAAGGAAGTCTCGGATCCCTATTATGGCAAGGGGTCTTCGATCTCAATCAAGTAAATTATTGTTTCATTCTCTCGCCAGTACCTAGAGAACTTCCTATTGAGTAGTCAATTCGAAAAGAGCAAGACCTCTCTTTGCTTTTGACAGCTTCTGCTTCTTCTAAAAGTACCCGCGTGGGTTCTCCCCGATCCATTATTGAGATTATAGAATTTCCTTACTATCAAAAACCCTTACAAGACAAAAATGAGTCGTTATTTATACCCCACAGGAGCCCATAGAACTTGTTACCCTTAGCTTTTAATCCGCTATCTCTTACTAAAGGAAAGCCTTATGACTCACATAAAAGGGATCCAGTCTCTGAAATGCATAGCAAGCCTTTTATTAAAAGTAAAGGAATTGAGTCCGTTTCAATGTCTAAAGCAAGACACGCTTAGTAATAAATACTTAGTTTTCTTTGCACTTAAAGTATTAGTTATTCTTCAGGAATTTACAAAAAAAAGGCTGTCAATGGCGAGGACCCCCTTCTTAATAAACAAGATAGCTAGGCCAAAAGGCTACTACGAATGGGCCCTTATTGGAGTAGAATAATTTTACAAAACCTGTACGTTTTACCTGATAAAATCAGTGTATCCCAAAAAAGCAGGATGAGATTTCCCTTAACGTGTCCTAAAAACTCTGAACGTTTCCAATATATTACACATAATACTAAAGCTTTAACTAGGCTTTCCGCAGAATTACAAGAACCGGCTATCTTGTTCTATCTAGGCTGCCACAGAAACTCACTGGTATGCGTCTCCGGATATCTTTATATTTCTGGGGTTTTCACTACCAACTTTTATCTGACTTTTTATATGGATAGCTTCTTCTTTAGTTTGGATTGATAGTACTATGCTTTTTATTGCTGCAGCGACTTTATCTGTATATTCAATTTTCATTCCTTTTCTCGCTTTAGAATTTTTCTCAAGAAAAAGCCCTTCATCTAAGTTATAATTTAGCTTCTTGCACCTAACAGAAAAATAATAAGTTCTCTATTTATGAATTCTCTAGTCTGTTAGTCAGCCTGCCTTTTTATAGGAAACAGCTCTCTCTGGATTTAATTATATATACCAATAAATTAAAATTTCGGCAAAGTTTATTTAAAAAACTAGACAGCGCAGGACTTGAACCTACGACATTAAAAACGAAAGCACTCTTGCATATCCGAAACAAAGCAAAGAATTAATAGAGTCCTACAAGATCTTAATAAGGGGTAGGAAATTATCAGGTCTAAAACCTTTTGTGGACTACCTTACAGACTAGAACAACATAGCTGCTACACTAAATAAAGAACTTTTGCTTCAACTCCTTATAAATCCTGAAAATCTTAAGCTTAGAACCAGAACATGAAATACTTTATAATTAATAACGGAAAGCCAAATCAAATCCATCTCAATTAAGAGCAATAACAAAAACGGATTCTAAGCCCATTGCCTAAGAATACTATCCTGCAATGTGTTTTGTACATTTTCCTGCTGATAGTCTAAGATTTTAGGAAATAAGAAATTCTGGAAAAAAGGGTCCTTTCTGGGAAGTCACAATTACAAGTATTTAAGGTTTTAAGGTTCTGGTTTTCTAGAGAGTCAAGATTTTGAGTGATAAAGATTTGAAGCTAATTTCCTGTGAAGTGAAAGGTTTCGGGACCATTAAGAGGATTTATAATATAGTAAATCAAATGTTTTATGAGTTAAATGTATCAACTGCTTCTTAAAAAAGGGGGTACTACCCGAACTAAGACATTATACCGTAAACTTTATAGGCCTATTCTATTAAATTTGTATTCAGGATTTGGAAAGTATTGACTCTTCACTCTGAAATTCCCGGTTTAGTGAGTAAAGGAAGTAGCCTGTTCAAATTCCCTAGGTTCTCTGGGTAATTAAACAAGTTAGGAGTCTTTTCTAATATAAAGTAAGCAAGGTTTTATTCCTTTTTTCTAAAGGAGGGATTCTTATCAAACGTAGGAAAGATTGAGTCTAAAGGTCTCCAGTCAAAAGCTCCTAAACTTAGATATATAAGATTCTAGAAAGTCACTTTTCAATTTCATTTGTATTCCCTTTTATTAGCATTTAGAAACTTTATATTATATTGTTTGGATTGGTTTGGTTAAAGAGTTTTTGGGGAGAATAGGATATTTTGTAAATAAGGAAGTTTCCGACCTGTGTAAGTAAGCTCATTAGCTTGTTAACAGCTCTTCTGTGTCTAGTTGTTCATAAGCCAGTATAATAATTAGGGGATTTGCTTTATTTATTCTGTCATGCTTGTTTTACCCAAAGTACAAATAAAAATAAGAGAAGGAATTCTAAACTATTTAGTAAGAGTTCCCTTTAATAAGGAGGTATTTAAATATAAGGAATTTATAATATAATAGGAAATCTTTGGTTTCTTAATTTCAGGGGGATTCTCTATCTAGGCGAATTATCCTGTTAGTTTAGTTTTCCTAATAAAGCGCTGTTAAAGATTCTAATTATTGTCTTGAGGGAAAGCTGATAAAGGTAGTTTAGATAAGTTGCTATTATAGAATTTCCTTCACAGACTTTGGAATAGGTTTAGGATAGGAGGTGTAGCTCTGTAGTACTCTAAAGTTCTAAAGTATAGATACACAATTGTAGGTTCCTAATTAGTTCCTAAATAGAATAGAGGAATCTTATTTTCTTTTTTAGGTTAGGATTGAAGCTACAGTTGTTCTGAGAAGCTCTTTCTAGGCGAGTTTACTTGTATTAGTTCCTCCTTGTTAAGGCCAAGCTATTGATTCTAAGAAAACGGTATTCCGGTATTTGTAGTTTAACAATGAAATGAATGTATTCCAGAGCTTATTAGGTCTAAAGTAAAGGTACGAAGTGCTTAAATAGAGAGGTTTGTTCTATTCTAAAGCTTAGATCTCTTCATATCATAACAGATTAGTTATTCATCATGACTGATTAGTTCTTTACTTTGTTCTGGAAACCAGTATTTACGGTAAAGGAATTGCTTCAAATACTTTAAAGAATTGGCACTTGTAAGAAGTTACTAATTTCTAGCTTGTATAGTCCTAATTAATTTCCTAAGGATCCGATCTATCAGGTTTAGCAGGAGCCTGTAAAGGTGTAAAGTCTATCCGATCTAAGTAAAGGTGTTTAAGATAAGGATTTCCTAAAAAGGAGAGTTGATTCTTGATTGAAGTAGATTCCTAAGCATATACCGGTAATTCTAAGAAAATGTATTCTTATTTTGTGGCTCCTTGTAAGCAAGTTAGTTTACTTGGATAAGGAAGTCTCGATTCTGTATAGCAAGCGATCATCAGCAGGGAGTATTAGATTTCTTTTGTATTCCTGGTTTAGTTCTTAATCCTTTTGACTTGGGAATTTAGTGCTATTTGTACTTACTGTATAGCCGATAACTAATTTCATTTCCTTTTTTTGAGAGTGGATTCCAGGTTTTGGAGGTTTAATGGAAAGCTGTCATGCATGCCGGCATTGATTCTAATACTAAGAATTGTTGTTGGACATGAACCTATTAGTCTCATTTATTTAATGTAACAGCAGCTGAGGATTGAGTTCCTAACCAGTGAGGGTTGTAGTCGCTTGAGGGAAACTGTAGCAAGCTCTTTGGTTGTTGCAGGATGAGTACTTGAAGCTGGAGAGTCTCCGATAATTATTGACGGTAAAGTAGATAATCCTAATAAATAGTATTCCGATCTAGTAAAGGAGTTAAAGATTCCAATGCTTATGAAGGACCAGGTTTTATTGTCTTGCTCATGTCAGTCAAAAGAGACTCATAATTCTTAGTTCCTGATAAACCTAATAATAAGTTACTTAAACTATAGGAATTGGTATCCTTATTTCTATTACTATTTCCTTTTGTTCGTAAAGCACTAATTAATAAGCAAATCTTATTATTATGCGCCGGTATCGCAGGGTTGTATACTGATTGCCAAGGTAGGTAATATTCATTTCCTAACCTGTCAATTCAATTTAGGTGTTTGACTTTTTGTACTCATTCTGGGTGTACCAATTAGAACCCAAACCGAACTCTGCTGTACTTCGTGTTCTTGCTTGTATTGTATAACTCAGGCTTTCCCAGTACAGATTATTACCTTTGACTAGAAATCCTCTCTTTCAAATCCTAGTAACATGCTCTTAAGTTTCTAATTTTGTCAGCTTCTCTTCAGTGTTTTAACTTACTAATCCTAGGAACTTACAGGAATTACAGCTCTCTTTACTAGAATGAATAGAATGTACTTCTTCTTAGGAACAAACTAGAAAGACTCTTCTCCTTTTGTTAGAATTCCTCTTAGTAAGCCGGTCTATTAACAGTTGGCAAAGGAGCTAATTAATGTCTTCTTTGTATCTTAGCAGTCCAAGCTCGTCTTCTTGGTAAAGCAAGTTTACTTTACTTCTGTGTAAGCTGGTAACTCTAATAGATTCTTTGATAAGTCCTAGGAATTTCATTTCTATAAGATTGTTTAGGAAAGAACTATACTCTAAATCCACTCACTTGTTCGAAACTAACTAATCTAAAAAGGAACATGAATCACAAAGTCTCTGTAATTACCTGTACGCTTCAGTAACCTATTCTCTATTTTCTCTGTCCCAGCTAACGCTTATATGCAGGTATCGCATTGGTTCTATAGTCCCTCCTGTCAACTTCAACATTTCCTAACCCGTCCTAACCGGTGTTTGACTTCTTGTACTCATTTACTGGTGCTTGCCAATTGAAATCCTTATAACCTAACCAACTTCCAATACAGGGCATATAAATGCTCCTTACTTCTGCTCAGCTCTTGCCCTCAAAAGTGCCTTAAGCTGCTCTAGTTTCATTCCTTCGCCCCTTGCTAAATTCTGATTCTAAAACATTCTAGAGGTTAAAAGAAGTCCTTTAATCTATAGAATTTCCTATTTCTATTTCCTAGGTTAAAAGTAGACTACCTCCGATAAGGGGCATAACATAAGACGTTTTACAAGTATTCAATTTTCAGTGTACAAGGTTTCAAATCTTAAGCTCTGAAAGGGCACCTCTTTTTGGTGTAAGGAAGATATTAAGACCCTTTTAGTTACTTTATCTAGTAGAATACCTTTTGATTTAAGTTGATTTAAGACTCAAAAACTTATATATATAGAAAAACGGGCTTCTCTTTTTATAGTTTTAAAGCTATTTAATGGACTCCTTTTAACTTGCTCCAAGTCGAACTTCTTACTTTATTACTAAAACCTGTACTTGGAAAAGGACCTCGTCTGAATGAATACCTCAAAAGCGGAATCTTCCCTATTTTACTATGGCTCTCCTAAAGTTAGATCACTAGACTTTATAAGATTTATAAGAACTGAGGGTTCTATTATTTACTTTCTCTGGTTCGAAGCTCCTACTTGGTAATTTCCATCGAATACAGATTCCCCCTACCGTGCGATATGAGTCTCATTTTACTAGAGTAAGTCATAAAAGACTTCTAATTTGAAACCCGTAGATATAGTATAGACTTCCGAGTCCAGAGCTCACTATCCGAAACCTTTGATCTCTACTTTACCCAATATAGTTCTTTCAGAACCCCTTATAAGTAACAGGGTTCAATATGCAGATATTCAATGCATAGAATTTTTATGTACCCAAGAGCTGCTAAAGTGCACTTAGTGAAGTAGTACCCTCTAATTCCTGCCAATGTATCCAGACTTTGGTTTTCTAATAAAAACGAGCTCGAAAGGGGCCTTAGAATTCTTAAATGAATTAAATAAGGAGGATATTATCTGTACAAGCAAAAAACCTCTTTGAAAACCTAGTTCTTAGAGAAGTACACTGAGATCTCTCTATTATTCATTAACTAATGGGTGTTAAGAACTACGATTTATAACATTCCTATATTACTTAGGTTTTATACAACAGCATACCTGACGGCCCCCACTAGCAAGGTTAAAGTGTTATGAGTTGAGTAAATCTAACCCCGCGGAGCCACGAATCGCTGTAGTCCCGCTATCCTTTTTTAAATAAAGCTTTACAGGTATATATTAAAAACAAGACTCTTACCTCAGGGTTGGAAAAGTCAGTTAGCCTGATAGAAAAGAAAAAAGAGCTTCCCGCGTCCTTATTATAAATTCTATAAAAGCCTTTTTATTACTATATTTCGTGATTAAGAAGATAATTGCCAACAGAGTTCCATAAGTTTTGACCCAACTCAGAGCCGAATATATTGATTAAAAGGTTTATGACAAAGCGGATAATCCATGCGCCAAAAAGAGGAAAAACATCCGGATATATCTTTTTTCTAGCGAGCAAGGAAATGCTTAAATAAAGAAAGAACTTTTCTAGCTCGATTAAGTCGAGGTTAAGCTCAGAATCCAAATAAAATAGTTTTTGGTTGATAACTTTAATTTGAGCATAAAGGAAAACTTTAAAGTATGGAACTTATAATACACGTTATCCTAAAGAAATTTAACTCCGGTTAATGTGTATTTATCTTTTGTAAATTTAGTATCTTAAATCGGGGAATTCTTTAAACTTACTCAACTTTTTTTTTTAATTAGTACTTTTAATCAGTAAGCGCGCATTAGAACGCAAAAACTCGAGGACCTTTGTATTCATTATATTTAAGAGTTTTCAGGCCTACCCGTGCCAAGAATACGAACTGGAACCTTTTGACATTGTTTGTAAAAAGTAGGTATTTAGTTCCCTGTTCAATAAAGCCGTATAAGTCAAGGACTAAACTTAATAAATTTATTCTAGATTTTCCCTTTATTTAGGATCCCCCGTTATAGGATTTGTACACTAAATTTCAAGTTTTAGTACTTAGTAATGTAAATCTTAATCTGCCCTTCACGGTTCACATAAGCGCTTGTTACTTATGAGCTTTTTTTATCCTTAATTACGCGGTTTTCTTTGCTTTTACTACTTGATATTGTCCATTTACTGACTAACCACTTAGTAAAAGGACGAAACACCTTCCTTTTTTGAAAAAAACCTTAAACAACATTGCCCGTACTTACTCCCTACAATCTAGTAAAGCTGTACAAAGGGTAATCCCTTAGTTATCCTAGAAATCCCAGTACAAATTTTATATAGAATTCCAATCCATAATACAAGCTTTTATACTAAATTAAGGAAATTCCGTCTTAGGATAGCACCCGCCAATACAAATTTAATCTTTTATAAATAACTTAACTAAAGGTTTTAGCGAGTAAAGTAGAGCTTTTATAAATCCGTTGGGGTGTCCTAGTCAAGTATTTATTATTTAAAATACAGTGGTATAGCGGAATTCTGTTATACTGCAATTCGGCAGGTTCAAAACAAATATACACAGAGTTATTTACTACTAATGAAGCACAAAAGAAGCATTTGAGCAAGACGTATTTAGACTTACCAGACCCCCGATCCCTTTAATTTAAGAAATTTCCGATAACTAAAACCTGCCTTATTAACTAAAGATAGTCGAGCTACTAAGTCTTTATAGCAAAAAGAATTCTATTATGATAGAGCACCGTGTCCGTTTTTAAGAAAAGCTTGCTTGCATAAGAGCTTTCGAACCCACGCATGATGATTAAAGAACACGTGGTTTACCGCTTCCATATATTTTCTATTTAAAAGCTGGACATTTTTTATTAAACTGACTAGATTGTAAAGTATACAAAATGGGCTAAATCTATTTCTATTTAAGCGATTCCTATTCGTACCTGGACGCCACAGCTTTAGGGTTTTTGGCGGTACTTGGTTATGCATTATATTTCGACTTCCCTTTTATAAAATAACTTTGCAAGTATAGAAGAGAGTTCCTTATTTTTGATATAACAGAATTCTTTGTAATGCGACAGACTTCTCCCGGAATTTCCTAGTTAAAATATCAAGGCGTATTACTAGAAATAGGATTTTAGCTTAGATAAAAATAGCTATCTTTTCTTGGTGTAATCTGTTGCAGCTATGCTATATGTTATAGAGATCCGGGGTCCGTATGCTCCCCGCTCAGCCCCAATAAGAGTCCCAATTCCTTAGCAAGAAGGATGACAAAACATGGCATAATTTAGAGAGTTTTTAGTTTCAGTTTCTACTTCAAGTGCCGGGGAATCCTAAGATATAGAGAACACATTCGCTATTCATAGAGTCCTTATCTTATGTAAAAAAAAGAGAGCGTAGGAGTTTGGTTCAGGAGGACTTGAGCCTATAATTAATAGTTAACCACTTAATCATAGTGATATTTGTATAAGCATACAAAAAGCATACGGGTAAATCTATGTAAATGTAGTAGTATATCAGGATCAGATAAAGAATAAAAAGCTTCTTTAGTTTCTAAATAATTATAGGGTAGTCTCTATAAAATAGATAAAGTATAGAAAATCATTGAATACAGAACTTTTGTACATTATATAAGTCAGGTTATATCAGTCAGTATATTAAGAAGATATTATATTCTTAGAAAAAAAAAGGTGAACTCTGTCTTTGGTAGGAGAAGTCCCCGGGGTATAACTTTCTCTTTTTTGTTTCTAAAGTTAGTTTTTAATGTACATAAAATTGTGTAATAGTACAAGGTGTTTATCTGAAGGTATATCTAGTCACTCTTCGCTTGTATAGTAGCTCTCCTCTCTCAATATTGTATAAGCTTTGTTGATTTTTTTAGTATTTTAGTATCAATTTTAAAAAGATTGCTACAAGGTTTTCATGTAGAGAAAATTTTTAGGGGGATATCCTGGAAATACCACGAAACTAAACAAGAAGGGCTTCGTTTAACGCCTATTTATTAAATATTTTATACAGGAAGTAATATCAGAGTATCTTTAATCTAAGTCGTTAAAGTTTTTGACTTTAAAGAAAGTACTTTTCTAGACTTGAATTCCTAAAAAAAAGAACCAGCAAGGAAAAGAGAAAAGTATAGTGCAAAAGGGCCCTCTTATCCCATAAAAGGGTTTCGTAAGGAAAAATTCCGGATATTATGTTATAACAAATTGAGGGGACTCGCTACGGTATTCTAAGTAGAGGCACCCCAGCGCTAGATCATAGTTAATCCCTCTAAAAAAGGAGTCGGTGTCTTAATAAATCCTTAAAATTCTTGTTGTTAATACTTTTACGTATCTATGCGAGCCTAATCCTTGTGCTTTTCCATATATTTTTATGGGAATTTCTTCTCTCCTTAATCTTTTAATGTTATATAGCTCTTTGCTCCTTTTCGTGTCTGTTATTTAGAATTGGATGAACTTCTTATTATTCTAATTAGTAGAAAATGGATCCATTTATGTTTTACTTGATCTTGTGCTCTTAGCTGGCATCTTTACAGAACTTCCAGGTAACGGAACCCCTGGTATCAATAATCTTACTTAAGTCGTATTGTATATGGGCTCTCAAAAGGAAGAAAATCCTGTGTTAAACTACTAATTGGGAAAATGCGTTTATTATAAAGGCCGGAATCCAGTATTTTATAACATTGCCGGATGCTTTGAACCCCTCAGCTGTCCAGACTAAAAGGGGGCCTCTAACTACTCCCAGCTCCAATGTCAAAACTATATTTAAAAAGCAATGCTCTAAATCAGAAGTCCTAAAAGCTTTTAAAAGCTGGTTAACAAATAGATATGTTCAAAGATATAGAGATTTTAGACCGATATGCTAAGTAGTAGAGTATTTTAGTATTTATTATACCGATTCTAAAACTAGATTCTATTTGTGGGGTTGCTTTTCCAGCAGTTTAAGTTGGTTTTACTATCTCGATTTTTTTAGAAGGAGAAATCGGGCTATGGTACATACGAGAGATCCCTTGACTTAGGCCCTACTTTAAATATTGGCCAATTGGGATACAGAGCGCTCTAGGTCTGAGTTAAATTTTTGGTAATACTTAAGTTTATATAAAAATAAATTAATATTTTCGGTGAATCATAATTAAAGGATTCACAAAAAAGGTGGAGTATGCTTTTGACTCGATGCTACCTAATATTGAATATTGTTAAAAAACTCTAACTAATATATATTTAAGAGCTCACTCGCTTGAAAAAAAAACAGGTTTTTTTTGTTCCTAGTATACTGAGTACAGGGGAGTCATACGTGTTTTGAATTAGATGGAATTTTTAAACTAATTGTGGGGTATTACACACTCTGTGTTATCTTAACTAAACTTTCTGAAATTGTGATTCGTAATCGAATCCTTCTAAGCAGATTAGGCGGTGCTGTGAACCCACGGTATTTTGGTACGTTGACAAGGTGCTCTGCCGCTTGGATTAATCCATCGGTTTGAATACGCTTTAGGGATTTTACTACTTAAAATACTACGAAAGTGTTCAATAAAAAAGATTGAGTGTTTTTAAAGGATCAAGAACCCCCAGTTTTGGAAGTACCTTGTCGTTCGGAACCATCAGTATTCTTTATTGCTAAGAGAAACCTTAATTCTATAATGTTGCAAACGAAGGAACATTTAAAAATTCTGTTGCCGCACGGCGGCATACTCCTTCTTTTTATATAGTTAGAGACTTATCTTAGTTAAACGTAAACGACAGAAGATAATCTATGAGGATATACACTTCTAAAGTTTGATCCTACCCAGTTATAAAAATAATATCTAATCTATTATTACTCGAGCACTAAATTTTAGTACCCCGAGCTAGCTGTTTATAAAGTAAAGAAAATTAAATTATTATATATTTTAGTAAATCCTATTAAGCCTTAATATATCTTCAAATATTCCAAAATTAAAGGGAAGGAATGCCACAAGTCTTCTTCTTTGTTTTGCTAGTGAATACAGAAGCTTTTCCTATATTAGTTATTGTAGGAGCTAAAATCGAGGGGAGGGGAGATACAGAAGAAGTATTTCGCATAAAGAACACCTCCCTTATTAGATAGCAGTGGAAAAATTTGATATGTACAAGTACATGTTTAAGCTGGAATATTGAGTTTTAGACTTTTTTTATAACTATATTCTTTGCTCAACGAAATATTATACGATATTTGCTAACTCTCAATTTCAAAAAAACTTTTAATAGTAAGCACTTATTATACAGAGACTTGCCTCTTTCATTTTAAGCTACAAGACAATCGAGTTTACAAAAACTTAAAGATAAAGGTTTTGTCCTCCCTTGTATAATTGTACTAGGAAGAATGAGGTATCCTAGCTAACTAAGATGAGGGATCCCTACCTAAGGTTAGGAAGCATAAACATGTAAATACAAACAAATAAATAGAAGTACATTTGATACTGACTCATAAAAAGAGCAAGACTGGGGGTTAATTAAGTGTCTCGAACGGGCTAGTGTATAGGATTTCACGTTTCTTTATAAAGGGTTTTTGGTGAGTAGTTTTTAAGGATAAACCTTGCAATTATGATATATAGTTATTAGTAAGGGTAGCCAATTGATTGGATCATGAGAAAAGTCAATTAAGAAAAAAAGGCACTGACTATTTAATAAAGAATGATTTGTGTTACGGGAGGACTTCAAAAAACCAAGGCTAAGTCGGCATCTTGCGGAGGGGCTTTGTAATAGTTAGTTCCACTTGAACCTCTGTATGTCGGGTCATTAACAGGTGCCTTACCGACTAATAACCTCTACTAGAACTGCGTACTTTACTACTAAGGAAAAGAACTACTTATTTTACTACTAAAGTGCACTGGAAAGGCCGATCTAAATCTAGTATTTATCTAGGAGGTAAGCATCAAAATGCAACTCAAAAAGGGTATCCATAAGCAACAACTAACTGACATTCCCCTTCACTTAGGCCAGAACTCTATCATTCTTAGTAACAACAAGAGTCGCATTAGGAAAAGGAGTAGGCGATTTCCAATCGGGAGTTTCCAAGAATACGTGTAAGAGTAGTAGTTATTTGTCGTAAGGTATACTAAGAGGTACTACTTTCCTAGAAAAGAATCTCTTCCTTATATTATAAAATTACTACCACCTATAGAATTCTTTCTTAGACTCATTATGGAGAATCTTAGTTTCTCTTGGTTGGTGTATTTACTTATTAATTTAGGAGCACTCAGGCTTAGCACAGCACTTATATGAAGAACTAAAATTATGACATAACAATTCTAGTTTAAAGCAACACCGTCAATTAGAATACTCTCTTTTAAATTCTTGCTTGATTCGACAAGAAGAATCTCTGTGTAAAGTATATGAGTCCTAGTCCTAGGGTCCCTCTTAGGATGCTTGATCAAAGTGAACTCTAAAACGATTCATAATCTTAGATTCGATTCTCAAAGCTCGCACTTGAAAAGTATACCCTATAATTAATAGCTAGTAGGAATACTAAAAGGTAGACTTTTAAGGAGCCACACTAACGATTCTAGAGGAAAAGCTGTAACGACGAATAACTTTAGGCAATACTTTAGTTTTGGTACATCAGTTGTAAGGTGCTGCTATGAATGAGGGGCCATTTAGTAGAGTTTGTGCTAGAGCGTCCAGAAAGCTTTTGGTACTAAAACAAAGGAATATAACAGCAGTTTTTATTCTTAATTGTAATTCTTTTAATTACATCTTACGCTTTTTAGCCAAACACAAAAGTAGAAACCAAGTTCTTAATTATGAATAAGAAAAAGGGATCCTATTTTAGGAGTCATAGTTCAGTGGTTAAAGGTGTAAAAGTACAGTAACTTTATATATCCTAAAAGCATTGCTTATCTCTGGCTTCTTTATGTTCTCTTTGAATCGGAGCCCTATCTCGTAAAAGGTTAAAAAAAAGTTGTATATTAACATTTTAGTCGACGTAACTTATGAGAAATCAAGTAACATTGGATCCTTAAATTACCCCTCAACTGTACCCTTATTAAAATTGCTTGATCGTGGAACCCCCGTCGCTATTTGTCATATGAATGTAATGCTGTCTCCTTTTTTAATAAGATCTCACATAACCGAGACTGGTCATTATATCGTGTGCTATTATTAAGTTTACTACTTATGCTTGTCCACTAGGAAACTAGTCTAATTCTCTTCACATGGATTATATGTCACTAAAGTTTATACTGAAATACAGAGGTAGTTTAAGTCTTTCTTGTCTAGTTCTTCTCTTGTGTTAGGTTAGGTTCTCTAAAAGAGCCTGTTTATTCTACTTATCCTAATAGATTTGGTAATGACTAAAAGCATTTTGAGGATTTCTTTCTTTTAGGTTGTGGGTAAGTTTGACTTTCACAGGGTTTACATAGGACTTGTTTACAGGGTTTGGAAAAATAACATAATATGAGATCTTCCTTCAGAAGGGGAATCCATTTTATACGCTGAACATTTCAGTTTGCCTATGCGCTCATTTCTTTATTGATAAATATAGAGTGTATCTAACTAGGAGAATCTGAAGTTAACTAGTGCGTGGAAAGTCTCTCACTTCGCGGTACTTTTTCAACAAAAAAGACTTATCGAAACTAGAATTCCTAAGACTTATAAGGCATAATTATATATGCATTTGTTCCTCTTCGGGGCTTGCCTTATAAATATTGGAAACCCCGGTATTCCTTTTATACAAAGAGGAGAATACTAATGATTGGATTTCATTTGACAAGGCCTTAGTTCAAATCGAACTTCCTACGAAAGTAGAGTAAGTGAAACTGTGGTGTTTTATATTTGTACCCAGGGGACTCCTTGTAATTAGGACAGTAAGGTTCCAGTTCTTTAAAAAGGCCTACGCTAATGTGTTTTCCTGCTTCTTGTGAAAGCTACCGGGGATGCCCCAAAAGCTAAATCAACATATTACAGATACTTTGTTATTCCTTAACAAACCTAAATTTTTTGGAAACTCAAAAGGTGTGGGCGGGAATGCAGAAGTATAAAGAAAGAGGGATTTCTCCGTTTTGGGATTTATGAAAGAAAAGCTAGCCCTATCTAAGAGATTAGTTACTAGATTTTCAGGTAACAGTAGTCTTAGGCTTAGTTATAGAGTTCGTCCTTTGAAATCGCTTAGAAGACTGACTTTGATATCAAGAGACTCGTAGTTAAGACTGTGTATGCCAAGGTTTCAAGTAGGGTGAACCTCTTGCTTGGGGTGATATATAAGAATTACAAACATATCTTCAATACTATATTATATAGTTTCGGGATCTTATACTAAGTTTTATAGAGTCAAAGCTAGATAAAGGTTTGCAATTGAGTTGATACCGAGATATAAGATGGCAGAACGAAACAAAAACTATAGACAAACGGGGGTTCGAATCGATTTAACACCTAAGGATACTCTACAACCTGTAATTGACAGCTTAAAAAAAGAGAGTCCCTTTTTAGTTTTATTAGGTTACCTCTTCTGAATAATACTAGCGTCCTTAGCTTTATTCCAATTCAAATTTAGTTATATGGGTGACATGCGCTTGGAGAAGATATGCGGGTATTTTAGGGGATTTCTTATTCATTAGCTTCTTGCCCAGGAATAGGGAACTCTTTTTGCTCCTGTAGTCATAATCTACAACAGTGTGTAAGGATAAGGACTCCCCACTCTACTTATAAAAAAATCAAGTTATAAGCCTCGTAAAATCTATATTTTCAAGCCAGTCTTACCCAAGAAATCCGCCCTTTTCAGCTGGTAGGACAACTCCTTTTCTGGAATACTTGACAAAAATGCTGTATTAATCTTTAGTTTTTGTGTTGTGGATACTTCCATTTAGGTGCCCCCGGTGTTGAATTCTCTACTTGGATTGCATGCTTACCTTATATATAATGACTTTTAAAAAGTATACTAGACACTTTTTCCTCAAGAGTAGACGGCACTCCTTCTATTTAAGTAGCCCCAAAATACCTATAGATTCTCCCCTCGATCGAGAGTTTGGCCTGCAAGGAGTTGGGTATCTCAACCTACTTTCTATGCCTGTTTTAAAGAATGAGTTTAGTTAAAAGGTCGTACTAAGAGAACTCCTTTGTATTCTCACTTTCATGATTTGGAAGCTTTGTTTGTTTTATTGGAAAAAAAATCTATTATTATTAAGCTAGTTTAATTCTTTTTATTGACTCGAGTTAGAAGGAATTTCCTTTGATTTATGCTTCTAGGTTTACTTTTATTACCAAAACTTCCAAGAGAAAGCTCATAAGTAGGCATTTTGTTTTTAAAGTTATGCGCTCTTATATTCTAAAATTATAGTATAGATTTTAATCCAGTAAGATAGGTATAGCTTGTCATTAAAGTGCGTTTCTTATAAGTCGAGGAGTCGCTGCTATTTCTTATTAGGAAATTAGAGTTTAAATAACTAAAACCCGGGATTCTACCTTTATTCAAGGAAAAGCATACCAGCAAGCTTTAAAATAGTGAAGAATTTAGATACAAAAAATTCTGCCTAAATTAAGTAGAACCATTACTGTGTCCTTCCTATTTTACTAACTAAATGGCCAATTAACACTACCAGTCTTACGGGGGCTCACTTACAAATTTTAATCTTATACCGATCTCTTACCAAAACCGTTTCTAAATAAAGGAAACTGTTGAAGTCTTTCTTTCTTTCGAGAAAGCGCCTCTGTATCTATTCATTCTTCCAAGGATGTCTTTTGTTAGAAAAGAGATTAGGGTTCGGTTCATAAATAAGAAAGTTACTTACCTTGTAGATAAATACCAATCAAGTTGGTAGGCATGCGCGGGTTCGATTAGTGTTGTCATGGGTAAAATTGCTCTAAAAAGCCCTCTTACCCTACCCCAGATTTAGAGTATTCAAGACATTCCTAGGATATATAGAAGAGTAATCAAGTATCCCTCCTTTGACTGAGTTAATAGTCTAAAGAGTACTCCTTTTCTCAGTGGATCCGCACTCAAGCATGCTCTCCTTATTTATTAATAACTAGATTGCCTTTTCTATTCTATGAGTTTTTTAATTAGTCTATTATTAGGATGATACATGATTCGAACCTCCATCCAGGGCTTTTTAAGTCCCTTGCTATAACCGATCCGAATAAGATACGAATACTGGACTTCAATACAATACCCGAGTGTCTTTGGTATATACTGGATTTCAGATATCCCGATGTTCATTACTTTCTTAGAATCGGAGATATTGTATAAATTACATGAATAAACTATTAGCACTTTTCTACAAGGAAGTAGTTTTATAGTTCTTTCTGTTTTTGTGCTTATTACTTTTTTATTAGTAAGTTTTTCCTAAGAACTGTTCAAGGGGTATTTCTAGTATTTCCAGTTTCAATAAAGTAATTAAAATTCTAACACCCGATGGAATACTGGGAAAATGTTGGTAAAGAAGCAACTAAAGCTGGGTAACCTAGTTATGAAGTAAATCATTAGTAAATTAGACTTTAATCCGTGTATAAAGTATTCCGTTGAGTAGGTGTGCTTGTAATAAATTACTTAGTTCGTATGTAAAAAAGCCCGTCTAATAGCCTTAATATATGTTAACTGAACCTCATTCTCAAATGCAATCTAGATAAATTATCTATTCCATATCAAACCTTTACAAAAAGGGACCCCTTGCGTAGTATGTATATAAACTCCTTTATAATATGTAAGTATACTCAGTATTTGCGTCTATAAAAGGAATCTTGTAGCTTAAATCTACTTTATTTTTATTTAACGAAAACTCTTCCTGTGTTTTTACTATTAGAACTGTAGCGTTATCTCCGGACTAGGAAAGGTCCGCTTTTAAATGCTCCTACTGAGATAGAAATCTTGTCAAAAACTTTAATCGATTTTATGCGTGTCTGGAGCACTCCTTTAATTTGGTATAGTTGCTAACAACCTCCTCTATTTCAAGTAATACAAGAGTTATGCTAATTTAATGTAATAGGAAAAATCCGTAATTCCTAAACTACTTGTAACTTCCTACTTAGGAATAACAATAGTTGAGTACTCCCGGATTTGCAGTTAGCCTTACCAGCTACCAGAAGCAACTCAGTAACTCTATGCTAATAGTTCTAGGGCTTTCTATAAAGCTACTAATTACTAGACTCTTACCTTTTCAATAAACTTTGATTATAAAATCACTTAATTAGAAAGCATTTTGTTCGGTTATCAAATACAAGTCTGAGGACTTCCTATTAGTTTGACTGACTAGATAGAACTTTTTAACAAGAGGTTCTTCTGCTCGTAAAGGACTTACTAAACTAGTCTGATTTCTTTAAACCAAGGAACTTGCTTGGGTAATTTGTGTTTCTCAAGAATTCCACCAAACAAAGCTTTCGGGGACTCTTTAAACTTACTAAGGCAATTCCTTCCGCGGCGAAGGCTGTTGTATCGAGATGTGTGGAACGAATCACGGGGTATCCTGAAAATGCGCTCTAGTTTATCCCAAGTGCCCTAGCCCCAGAATCCCTATTCTTATTTCGTTAACAATAGCCTACTAAATATTTTACAAACAGAGTTTCCAAGTTTTCATGTAACAAGCCAAAGGAATGGAAAAGACTACCCGCAGCTCAAATAGAAAATCATAAGGAAGCAAGGGCTACTACTATACTAATTTTTTTGTTTCCATTCATATTCCAACAAGGTTAGGGATAAGCTCTTCGCCGATTTTAAGAGTAAGAGAGGGTTCGGTAAATAAGAAAGAGGCTGGCCCCATTAGGTAACTGCTTTTTGAGGGTAATTCCTAGAAAAAACTTTGATTTTATAAGATTTTTGTACTGTTTAAATCGCGTAAATATTGAACGGGATACTACAGCTACCTTTATATACAATCATAAAAAACTAAGGAATTAAGGTGGGTCTACTCCTGCAAAAGAATGCTATCTTTTGGCTTTTCTTGACTCTTTCCAAGACACCGCTTGAGCTTTGACTCAAGGTATCGGTCTTCTCTTTGTTAATAATTTAATACTTGTATGTATAACCGGTTTACTACGAGGGGCAATCCATATAGGATTAAAGGGCTTTACAAGGCACACAAAGCTAAAACCGTGTACAACAAGGATTTCTCTTTTTTTTTTCCCGGGGATTCTAGAGAAACTGACTTCTTAAGAAAATTAGGATAGCAATAGCAGATTCCTAGCTTAGCCTTAAGTTTAGAAAGCTTCAAAATCAAAAGAGCAGAGATCCCCTTTATTTTGAGTAGAAATCTCAACCGCATAATTCCACTTTTCTGTCGCTCAGGTAAGTACTTCTTCCACGCAGAGTTTCAAAAACCAAGAGATTCCGTACTAGGTTCAGTACGACCCACAGCATGTGCCTTAGGAGGAAAGGTGCTCTGACCCATTCAGTTTACTTTGTACCTTTATTTTATTTAAGTAATAAATTCAGTATTATGAAAACTCGAGACATTGGCACTGGTTTTTCTTTAGTTTGTGCCTCACTTTGGAATTCTTAGGATTTCATGAATATTTTTTAGTTAGTTCTTTTCTTCATTTGGGTTTAACCTTTTTACAATCCTTTATTTGACTTGGCTTGAACGTTATAAGTCTGAAGTTCTTCATTTACATATGAACAGAATAGAATAGAATGCGTACATATAACTTATAATACTCTTTGAACTTCAACCGGAAGCAGTCGTGGGTTTTTTAGTAAGTAAAGTCTGAAAATTCTGCTAAATAAGAGTCAAAAAGCTCCAAGTTTGAGTTTGAAGTTACAAAGAAGCTGGATTTTGAAAGGAAAAAGGGGATAAAATGAAAAGTTTTATTAGCATAGGCAGAGGACTCTAATCAATGCAGTGATTTAAAACCTCTAGTAAATTTATTAGGAATTCCAGAAGAACTTAAGAGATTAGATAGAACATAGGACCCTATTTTTATTTGAGAGGGGCTCTCTAGTATGGAATCTCTTGGCTTACTAATAACAAACAAGGCACCATTCTAGCAACACTTTTTACACAAGGAGGTAGTAAGAAAACACAAAGACAAGGAAAGGGAAGCTTACTAGGGAGTGCTCAATTATAGAAGATTTGTATCTAAGTAATTAAAAACGCGTAGCTTTTAGTATTTTGTCATAATAAACTCCCTTTACGGGTTAGCTTTTCTTTGGTTTCTAAACGCATAAGGTACAATTCATTAGTAGTTTTTAAAAAAGAGTACTTTATTAAGTAAGAATACCTGCGAAAAGTTAAAAGGCTTTACTACACGAGAGTTCTGTGGGTATCGATAAGCTTTAGCTCGGTCAGTAGTTCAAAGTTATGTCACTGTTAGTTAGCCTAGCATTAGAACGTATCCCCGGATTGCCTTCACAACCTCTCATGAAGTCTCTAAATCGTTATACTTTCAAAACGATCAGGGTAAGTCAGCCGTATATACCACGTAGGACTCTAGCTTTCAATTTAGTTTTTTCGGAAAGGAAATAGGCTACGCGATTGGCAGTTGCCTGTCCAAAACCTAAGACTTTTGCCTAGTAAGAAGTGTTATGTTTTATTTTAGTACTTAAGCAGAAATTATTGCAGCCTACATTCATATGAGTTAAGGTTTCGTGCTCAGTTATCTGTTAAGCTCCACTGATAGGCATTTTAAGGCAATTAGCACTCTTTCTGACCCTTTTAGAAAAACATCTTCTTCAGAATGATCTCGAAACAAGCTTGTTGGATTGTCGCCGATACTTTAGAAAAGTCCACAACCCAAACAAGCTAGCGATACCTCAGAGAAGGTAATACTTGAGGTTTTTGTTCTTCGAGATAGCGTTCACCCAAGGGATTTCCTTGGTCGCGAAATATCCTTATATGTCGTCAGATAGTTCTCATTCGCATTACTTTGGGCGGATTCTTTATTATAAAAAAGAACACTTACAAAAGGTTGAGCATTTCTCTTGATGAAAGATGGCAAAGCATCTCTCCTCCCAATTAATCCTTGACCAGTAGCCGGTGGTTCTAACAGTACAAGCACTTGACTATGTAGAAATTAAGAATGAAAAATCTCTAGCCAAGAAACATGCGCGAATTTGCTCACTTTTTTTGAGACTTATGAGATTTCTATGATTGTAAGAGCTAGAGGAAAGATAGCTAAAATTCCGGTAAATTCTATGCCTGAAAATTGGAATATTAAATACATTGGAATGAATACAAAACAGAAATAGATTTCAATTATGTTCTTTTTATAAAATGAAAAGGCCTCTTTTTTAAGAATTCATGTTACAAACAATCATTAGGAAACGGAAACTCCTGAAAGACTTCAAGGAAACTTATAGCTAACTGCACTAAGAAGCCTATAAATAGCTACTCTATCTCTCTTACTATTACACTCTACAGGAATCTTAATACTCTCTTACTATTACACTCTACAGGAATCTTAATACAAGAAAGGACTCCTATACTACTACTACTAAGTCATAAGTCTAAGAAGAGTAGTCCTATAACTCGTAACAATTCTAACCAGAAGACTAAGACAATCCTAGCTATCAAGAAGGGTTGGGATAATACAACAAAGACAGCTACCAAAAAGAGGACTCCTACCAAGACTAACTTGCAAACGAGTCAAACCCTGGCTTGGGAACTGCAAAGGCAATTCGAATATAACTATTCTAAATACTTCTCGGCACCCTCAGCCTTTTTAACAGAATATCTGTCTTTTCTTACAACGGAGACTTAAAAAGAAATATCTATAAATATGACGAAGACTACTTTCTACCTACTACTTTTGTTACCTTATTTCTAAAAATTAAAGAGATATAGATATCATTTCTTTATTCTTTGGAAATTAATTCTAGATATAAGTCTTCCATTTGCGCAACGCTACCCTTGTACTATAGAAATGGGTAAGTTCTTTAAATAAATACAAGGATATAAAGAGCTAGTAAGGGCTCTCTTTCCTTATATTATCAAATAAATTCAATTCAGGAATACAACCTACTTTATAGACAAGGGGAAAGTCCAATCAGTTAGGTGGTATATATAGATTTCTAAGTAATACATTAAGTATAAGCAACCGACTCAGTATTTTGCGAGTTCAAAATCCTCTAAGCCTGTAAATTACATTTTTAACTTGCTAGTATGATTGTGAGTGGAAATTCGAACAATTAGCCATATGTTTTTGTAGTCAAAGGATCCTCATTATTTTTTTGTACTAACGTACACAAGTCTCTCCTGGGTCTAGTACGACTTGAACCCACAGCCGCTAGCTTAAGAACTCAATGTTCTACCAACTATCCTTGAACTTGAATAAGACTTTTTACATAGTACTATTTATAACCTCGACTTAATTGGCTTCGTCTCTAGACCTTTAAAGAAAATCAAAGCTAAGGAAAGTTATACTCTGGATTAAGAATCCTTTATTAAGGAATTGCAATAGCGGAGCTTTCCTCTATTATTTATACTTATTTGTATAAGATTTGAGAAACTATTCCTTCTTTATTTACTCAAGCCTCTTACTAAGATAAGACTGATAACTAGTTACTTGTTGAGGTATACAATATAAAAAATCTTGTAGTAAGCCAGCATTACTCATTTGTAAGTGTATTACTTACTAAATCTGAAACAAGAGTTCGTGGATTTCCCCTATATTACACATTTCGGAATTAAAGAGAATCTCTCAATGGGAAACAGATCGAGTGAAAATTCCCACTTATAACTAGACTCTGTATTGCTCTCAAGAGTCGACCAAGTCCTAGCAAGTAAAACCCTTGTTATCTCGATAAGTGAGTATTCTTAAGGAAATTAATGCTTAGTTTGCTGTTGTAACTTTAGAATTTGCGCTTTGGTTAGTATATTTATTAAAGAACTGAAGCTGGCTGGGGGTCCTCTCTAAACTAAATTAGGAGTAACTAATAACCACTCGTACGCGCATACCTCATACAATATAAAGGGACTCCTCTAAAAATTCTCAAAAAAGCTAAGAGAGCTGCTTTTCTATGTACTTATCAGTTAAGTAAATAGAAGCTTGAAGATCTAATAACCACTCGTATCCCATCCCAGATCGCCTCGTTGAAGAGCTTTAATTAATGAGAGTCCGATGCCTACTATGTTATGAAATATTCTACCCCTCAAATTCAGAGGGCCCTCTTTTAATACTCCTTTTGACATGTTAAAGGTACATCTTTAGGTGGTTAGCTCTCAATAGGATGCACTTTTCAGGGCTGTTGATTACATTTTGTTTCAGTGCTTTAACACTAATTGATCAGTGATTTATACTTCTTATACGGAATTATCCTAAGTTTTACTAACTTTAAATTTAGAGTACTACTCTACTACGATCCCTCATTTTGTTTCTAAAACACGACTTGCCCTATAAGATATTTATTTAACGAAAGTAGATCTAGGACTCGGTCGAAAGGAGCTATACAGTTTTTTTTTTTCAAAAGGGTTCCTCAGTTTTCTTTATAAATTACATCTAGAAAAAGGGCAGACTTTACTAGCAGTTTACAGGGGGGGCTGTTAATCATACAAATATAACTTTAACCACACTCGATTCTATACAAATACCAATGCCCTTGATACAAAACCTTTTCACTATTTTTCATTATCAACAACAACAATACTGGCTGGTATTTAAACACTAAATATTTTAAACCCATATTCGACCCGCTTTGAGTTGCATGAATTTCATGATCAGCCTTACTATTTTATTAAAATCTAGAGATACTTAAGATACCTTTTTTTAAGAGTACCCTATATCAGTCTACTCCGTATAAAGAATCCTTGTATATGTCTGTTTTTGTTATGTATATTGAATTGTGTATAGACCATAAATATAGTCCAGCTTTTCTTAGTAAATTATAAAGACAGATCTATTGCAACTATATAAGGTTGTCTTGGTGTTGCCTTCAAGGAGAGTGGTAAAACCCTAGCCGAGCCCTATCCTATTGAGTCTCGATTATTATCTAAAGTAACAAAAAAAAGGAATTCTACTAAGAAAAGAGAGAGAAAGTTAGGAATTGGATAAGCGGTACATTTGGTTGTCTTTATGCCCTTTAATTTACTGGATTCTACTGATAGGAAAGCCGGAGATTCGGAATAGAGTTTCAATTCTTCCTTAACCAAAAACTTGGAATAAAAGGAAATGATAGGAATTCAAGAGTTGGATTGCTTTTCTGTTTCTGATTCCGGATTTTAAGTAAAAAAGATATCTATGAATCGAGCTAAAATGAAGTCTTGTTTTTCCCTATAAATTTCCTAAGAAAAGATTTTCGTAAGATGTAATAAGAGTCCCTCGAATCTAAACGACTTTCTTCAACTATGTCATTTGAGACAATCTAAACAAGTAAGATATATAATATCAGACAACAACAATTTAGGCTAAAATTATAGGAAAATTCCAGAAATATTGTATACATTACTTATGAATTTAGAGTTAACCAAGGAGACCACTAGGATCTCTTTTTCTAGATCCGGAGCTCAAAAAGGAAGAATTACTTTACACTTTCCTACCTATAAGCTCGAGTGCCGTCTTTCTATCTATAGCTTCCTATTCCCTATTGACTAAAAACTTTTCTATAACCCTTAAAAAGTCTGTAAACACATGCCTATTGTACTTCCCCAACAAGACCTAATTCGAAATCTAAGAATCCACCCTTAATCTCTAACCGGAAGGTCTAATAACTACAAGAAAAGGACAATCAAGTCAAGAACAAGCGTAAAAGATACCAAACAAGAGAAGACTTAGCTCTTAACCTCTACTCTACCCCCTCGGCTTCTGGTCTTTGTTCTTCATTAGTTTCTAACGGGATCTTAGGACTCTTTTGTGTAATCCTTTTTAGCCCCAGTATTAATCAGGACAATTTAAAGAGTGTTTCCTTCCATTCTAATTTATATATATGAGTGTTTTTGAATCAAGAAAAGTAACCTTATAACAAGAAACTACTTGACGGTATGGCCCGGGCCTTCTTATTATGGCGTAGTTTAGCTTTTAAGAAAAAGGTATAGCTCCTACGATACTGATACAGAATATCAAAAGTTTAGTACCAGTCTTAGTTGGATATTTTCCAGTTTGAGAGTCTATAACTCAGTTGTTTTACTTTATCTTATTCTCTTGTTATTTGCTAACGAAGTCCTGTATAATACAAATAAAGAGCTTACTAATCCGGAAATAAGGGGATAGTCGGCTGGATAAGAGATTTACCATAACCCCACTAAAGGATACCCCATTCCTTAAAAAACGAATAATCCCTTACCAAATAGATACTAAAACTAGCTATACTAAGGGATCCTAATACCTATTTTATACCAAAACACGGGCTCTCTGGCATACTTTAGAAAGGTTTTTGGTTTCAAACTGAAATGCCAAATGTATGCTTAGTTTCTTTCTAATTCTAGAAAAAAAGTGTCAATTAATTAAAACATGTAGGAAATCGAACGCAAAAGGCCCTGAAATGAACACCCTAAAAGATAGCCAAACTGCCAGGCATTTAAGGTAGTAACTTAACCCTTATTCGAATTAATCTGTATTCATAACTTTTTAGCATTTCTTGAAAGTATTTACTTAAAAATAAAGGAGTGTTCCTCTGTTTCCTATTTCGGATTAGACTCTTTAGGTAAGGCTCCGGGACTTTCTTGCGATACATTTCACTTTTTGGAATGGGGTATAAAGTGTCTAACCAACTGTTTCTTACTTTGATTATGATAACTATTGGCATTGTATAAATAAAACACCCCGTATTAGTTGACAAACCTAATAAAGATTTATAGAAAAAGGGGTAGCGTAAGTTAGTTTGAATTCTTAAGACTTTTTCCTTTGGGGAGTCCTAATTTACTTTGCAAGCTTAAGGGTTTCTATAAAAGGAAGACTCTACACTCATGAGAAGAGTAAATGTGACACACAGGAAATACCTAGTTTGGAGATCCTAGAGAAACAATTTTATTTTATGAGGTATAAAACACAGGACTTGCGTATTTGAAGTTGAATACGTACGTACTCAAAGTTAGGGTTAGCATAGTAATCTTTATTTCTTTCTTTGGGAATTTGTGCTAGGATTGGATTCAGAAGGTGTAGAATAATCTAAAAAAACTGTATATACTCTTTCAAAAATAAAGGAAAGCTTTCAGCTAAAATTATGATAAACTGCCTATTTAGTTTCCAAACCAAACTCTTGAAGTAAGTGATAAAATGAGGGAGTAACTCAAGTTCAAAAGCATGAGGGGCAAGCTGATCCATGTACAGATAGGATATCTTAGTGTTATTAATTTTTAGTGGCTAACTTTTATGTGTTGCTCGGTAAAAAAGGCTCCGCTTGGCCTGAAAAACAAGGGATTTTACAGGAGGACTACTTACACGAGAAAACTAGGGCTTTTTTCTTAAAGTTAGATGATTAGTTACTAATTGAATTGAAATGCTTGTATATGTTATAGATATCTTAATATCAAGGGGGTCCTAGAAAAAAGCGGTTTTATTTAAAAGAGTTCCTTGTATTGAAGAGATTTAGACATATGTAGTCTCGAAAAATTAAAATATAGAAATAAAAAAGATTTGTTTAATCCTACAGTAGATTATTAAAAATTAACTATCGATATGAGTAACTTAAGTTACTTAATTTAGAGTTTGTGCCGGAAAAGGGGTTATTCAATGTATAGATAAAGCACTGATTTTAGAAAGCGCAACCCTTTCTCAGGGGATTTTGATATAGAATTCTTTTTATAAGTAATTTATCCTTGATAATCTAACCGGGAGTGTAACGTGGAGGAAAAGCTCGGCTTGTGTTAAATTGCTGGGTAGCCCCTAATAAAGTAAAAAAGGAAGGATTGCTCTTTATTGTATCATAAACTGCCAGATTTTAGATCAAGATGATACGATTTGAACCCTCGGCTTTCTGCCCCTATTTTTATGCTTTTTGTTATCCATTACTAAAGGAAATTAATGCTAAGAGGGCCCTTGTAAGAATAATGGAACCAACTCCCGCCTCTAAAATTAGTGAAGATAAAGGAGACTCACTGGACTCTTTCTTAAAGGGGCTTCCGCGTCCTGTTATATTCCTACGAAAGAAGACTCCATACTTAAAACTATACTAATGTGTGTGTAATGCCTTTTATTATACTATAAATTCAGCATTCCTTGGAGTATCTTATCATTCTTCCTATAGAATTAGAGGGTTTTTTCAATCTCCTAAGGATTTTATGATTATCCGCGGGACACCTTGAATCTACCAGTTTACTACTATTTACCCTTTTAAGTAATACGAACTCTGGCTTTTTTTTAACTACTTGAGCTTTTATATTCTAATCATGCGTACAAACAATAAGATATCTTTTTTAGTTTGGTTAGTTATATATAATTCCGAAAGTCTCCTAATAAGTGCGCCCTTATCGATCGAAGTTATTAGAGCCTTGTTGAGTACCAAACACTTCTAAAACGTAGATCAAAAAAGTACAAGTAATCTAGTCTCTTTTATTAAATAAAAAGGCTTACTAATAGCTTTTATAACGAAACCCGAACGCCTCTTCTCAGGTAGAATGTGGGTTCCCCTGAATATTGAATATCTCTTTGGATGAATTGAAATTTCCTGTAGGTAATCTATAATGACACGCTTTAATTTATTTTACGGCTTTTAACCTTTTGTTTGGTATAAGTGTTCTCTCTTTATTTACTATAGCGCTATTATATATTTTATTCCATAATTAAACACAGCTTACAGAAAATGCTTGTAAAAGTAGTATTAGGACTATAATCTGCCGAAAGAAAAAGAAACCAATACCATAAAACGCTATGCTCAGCAGGACTACCCCTTAATAGAGACTAATTTAACTAAATTCAAGGATTCGTAAGAGCCCTCAAGTATTCTTCTAAACTTGTGGAATTTTTCATTTACTAGATCTAATAAGTTAAGTTGACCCCAAGAAAACTTTTATTTAATAAGATATATAATTCTTTTCTGATACAAGACGTTACTCGCTTACTAAAAGGTATATTATAAGCCCTGGTTATCTCACAAGAATAACGAAGATTCAATGAAAGACAGGATTCTAGCCCAACAAAAAGGAATCTTCTTTACTGGTACTATATTTCCAGGCTACCCTTAAGAGGGGGAATTAAAGCTTCGATACCCTGGTTATTTACTAAACCGAGATATGACTTTGGGGTTTTCATATAGAAATAGGAAGATCCAAACTTTAAGAATCCCGGTTTGATTAAACTAGATCGGAGCCTACTTGGTTTGGACATGCAAGAGTTCAATTGATGTAGTATACATAACATAAGTTGCTTGCTAATTATCTAAAAGGGGTTTGCCTTGGGTTCTATTATGTTATATTCTAGGGCCACACCTTCCTTTACTTTAGGGGAAAAGACTTATATTCCTAATATCACAGATTTTTGATTTAGCATTCAGTAAAAAGGTTTAGACTTTAATAGAAATTCAAGTAGATTCAAATTTATTGAAACCCCAGAGATCTCGTTTTAGAGTATTCCTCTAGTCGAGTCTTCTTCATTACCACTTAAAGGTATCTCTTGACTAGGCCAGTAGAAGGGACTTTGAATCAATGACATTTTTTAAGGTTTCAAGGACTTAGTTGAAAACCTAAAAAGAGGACTGAATGTAAAGCGGAATAAACGGAACAAATAAGTACCTAAAAACAAATCGTTAACTTAATCTAATACATAGCTTTCACTTGACTTGAAGTTCTTTACAAATACAAATCTTAAAAATTTGATCTCATTTCAATGAAAAGGACTATTAACCTTTTATCTTATATAGAAAGAGTCCTAAAATGCCTTGGAAAACCCCGGCCTGCAGTCCCCTAGCTATAGAAATTAGGTCGAGTAGTAAGGACTATTTATTTTAGTCAAAATGTTTGGAAGAGTTCCCGTATTTGATTCAGTATATATCAAAAGTAAATCTGATGTGTTTCATATCATTTTTAAAGTAACGGGGTCCTTATTTCGGGGTGATGTAGATTTCTTTTATAAAGAGTACACTTTACTAGACTCCCAGTAGCCTGAAGAAAGTCCGCTCTTAGGCACAATTTAGTATAGGTCCAGCCCTAAAATAAGGAGCACTTTTTAGTAATAGTTAGTCCATTTGAACCCTCGTAATTCTTCTAAATTTCGCGAAGAGTCTTCTAAGTCAGCAGAATACCCTTATTAGCTTTAAGTCATCTTGCTTATAAAAAGAGTGGTATTTCTATTTAAGTGATTCTGGTCTAATTTTAAAAACATTATCTCCGAACTATAAATACAGTTATCCGCTGAGTATCCGACACAAAAAAGATTGCCCAACTTTCTAACTGATACGGAGTTTCTCTTTAGGAATTGGGTATAAAGGACCTCTGCATTTTACAGAGTATTGTCGAAAATATTACTTAGGATTCCTAGTTATGGCGGACCCTTGGGCTCTCCCTCAGTCTGAATTCAATACTCCAGAGCTCCTTTGGTTAGGCTCTTTTGTAGGTTTTAATGTATTAGTCTTTTTAACAACGTAACTGAGGGGTATGTCCTACTTATTTATAGGTTCTATTTTTCAAAGATTAATGAGTACCTTAGCAGCACTTGAAGATTAGATAAGGCACAGTCAAGTAGATGTCCTCCTAAGCCCTCAAAGCACTTCTTAATTCTTATATTTATTTGTTTTCATCCCGTTTTATAAGCATTCTATAGCTACTAAAGTGATTAATTAAACGTTTATACCCGTAGCTTTTATGACTAACCGGCGCTCTTTTGCGAGTCCCCTCTAGAACTCTATAAACTTAGCATAGATAAAGCCCTTTCTACTTGAAGAAGTTTTACGCATAGTACAAAACCTAAAATATATAAAAGCAAGGCCTCCCTAGGGTGTATAAGAGTTGCCCGCGAAAAACCTTATCTATAGAAAATACTCAAAACAAAGTCAGGATTTGCAAACAAGGTCAATTTTTCAGTAAGAACAGAGGTACAGGAGTACCTAACAGAAAAGGAAGAGCCCTCTAAATAAGTAGCTGAAACTTAAAGCACTTAGTAAATAGGGTCTCATAATTTAGTGATTCCAAAAAGATAACTAGTATAATATAACTAAGAGTATGGGTTTCTGGTTGAAGCGCAATGTTCTAACATAGAATTACAGAGTCTCAAGCTGATCTTTAATTTTTCCAAAGCTTTCTACTTTTGCTAAGGGAAATTTCAGAGATTAACCTTTAATAGCTAGGAGATAATATACCTAAGTGAATACTAGAGTCTAGAAAAAAAGGAGTAGTACCAAACAAAATTCCTAGGGATCCCGGGACATTATTATGCTTATTTACTTTCTGAATAAATACTTTTTAAGTTTTTACAAGGGCACTCAATTCTATTTGAGGATTCTCGCAAGGGATTTAGAGTTTTCGTTGATGTAAAGGATATAAGGTTCCGGTCTAGTATTGTTAAAACAAATTTATCTTGTTTATGTCTCTTAATATAGAAAAATAGAATTAGGATCGCTAGAAGAACCACTAGGAAAACCCTTTTTTCTTCTTTATTTACTTTGTATTCCTCTATTAAATTTGAATTCTTATACATTATACAATACATCTCTCTGTTACCCAATTCTCAAGAACTTGCTCCACATCAGTAAGGTACTTTATTTGAGTTGTTTTATTAGTAGGAGAAATCCTTTGTTGTAACCCCCATTCTTTTCTTGTTATGAAAACTCTTTAATTATACGCATTTGTTGTCAGATTTTTATTCATATCTCTTATTCCTTAAAGATATACTAAAATTTGTTCTTTAGTTACCGGGCAATAATCCTTTCTTTTTCAAGGTATTCTACTTAGTTTATGGCCCTTCTCTCTAGTAAACTGCCCCAAACTTAAATACTTAACTTCTTGAATTAATATTTAAACAAGAATCCGTGCACAAGGAAACTCGGGTCATTTAAAGAAGCTTATTTTTGGATCTCAGGGAAAAGAAAAGCTTCTGGACTGTACTTTAGACTTCTTTTTACGCGGATACGCTAAAAGGGATTTACGTTATTTTGAGGTAAGATTAAGTGCATTACATAGATCTAGAATTTCATAATATCAGAAAATAGTTCAGAAAGTCCTTGTATATTTCATCTAGCATTACCTGTGCTTTCAGATATCAAATGACTATTTAACAGTACGATCTTCTCTAAGCGATTTAAATCTCTTTTTGGTTTTTCAGGAAGAGGGGGCCGTGGAACAGAAATCTTTATGCAATGACACAGCAGTACAAACTCAAAAACGTAACGCTCATTTTAAGTAACAAAAGCTAACAGGAATACTAGAAATTTCTTTTATTTCTTATCTTTCATTGTGTACCCCCCTTTTTTATACCGATCAGGATAACCAAAATTTTAATCACTTATATAGAAAAGTATTTAGCTCATTGATGACGGGATACTTTAAGCAATTAAGTTATACATAGTGGAAGAACGGGAGTGGTTTGAAAACCTATGACCTTCAGGCGGTTGTACTTGATGGCGTGCCTCTTTCTGTGATTTTCTAGGTCCTATAAACTCTATAAGAATCCAGT
This sequence comes from Pelargonium cotyledonis, assembly GCA_036897625.1. Classification (NCBI taxonomy): domain Eukaryota; kingdom Viridiplantae; phylum Streptophyta; class Magnoliopsida; order Geraniales; family Geraniaceae; genus Pelargonium; species Pelargonium cotyledonis. Next base: position 229,956 of record JAYMTA010000001.1, read on the forward strand.
TGATTGCTATAATTTTGCTTATTTCCAAATCGACGTACGTAATAAAAAAAGAGGGATTTGGTTTATCATAAAAGAGATTATACATCGCACTTTAGCAAATAGGGATCCCCCGTAGCTTAGCTAATTTTTAGTCGAACACGAGGGGAAGACCTTTAGTCGTCTGAATGGTATAATACTAAAGTAACTTACTGTCTGTAGTGCTAAAGATCGAATCTGGGTCCCCTTCAGAATATAGACGTAAGATATAGAACTTCTGCAAGTATTCTATACATAATTTTTCCCTTGTAACTCGGATCTCTATGATAGGTGTTTTCTAAAAGAGCTTTACTAATAGGTTTCCTTTTAGGGCACTCAAAGTAGGGTCTTTGTATTTAAGAAATTTTCGGAGGGGTCCTAAGTTTCTACGTAATATTTTTAAAGGGAAGGTTTCGAGTCTTTTAAAAATCCTACAGCCCCTAACTATACTCTAAATGGGTCGAAGTAGTTCGAAGCTTCATAGGTATTGAAGAAGTTATAAATAAAGTAGGGTGGATCCGTTTTCCTAATTTATCCCTGCCCAAGATGACTTTATCTGGTGCCCTATTTTCCACTTTTATTAAATAGGAGTCCCTTGCACTTAATTTATTTGAAGATAATAAAATCTTTACGGTAGTCTCTGGAGCTACTTTTATACCTTTTTCTTGGAACTTCTGCTTAGGGGCTTGTACAACTATTATTTATATTCTAAACCTCCATTTATTGACTATGAGTCCGGTTGGAAGCTTTTAGACTATAATTAAGAAGAAGTCAAACTTATTTCCAAAAAAAACCTGCCCAATTAAGGAAATCGTTTTCTCAAAAGCAAGACTCCTATTACTCTATTGTCATTTATATATAGACATTAATATGAAATAGAAAAAGGTTTCTTGATTCGAATAAAGGGCTTTGCCTCTCGCCGATAACACAAATTAATAATTTTTATTCTCTTTTGGTCGGGTAAAGTTGATCTAGTTTTCCAAGCCCTCGCATTCCTGAAGAGTTCCATTTCCATAGGGCAAGCACTTTATAAAATATAGTAAGAGCCTCAGTTATTGTCAAAAGCAGAGCTTCTTTTTCTTTTTATATAGAATGTTATTTCATCGAGGTAGTCCTATCAAAACCCTTTTCTCATAAAAAGATTTGAAAGTTAAAAAATTACATAGCATACCTTATTACTATAAAAAAGAACTTATATCTATATTACCGATAACCCAGTTGATTGGAAATACTAACTACTAACTTCATTTTTATTACTAAAGTACAAATCTTTCTTCATTACTAACAAGGTAGGGTTTTGTTGAGTCTAGCACCATTTGAACCTGCGGCCGTAAGGTGAATCTTCTAATGCTCTACCAATCAGAACAAGGAAGCTTTGTATTACCTTCAAAGATTGAGTGTTGAGTAAAACCTAGAACTTTGTTCGCAATTAGCAAGGCTGGGACTGAGTAATGAAGAGGGGGGGTATTAAGTAACAATTAAAGAGTCTTTGTTTTTAAGTAATTTAGGAATTAGCTTTCATAATAATAAGATAAGACGAGCCCTCATAATTCAGTCTAAAGTGCAGCTCTGCAGTCAGCTTCGCAGCTTCGTTGGTTTATTAAGCTAAAAGCCCTATCCTAGCATTCCCCCGGGTACTTTTTGTGTTTATAATCTGTGTAAAGCCTGTACCGTAATGGTCTATAAGCTGAATTTGCTTTTGGTTAAGTAGTATAGTAAATTTACTTGATAACGAATAACAAATGTAGGAAAGTTACGTGGATCAAGCTTTTACTCTGTGTCTATCATTTAGTTGCCTTTAAGAGAGCGGCAAACCAACCCATTGTTACCTTCGAAAAGGAACTAGGGAACCCGTGACAGCTGTATGTATCATTATCTACTTCTATAACGTCTTTTCAACAAAGGGTATTGTACACTATAGAATTTAAAGAAGTTAGGAAGCGAAATCGTACGTATAGAGAGTGCCTATTAGTGGACCGCTTTTTAATCCAGTTTACATCAGGCAAATCCAAGTGCGTTTGAAAGAAAAGTCGTCAGAAAGAATTCGTTCGTAGTTAAGCTATAGTAAAAGTTTAAAATTCCGGATAAACTGTTAGGGAATAGGGGTATTCTGAATAAGATAAGGTAAAGCTTTTCAAAACTCTGAGAGGTCTAGCAACTAAAACAAGGTATAGGTATGCATAAGAGTAAGACCCAGAACAGAGATTAGGATCTCTAAAAAAGGAAATGTTTAGAGGCTTGTAAATTTATTTGTATACTACTTTTTGTCAAGGTAGAATTGGTTACGTTAGAGCCTTTATTAACTGATCGAGGAGTATTGTAACTAGAGTTTTTTTACTGAACAGGGTGTTCTAAAACTTAGAGCTAAAGCTAGTAGGGTCTTAACTTAACCCCTGGGCTTGAGGTTCTAGTAAACAAGGGGAAGAGACTTCTTAAGGTATTTCCCTTTCCCTGAGTTCCTTAGTTTAAAGCAATAAGAATTTCTAGGAGGTGTCATTCCATTTTTTTAAGTCCTATAACTAAACCGGGACTCCCTTACTTGCAGGCGATTCTACATAATAAAACGAGTACTTTTCTATTTAAGATGGATTCATTTCTCTTTGTATGGTTTCTTCTGTCCTTGAATTGTACCTCTTTCAATTGGAAAGCGTACTTATTTTTATCCCAAAGATTCCGATTTGAAAAAGTGACCAGATAGCTGAAACTGAATACCCTGTGTTTGAGTTGAAATCCTAAGAGAAGAGTTGATTTGAACATGAGTACATTCCTCGGTTCTTTATGTTTCGACTGCTAAAGAAGAAAGAACTTTCAATCAGTTTTCTATATAGGATAAAAAGTGTAACTCTGATTTCTATGAACTAAGAAACTTGACTTCTTCTCCGGTAAGTTATTTAGCGTTTTTACGGAATTGTTTCTGTACCTAGTAAAAAAACAAGGTAGGTCTCCTTTTGTTTACTTTACTTTTTTATAAGTTCACTCATTTTAATTAAGATAAGAGTAGTACCCCTTTCTATACCTTCTCCTACTTTAATCACTCAAATTTCCCTTATCCGTAATTAGTAACTCCTTATTCCTCGGTACAACTAATTTGTAAGTAAATCTGTAAAAAAAACAAGTACAATCCTATAAAGTTTCCTACTATCGCATAAAGCCAAGGCTGAACTCTAAACTTTTATTTGTCAATCGAAAACGAAAAACCTAAGGAAATTCATTAACCGGTAATTTGTTTTTTAGAAAGCCAAGAGTAGGTTAGAACGGGAATCAAATCCTTAATAGGGGTAATAAAGTAAGTTAGTTTAAAGCGATAGGTGGCTTTTGCAAGTGAGTTGGTTTTATACCAATCATAACTAAGCGTTTTAACCTATTGACTAGGAGACACTGATACGAAGTACTCTTTACCCCCGTATTGAGACACAGAAGATATAAAAATTATACTAGAGGACTTTATAAAGAAACTCTCATTTTAAGTTTTACTTATTTTTTTCATTAACTGGGAGTATCCTATCCTATTTTTTTAACCGCCTGTTGAGTTTGAATATCTTGCGGTCTCTAATGTCTTTCTTTATTTCACCCCTATCTTACTGGACCTACCCAGAGAGGCAAGTCTTGTACTTAGTAGATGCTTTTGAATCTGTTGTGGTACTTTGTATAGATTTAGAGTCGCAGGTTGGTATACCAGTAAAACTTGCCTAAATTTCTTGTTGAAGAAGATCCGTTTTTAGTATTGAACCATATAGGCTTTGTTATTAAAATGTTATATTAGCTAACTCTAATAATTGCTCTAAGTGTTTCTTTAGATTTTGGAATAAGCTCGGAGTAGGTTTCATATATAGAAAAACGCGTTTACTTTAGTTCGATATAACACGGGTATTCAAAACCGGAAAGCGCAGGTTCAAATGGTCTTAAGTCCCTTGACTTTTCTCTATTTACTACAAAATCCTAAGTAGGAAAATCCCTACTTTTTGTCGAGCAATGGTACCCCAAAATAGCAAGCCTCTCTTATGTTATGGAAGGGGCGGGGGCAGCTAGGGAGAGGGTCCTTTATTATTACTTACTTATTCGACCCGGTAATGTATCGTGAGTAGACGTTTTTTTTTTTCAGAATCAATTCTTTTTTAACCTGAAATATAGAAGCAAGCCTGGCGCTTATTATTAAGTGGAACTCAGAAAAGAAATTAGATATAGTAGGCAATCCAAATTAAGGAATAAAAATTTTGTATTTATTACTACTTTCCCTTGAAAAGGGAGCCCTGTAATATCTAAGAAGTATAGCCGGTTATCAACAAGATGGGACACTAAGCAGTCATTAAGGAACGCGCTCTTAGAAGATATCAAATAAGAGCACGAGGTCTCTTTTCTGAAATGTAACAAGGGTGCTATATTCAGAATCAAGTTCTTGCACTAAGAAAAGGAGCCTTAAAACAAAACCAAGGGACTTTACTCCTCAATCCAGAGTTATACCAACAGTACTTTCTCGAAAGAAATTTAGACTAAGTTACAATGTTTTAAAAATGGATTACGCGACTTGAACCGGAAACCGACGACTTGAAAAGGGGGTGTGTGCTGACCAAGAAGTATTCACGAATTACTGATTTTTATACAAATGAGGATAAAGTTTTAAAAAGTGTATGCATTTCGTTCTCTATGCGGGAGTGGTCAGTTCCTAGTACTAGTAGAGAGAATTTCGGTAGAGCCTATCGAAAAAGCCTATCATATATAAGATAAAGCACAGCGGTTGCGGGGCAAGAGCTGAGTTACTCATAGTGGTAAAGCCTATTTGAGATCTTTTTTTATATAAGTTATTAGGGTAACATCGGAGACATACTTCACAGTAGAAGACTTTTTGCGAACACTTATACAACAAGGTTTCAATATATATAATAGGTGCCCAATATCCTTTATTTATTATAACGTATGGGATATAGAGGCCCCTCTATCAGTTGCTTTTTAAACGTTTCATATGGCACTAGTCTTATAAAATTACTATATATAACTTGAAAAGAGAAATTAGAGTCTAACAGGGACCCTTTTAATCTGGGTATTTCCGTATTATTAGAATTTTCCTCAAAGCAGCCTAGTTCCTTAGATGTATAGTACAAATAAAATGAAGTATCGGAATAACTGCACAAAAAACTATTTTCATTTTTAACATTTGAGTGTTTGCTCATAATCTGGGTTTTTTAAGAAAATAATTCTCAACTTCAACGCTAGTCTATCGCCAATTCAGTATATCATATTCAGTATTGATAAATTCTAGATTCGGAAACAGCGCGCCCGAATGAGCCCCAGTTTAAAACTACAAGGATTCCCTTGATTTAGACTTCTTTTATCGAGGACCACCTGTTTTTCATATTTCATCTAATTCTATAATCTTATTTCCCCTTTTCCAGCAAAGCTTGTGTAACGAAACTCGACAAAGACCCGACTATATAATTTCTCGTTTGAGATGGGATAGAAAGCCCGCTTTATCTTAGGGATAGAAGGACTACCTTAACAAGAACGGGACAGATACATTTTTAGCAACGAAAGAGAGCAAAGAAATAGTGGTGAACTTGTAGAATATTGGATTTTTTACGTTTAATGATAATGGTAATCCATCTGTAATTTAACAGAATGTAATGTTTCGAGTCTATTCAATCCCTCATTTATTAAATAAACACCGACTCTACTGCATATCTGAACCAAATTCTCCCCGTTTTAGAACTCATACTGGAAAACTTAGAATTTAAGCGTTTTTTTTAGTATTATATTGCCTGTGCTGCTAAAAAAATCTGTATACTATTTAACAGATATGAATCCTGTGGACGGATAGTGGGGGTCGCCCGAACTTTAATTTCACAAATCCTAAAAAATGCCTTAGTTATAAGGTGTCAAAAACTATTCTATTATAGCATATTCGTAACATAAACGTAAATCATCCATAAACTTCAGTTGGTTTCTCCTATACCTCTATGCATTTTTTATCTTTGTTTTATTTTAGATCTGGGTTAGCCAGGAAATTTCTAATATATATAGCGCTTACTCTTGTCTACAGTCTGTAATGCAATTTTTAGGAGTTCCACTGTTTGTTATAGCCTAAGTGCACCTTGTGGTGTTTTTTGATTTCCTGGGATGTCTGGTTGACTGAAGCGAGCCTTTTAGATGTCATCCTTTAGTGATATAGGGGTAAACGTAATGTCCCGGTTGGGTATAAAGGAAAGTAATTTAAGACTCACTTTTGCTGAAAATTGCTCGCTGTGAAGTTAAGATTGGGATAGAATCTCTCGGGTCCTTCTTTAAAAGAAAGGTTTCAAGCTTCTACTCCATTGCCGAAGCTGCTTATTTATTAATAGTTATAGCTCGATATGTACGCACAAAAATTGAGAATACCGGAGTATTCCTTATAGTTCTTCTAAGTAGTTTTATAATAAATAAAAAGTGTCAATTAGAATTCATAAAACCAAAAACGTAGTCGAATTAAAAAAAAAAAAAAAGTAAAGCGAAAAGAGTAACTTAATCAGATAACTGGAAAAGCTTTTCAAATGAAAAATTCAAATTAATCCGGGGTAATACTTATAAAAGTTTTAGTGCTGGTTTTTTACTAGGATTTATTCAGTGCCTTTCTTAATACAAATAAAAGCTCTTTCACAATTCAATTCATAGTAGTAGTAGTGTTTCTAAAAACCTGTACTCCTATTGCCGAAAACACTAAGTTATAGAAATGCAGTACCTCTAAGCGGGTTAAAGTGTTAATGTCTATAATTAGAATTCTCGTTTAAAAACTTGTTGTATGGCCTTTTACTTACGTTATAACTTGCTTTAGTACCTCTTTTTTATGATTAATTTTTAAAATTGACTTCCGTTTTTATAGACTTTCTTTAGAGTTTCTTTAACGCGTAGGTCTTCGTTAAAATTTCCTCTAAAAAAATATTCTTACCTTATCCTTTTTTCAGTGCCCATAGTCCTTAGTTTAGTGATGAATAGTTTTTGTCTTGTTGCTTGGATCGGTAAAGAGTACGTATGTATGTATCTAAGTTCCTTTGTAGTTTTAGTTCAGAAAGGTTTCTTAGGAGTTTCTCCGGCGGGGAAGTTAAGTAAGAAGGCAATAGAAAAGTAAGATCTTAGCTGCAGAGTACAAGTATTCGTAAGAGTAAGATACGGAAAGAGTTGCTTTTGTGTTGCTGTGTTTCCGGGTTTTGATTGAGTTAAGGATCAGCTGATTTCCTGGATCGGATTGCTTATGAATCAGTCACCTTGAGTATGGATCAATCGGAGTTGCTTGATTGGCTTATTTGGAAGTTGCTGATTGGGAGTTAAGGAATTGGAGTTATGGGATTGCTTATATTAGTTGGAGTGGAGTTTCCGAGACTGGGATAGGTCTTAAGAAAGCAAGTCTAGCTAAGAGAGTTCTAGGTATATAGCTCAATAGGAAACGGGATACGGAGTATGGTAAGAGTAAGAAAAGCTGGTAGCTAATTCACTGCGGAAGAAGCTCTTAAGGTAAGAAAGCTAAAGGTAAGGAAGGATAAAGTACTCCCTTTTATCCAAGATAAATACTAGATTTAGCTCTACCTTTCAAATGTAGTTATAGTCACCTCGTTTAGTAGTAAAGTGAGTGTAGCTGCGTGGTAAAGCACCGGGCTTTGAAGTTAACGTGCGTGGGTTAAAATAGGTTCATTACTGAGATTTTACTTGAGAAAGAGTCTTGAAGTTAGTAGTAAAGGAGTAAGATTCCTATAAGTTCGAAACTCGGATTTCAGTTTAAGGCAAAAATGTTAAGGAGTTACTTATTTTACCCGGATTTCGGTTAGCTTCTTTCTTTGTGCCGTTAAATACAGGGGTTTCCTTAGAAAAGAAGGTTCTGGTACCTCTATTCTGGAATATAGAAAATACAGACCCAAATTCTGTACTTACTTAAAAGATCTATAAACGAACAAGGTATAAAGTTTAGCTGAGAAACGAGCGTATAAAATTATAGGAATACCCGGGGCAGGAAAAGGAAGCTTTAAGAACGATCTATGCGGAGAAGCTCTTATGCGAAGAGGAGACCCCTTTTTAGTTAAATCTCGTATCTTATCAATTTTATGAAATAAGTAGAAGTTAACCTAACTGGGCTCTCATACAGACAAGAAAGATTCTTATTAGCAAGGATTTACTTTAACAATTATATTTGTTAATAGAAGATACCTCAGTTTATTCCCTACTTCAACGAGTTGCTAAACACAACACGCGGAGCTCCAGACCCTGTGAACGGCCCCCTGTAAGATTAGGGACTTTGTTGGATCGGTTAACTGCGGGTTGTATTCGTTTATAAGCATAGCTTCTCAAAAAGAAATGTCTTAAAGCTCTTAATTCTTCACTAGAGATTTCCCAGGAAAGAAATAAGTTTCATTTTCATGTTTAGTAGAGCGGCTAGGTCTAAACTCCTTGTCAGTTTTTAGTAGGGTTGGCTTAAGAAAATGCGAATATATTTCAATACCGTAAGTAAACATAGTGTATTTTCGTCAGATTTAATTAAGGGAAAGGACTCGATAATAAGAGTTATAGAATGGTCAAGTGTCTTACTAGATAGCGGCCCCTGAAAATAGAGGGAATTACACTGATTACTTTCGTGGGTTTTTGTACCAACAAAAAAACTCAAATCATAGATACAAGAACGAATTCGTATTTTAAAAAGCTTTTCCAGCAACTGGGATCCCGGGTATTTTAGAATTTAAAATTAGAGCCCTAAATAAAATACATAGAAATTCGTAAAGTAAATTCTTAAGGATTTTCTATATTCCAGATATTCGTGGGAACTCCGCTAGTAATTAAGTGTACAACTTTGCTCAGTGAAAACTAACTCAAATTTAGGTATGGAGCATTAACCAAGTAAAAGGGCATCTAGAAAAGGGGGCTATTTAGCTCACTTAATACACAGGATTTCCGTTCCCAATGTTATACCGCCTACTAGGTTTTAAAACACGGAAAAGCTGGTCGAGTTCAAGCTATACAACAGCTTTTTTTTTAATCCTGCTTTAGCAAATTTGAATAACTTTTATACTATATAATACTATCCTACAATTTGACAATATAAATTAAACAGCGTATACCTTCTGTTATGGCTTTCAGCGCCCTCTTAAAAAGAATTCTCGAGGGGCTCCTTATACTAGATTCAACTAATGAATTTAACAAATAGTTAAAACATGCCAAACTTAAGTTATAAGGTTCTACTATGACATATCACTAAAATTTATTATCATTCAGAATTTAGACAGTTCTAGAACCCTTTCAGATTTCAGTCATACATATGCAACCTTTTTTCCAAACACTCAATTACATCGGATTTTACAAGACTATAAAAGACTTGCACTATTTATAGGATTCCCTTAAGATATGGACTATAACTAGTTATTACAAATTAAACCAAGAGTAATATACCATAATTAAGGCATCTTTATTAGGAAAGACTAACTAAGAGTTATAAATTACTGGAACATATGAACGACTTTTTGGGCTTTGACTCAAAGGACTATACGAAAGAGTGGGCGAAGCTCTTCAAATCGGGAGTTGATGTCTAGAAATTCTTGTCTTTTATTTACTTTGAAACCTGAATCTTAGGCTATCCACTCGGTCAGTTCTTTTTTAAGTGAAAAAGGGGTTTTCCTAATTTGGTGAATAAAATAAGGAATTCGGAGAGAAAAGCTTTTATTAACATTGAACTAAGGTAAGGTTTTTTAGTTAGACAGGAATGTATAAAAAGATCCATTTCTATTTACGTAATTTTATATAAAAGAATTTCGGAGATCCATACTAATAACTTAACCAGCAGTTTCCCTCAATAAATAATATACCACGTCAGTAAAACCCTTATTATAAGTTACCATTTATTAGCTTTTTAAAAGTCTGGAAACGGTAACTACTCTCTATTTGTACTACTTTTGTTAACCTTTTAATAGTCTTATTTGTAAAGGGCATTTACATTTGTTTGAATCTTATTAATAATTAAAGATATTTTGTAGGAGCTGTCTTGTATTTCCCGTGTATCTATATTATTATAGGTTATACTTATCTTTCTAAGTGATTTTGTGTTGGCTTTACTGCTTAAATATATAGTTTATTGCTTGTAATAACGTAATCGTGCTTAAGCTGTCTTACTTACCCTATACTGCTAATTATTTGTTTTAGGAAAAGCTTATAGAATACGTAGTATTGAGTACCCATTTCATTAAGCCATACCTGAACCAAAAAACTATTATACTAGAGTTTTGTCAAATTTCGTCTAATATTTAGAGTACTTCTTGCAAGATATAGAGTGTCCTTAGACTGTTGTTAAGAAAATCCATATTGTGTTTTTCCTCCTTCTCTCTAGATACGAATAGGTTTTGCAAAAGAGTGGGTTTATAATGAGGGAAATCCGGTTTATAACACTCAATCCATCTATAATTGCTGCTTCACCTTCAAGAGTACTACAGTATAAAGTACAGAATTTAGGTATTTCTAATAAATCTCGTCAAACACCTTGTACTCATTAAAAGATTGCCTTACCTTTAGGAATAGGTACTTTAGTAATTATTTCGATTTAGCACCCGCTTGTTCTTGTTTATAATTAAACTGGATTCAGTCTACGGGAAAGGGTAGAATATGTATATACTACTTAATTTTATTTGTAAAAACTATTCTGGGGAGCTTTTTATTAGGAATAACTTGCGGGTGAATAAGAGGAAATAAGAATCCTCTAAAAAGTGATTTATTTAATGAACATAAGTTCAGTATAGCCCATATCTATTTCCTACTTAGTAAGAAACTGAATTTCTAGAATTTAATTCTCTTGGAGAACAAAAACTAGGATAGAGTACTAGGAAGCTCCTACTTTATTCAAAGTAAACTTGTGAAATAAAGAAACAGATCCGCTTTGAACTTTTGATAAAAACTAGACATAATAAAAGCTCGGTTGTAACAAAGTACACAGTATATATGTCAACGGATCTGCCCTTGTTTCTAACTCTGGATTTACCCAGATATTTTGCAGGGCACTGAGTTTACCTCTATATATAATTATTTAAAACGGGGGCTGCTTGTGAGTTAGAAAGGGATCAAAAGATTCTTCCTTTCTAGAGTAATTCCCTTTAGTTAGAAAGAAAGGACTATACCCGAACATATAGCAAGACTCCTTAAAACTCCTTGTATTTTTAAACTAACTAAGTCAAAGGCACAGGCTCGAGGCATAGTCATTAATCTCTGGAACAAGGTTGTAGTGTCTCATTTCCAGAGTACCGAGAACTTATGTCTGTCTGAAGTACGTTTAAGCGGTGTATGCTAAAAGGAAATCCTTTAGGAAAATCTGGTATAATAGTTATAGAAGCTTCACACACCTAACTTGTTATGGAATTTAAGGAAATAAAAACTAAGAGAGTTGCTTCAGTTTTACTCGTACTTTAATTTATGTAGGTCTTTTTAGTATAAGCTTTAGAAAACTTCTATTCCTAGATGTTAAAAGAGCAGAAGAAGGGGTATTTAAAGAAGTCTGTTCGTAATGCAACCTATATGTGAGGCTTTGGCTTCGTAAAGGACTCGTAAAGTCAAGTTTGAGAGAGGAATGTCTTGATGGGTATGCCATAAAAGTAGAAGACTTTAATATTAATACAAGCAATCTTGTTTTTTGGGGAACCCCTTAATAAAAACTACGTACCAGCTAAGCCCAAAAACCAAGGAATCCGCGGCCCTTATCTACTATACAAAAAGGCTTTGTTTGCCTCAACTTAAAAGCCCAGGTACTACCATACCAAAAGCAAAAAGGGATTTTAGTTCCATTCTAATACTATATGCAACTAATTCTAAACTCACATCACCGAGAGTTGACCAGTACGGGCATCAGAAAGGTGAGTAACGGGAAAACTCATCTCATTTCTTTTTAAGAGTATCCGCGAAGGAGTGTCCCCAAAGTAGGCAATTCAATAGAGTACTCCTATGAATAATCCGAGGCTGCGAAGGTTACAGGATTCGTTTCCAGTGAGACAGCGGGCTTGTAGAATGAGGGGTTCCAAGGTATACTAATCCGTTTTTATAAGTCTTTAAAAAGGAACAAGTCCCAACACTAAAGTGCATTTGCAAGTAGTCCCCTATACACAGAAAACCTCAAAATTAATAGCTTACTAGAGAAGTTTAGTAAATTCCTAAAACTAATGTCTCCTAGGAATTCCTAGAAAAGTGTAATAAAAAAAGGAATCCCTTTGATTACTGGAACTGCCTATTTAAGAAGGGTCTTTAAAATAGTGGGATACTCCTAAGTCGAATATTTTAATACCCTTTTTGGATATAACCGGTTTACATCAAGAAAAAGAAAGAGTCTAATTGTCTATATAAAGCAGGATCACCAATATCCTAAATTCGCAGGGGACTTTTATCGTTTAAGTATCAATCCCTTGATTGAGCTATATCACAGTATATAATGCATAATCCTAAGGAATTCGTAAGCAAAGCTAGTCAGTAAGTTTTCTAGTTGCAGCAAAAGTCCTGAGCCTTATTATTTTTATCCCCGAGGGGCGCTTCTAGAAAAAAAAAGGGAAAGCCTTGACTCAAATTAAATTAAAAATGTAAAATTTTATAACCTGATAAAGACATTTAATAATAGAGTATACCTACCGCAAGAACTTAGGAGCTTCGGGCACCCCGCGAGTCAAGTTAGGTTAGAGTTAATATCTAAGAATTCCTGTACTTTACTCGCTTTCAGGGAAAAAGGGTTGGTAAGACTCTTTTTTATTACATGAATACTATGTTGTCTAGTATAAATTTTAATTGGATTAGATCCTGAGTAAAAGTAGACTCTAGTTTGAAGTAATGAAGCACTTTAATAAGGTTGCTCAACTCATTCAAGCAAAACAACTTATATATCCTCGGCCCAATACGCTTTTTTTTTTTAATTATATAGAATGGATTCGTGCTTCTAGTATAGACCCTTCGTATTAAAGAGTAATTTCTTTCTCATGAATTCTGATTCGCTAAAGCATTCGATTGAAGGTTTCAAATTCGGAGGTTCAAGTCCTATGCACGTTAGCCCTTAACAACAATCCGTGTAATTTTAGATTCCCGAATCGGCATACATAGTAGTCTCTTTTTATGCTATACTTTTAAAGCAACATCCTAGAAAAACTCCTGAAAACGGCTTAACACGCTCTTTTCGTAAGAAGGCGCTGAAGAAGATGCAATTCATATAAATTAAGGCCTAACTACGATAACGTAATAGTTGTAGCGCTTATGTTAAAACCCTTTTGGAATCTTAAACTAACTTTAAAAACGAAACTTTTCTTCATAAGTCAATTATTAACAAGGGTAGGACTCTTAGGTATAATCCATTCATTAGGAAACGAAGATTTAAAATTAAAAGGCCTTTAACAAGCTCTCTTAAATTAGTAATTCTAGCGGGGCTACTTACGCCTCTAGACTGGTAAAAGGGAATCCTCTTTATATATATTCAAACAAAAGCATTCAAATCCGATGTAATTTGCAACTAGTCAATAGCTCCCTCGAAGCCAAGCTACCAATTTTACGGGCTATCGATGTCCTGAATTCCTCAGAGTTTTCTAATTGTTAAAGGTTCATCAATGCTTAAAGGCCTATCAACTAGTACTACCCTCTTCTACAATTTAGAAACTTTTGTTAATTTGTTTCTCTATTAATAGAAGGGGGTCCTAAAAAAGAAAAGCGTAAACTAGTCCAGGACTTTGTTGTTCCTAAAACAGAGTATTATATCCTACTCACTTAAACGGTCTCTTGTAAGTGTAAGGAAAAGGGGAATCAAGAGCAGCATCTCAGTCTAGGAACTCGAAAGTAAAAAGAAGTCCACATTTATCTAAATAAACCTTGTATTGAGAATTCATAATACAGAACCCCCTCTTTCCAGAATTTCCCCAGGAAACCGGAACCCGTACAAAATAGAGTACCTTTAAGAGTTCATTCTTTATAAAAGTCTATAATAATTCAAGCGAACTGTTTCTAAAAGTACAAATACAAATAGGGGCTCTTTTATTTATTAGGTATACCATGGCCATGGATTGGACTTACTTTAATTCATTTATAAGTCCTTTAAATTAAATCTAATTGTTTCTCTGTGATGCCCCGTTAACTGGGTATAGCAAAATACTTGTTTTAAAGTTAATCCTCGAAATATGTACAAGAGGTTTTCTTACGTATGGGATACTATTAGAGTGTTTTGAACCCCCAAACTGCAGTATAACAGAATTCCGCTATACCACTACATTTTAAATAGTAAATACTTGACTAGCACACCCTTGGCTATTGGCTATAACTTCTAGTTCTATTTAAATAAAGAAATTCTTATTTAACAGAAAAAGAAGCTTTGAGCTTAGCTTATACTGAAATGTAAAAATACAAGCTAAAGATAAGAATTTCTTTTCCAGCGCTCATTCCAACTCTCTTTATTTTCTTTCTAAAAAGCAGTTCTTAGGAATAGGAACTTATAGGGTATATTTTAGAACTCTGGTAATTCACGATAGGTACTAGTCGAGAAAATGAGAGGCTATTCAAGTGAGCCCTCCAAAACTAGGTATTCATATTTGAAAATTCAATACTCTAGACCGCTCGCGCTCACATAAGGCAGCAATCTATAACATATCTAAACCCTTTCCTTTAAAGGTTCCCACCTATCCTTTTTGTAATAGAAAACTTGATAAAGAAGACGACGAGTAGCTCAGTTTTGGTACCCTTAAAATTGAAATATTTGCTCATTGCCGGCTCTGAAATAAAGGAGGATATTAACTAAAGTAAAAAGCAAGCAAAGGACTTGTTCAACAGTAAACCTTGCGAACTTTGGGAAATTTCAAACCGGTTCCAGTTCTTTAAAAACTTAAGATATGACCCCAGCACCCTTCTAATTAAGTGAGAGTAAACCGCTATACTACTACTATTAGCCAGAGTTAGGCAACAGTGCATTAAGAATACAGGCACTGAAAGCCTTTCTAAACCCAGATTCTTTCTTGAATACCTCCAGATTTCTTCCTTCATAGGATCCACTTAATTTAGTATTTATATAGTATGTCAAAAGTCCTCTAAAGTATCGAGATCTATCAATTTATATACATGAATTTTTTGACTTAACTAAAAAAAACTTTTGAGTTATATTCTATATTATCGTAACAAGGTTTCGCCAAGCAACCGCTCCGCAAAGAGTCGGGATAGGGGTCCCTTAAACTTTGTTAGAGTACTGCTCCAAAAAAGGATTAAAAGATAAATACGATGTAATAAATAACTCAAAACGTAGGAGAACCTAGCATTACTTTTCTCTTAAGAGGGCTCCTAGTGCAGAGATATTCAAATAAATTTACAAGAGCATACTTACTAAAGTCACAAGCCAAGCAGTATATGATGGTCTCTGTTATCAGCTGCTACTTACTCTTTTTAATAAGGCTAAAGTGTTTAAACTCTTCTATAAGCCCCTATATTTCAAAGTACACAAGAACTACATTCTAGACTTCTTCATTTCATACAGGGTGCTTCGCTTTCCTAGACGAGCTAGGACCCTATGCTTTAAAATGAAAGCTACTCCTGGAGTACCTATATAAAAGGAATTCTTGTAAATAGTACAAAGCAACGCTTCAAACTTGATTGCTTAAAGGAAACCTACTAGATCTCTATACTACTTCTTAGACTTTTTCGGTTTTCCTTAGTAAGAAGTAAGCAACATAAGCAATAAGGCAAGCTCGTATTGAGCTGTTGAAGATGATTCTATCTATATATCTAATGTCCCACTTCTATTAATATAGCTCAGGCAATTGGATTACCTTTTCTGATGAAAGACCTAATTATCTAGTTAGTTTTCTAGCTTTGAAAGGAACAAAAGGAGGGCTTGTTTGTGGGCTTTCTAACCCTTTTCAAAGACGAATCGAGTAACAAAAACTATCGACTAGACTTGACTAGATTAATAACTCCTAATCAAGTAACTGCAGAATAAGCAACAAATTGAAGATATTGGGAGGTTTAAAAATAGCGCATGCTTTTTTTTTTTAAGTTCTTCCATATCTACACATCTCAACAGAGCGGGAAAAAGAAACCGAGTTTTTATTTTAATACACGGCTTTTTCTTCGTAAAAGCGGTTTAGAAGTAAATGAATTTGTCACACTTTATATCACTAGTATTCCTGATAGAATTATAAACAAAAATACCCATTTCCTTTTATTAGATCTTTATTTAGAAAAGCTTTTCTATTTATACCCGAGTTAGTCCTTCTTTTGATAATGGTAATACGTGGAATGAATTCCTTTGCCTAAAATAAAAGGATCTAGTAGCTATCCCCTTTTTTACAAGAAGCACCAAAACCTAACCCTAAGAAAGTAACGGCATAGACAATAAAATTTATTCAGTAAACTCTAGAAGCAAAGTACAAATAAACAAAAAGCATCCGCTAATCCGAAGTCTTAAGGTTTTTTCTCACGGTTCGCACTTAAATTCAGCTGCTAAATGCTGGGATTCTACAAAAGGATAATTTGATTACGTGTTTTTAACTGCTTGCCAATGAAAAAATGAGATCTTAGTTACTGGGTAATATATAAAGAATCCAGTGTACTATTGTCTAAAAAGTTTTCATCAATAAGCGTGGAATCCTTTATGATTTAGGTAAGGAGATAGGTATGCATAACTTGGGCAATTAGGTGTGTAAATTTAAATCGAAATTTTATTTGATAAGCGAATCTATTTAGAGACCAGTGTCCTGCTTTTTTATACACAATGTAGTTAAACGGATCCTCGAGAGCCGGTCTTTCTTTACGCAAAAAGTTTTGTATTCAAAGTGGGTTCTGTTGCTATTTTAGGGCTCCTAAGTTGAATAGATCCAAGATAAGAGTGCTAAGAATAAGGTTGAAACAACCAGTAATCAGAATAAGGAGCAATAGAACACAGACAGGGGGTTCCTATATTAGTATTCCTGAATTTATAGGAACCGACCAGTCTTAAAAGGAATTAGTATAAAGGGGGTAAAGTACTCCGTTTTGCAAGGGTCCTGCTATATAATATTCATATAGTTATTATAGTTTTTTCTTAAAAGCCTTTTACTGGATTAAACTCTAAGGATGTCCGTGCATTCAAGTCGCGTTTTAAGCAGGAAAATTCTAGAATCTTAACAGGGTAGCTAGTTCATAGCTAATAATTTATGGTACTTTTTACTATATTTGAGCGAGAAAGCGCGTTAATTTTTATAACTTTATAACTGGGAAATCAGATATTCTTCTACTAGGTAACTCTTTAGTTATGAATGCTCTTGAACCCACGGTCAATGTCTCCACTACGCTTTGATTTACCGAATGTAAATTTTTGATATGAGGTCTTTTAAATCGGGCTGTGTTAAATTGCTTTGAAATGCTAGAATTTATCCCTCTATTTTTCCCAGTCTCAAAGCAAAGGTCTAGAATAATTTCTATGCCCTGTCCTATAAAATTGTTGTTATCAATTTATACGGCATCTCCAGGGGAGTCTCTAAGCATTTATTTAAATAATTAGGTTGATTCTGAAAGCTTTTGTCTTACTGACTGACATGGGAGTGCACTCTTTGAAAATTGCTACCAAGCGAGGTAGAGTGCTTTACACAAGTTATAAACAAATACAGGAATTTAATCTAATCTATATCTAGTCATCTTGTATTTCATGTACCTTTCTTATAAATTTAAAACCCTCAAATTATATAGCAGACCATATCCTAAGAAAACCCTTAACAATAGAGTTTCCGCGCAGCTTGAGAATCCAATCCGCCTCTTAATACGATTATTCTAAAGGGTATCCTAGAGATTGACATTTAATCCTTTCTGTCAGGCCTTTCTCGTGACCTATATCGAGTTTTAATGATACTTTTGTGGAACCCCCTCTCCTTTCTCTTTCTTTTGATAGCTGCCACTGCTGCTGGGTTTTCCTATAGAATTCCATATCCTCGACTTATCGGGTTCCTTTATAAAAGAAGCTCCAACTAAGAGCTCAGTGTGAAATTATATATTAAAAGTAATAAGGGCCCACTAATTTACGTATCTTGAAACTCGGAACTCTTTTAGGCCGATAATAGACTAAAAGGCAGACTTAAAGTTTAGAAAAATGGGTACTAGCTCTACTCACTATGCCTATCAACTTTCCCCCGCTATAATTATTAAATGCACAAGTTTGACATAAGGATGTCAATTTAAGTTATTGCCGAAAGCAAGAAGTATAGCCCTAAATCAGATTGACGGAAGGTTTTTTTATAATTTCTCGTATCCTGTACTTTTTACTCTAAATCGTAAAATATAGTGACTACCGGGGTTTATTCACCTAAGCACTCTAGAAAAATTATAGAATTATTTTAAAGAAAGGCTCGAACTTGGATCACAAGACTTCGAACTCATACTAACTAAAAATCCCTATCTAGTAAAAAGAATCTAACAAAGAACTACGAAATCCTCGTATGGTGCTGCTCTTTTAGAAGGGTAACAAGCTTGCCTGCCAGGGTTTCCTTATCATGATTGGCGAGGCCGTGGGTAGGATTCCTAAGGTGTGGTTAGTGGAGAAGATCAGAGGGGCTCCTCGTTTTCAGGCAAGGGTCAATAATTCATGATACTCCATTTTCTAAAAAGAAAGCAGAACCTGCATAGATACGCTTTGAACTGACAAAAAGAAAGTAAAGACTTACCTTAAATACTCAAAATATAGGGACTCCTTACTGACTCGAGGTTTTCAGCATACCTACCAGCTTCCGGTCCTTTTCATAAAGATTGGGTTATCCGAGCGACGAGAGCTTAGCAAATCTCTTGAGGAAACCACGACTATAACGAATAAAAGAGAGAATCCAATTTTACGTACTGGCAGGAGTGCTAGCTTCTACAAATACAATTACTCGACCTCGAGTAGACGCCTGAATGTAAAGTGCTAGTGGCTAAGGTTCAAACAAACAGTACTATAGGGTTCCGAAGTAGCATTCTTTATTTTAACAACATAGGAAGAACGGAGAAATTAACTCTTTATAGACATATAGTGAACAAGGAGCCCTTTTTCTTTGTTAACAGATTTCTTGACTTCATTAGCTAGCTTAACGGATTAACAGGACCTATACGACCCTGATTGAGTTATTAGGTTTCCTAAAAGCTAATTAAGATTTTGGGATATTGCTAATCAAGTCCTTATAAAAAAGGAATCTCGATTGTTCTAACCAACAGGAAAGACTTCTTCAAAAATCCTTGTTACTGCACAAGTTAGGTTATCCTAAGGTCTCAAATCGTAAGAGAAAGCCTAATAATATCTATTGGTAAGTAAAACCAACCCTTCATAAGGGGCTCTCGTCTAATGTACTATAAATCCATACGTATATATTGACCTATATCGAAAACTTAGATTTTAGTGTAGACTTGCTGTGCGCCATCCAAGTCCAGGAAAAGAAACTCTCTACTAGGCACGAGAGGGAATAAGTTATATAAGTCCGCTTCTTTTTTTGTTTAATTATATATTTGCTTACTTTTTAATTTCTAAATTAATTAGACTTCTTTCTTTGCATTGCTACGCTTGCTTAACCACTTAGATTTGTAGAATACTTGTGTAATCCAAAAGTATAACTGGATTCTCTGTATTTTTAAGAAGAAACAAAACAATAAAGTTTATAACGCGAATTAAACCTGCTAACTAAACTTTTGAAGCAGCGCCCTTATCTTATAATCAATCCAAATCTGGATCCGATCTTATGTTTATTTATTCGTGATGACAGTTAGAATAAAGAGATTCCTAAATATGAGACTTTGTATACTATTTATACCGAGTATGCCTTTTTTAATCGTACGAACCTCCTGAATTTAAGAAAAAGCTCATATATCTAGTATGATAGGAGATAGAAGAACGTAGTCTATTAATTTGCATTCTTTGTAGTATTTTCATAAGGGGTATTCGACTACGGAATCCCTAGGAGTCTCTAACTGCCCAACTCTAACCCTTGACATTCGTGTTGACGACTCGTTGTTCTAACCTCATTTTAATTGCGGGTTTCCTTGAAAAGTTATCCATAATAGAAGTGAAAACTAATACTTGACAAAAACAAGGATTCCCTTTCATAGTTTGTGAGAGAAACCCTGGAAAGCTTTTTTTTCGTATTCTCTTATCTTAAATTTATGTAAATACGAATAGGAATATTATTATAAACTAGATAAGTACCGTACAAAGAGGCTTTAACTCTTATACTTTTATGAGCTTAGTATTTAGGATTAAGTTTCTTGCTTTAGAAAATACCCAAAGTTCTGGCTTAAATAGTAAACTCGAATATCCTTGTTTTATTTAAGTAAAGGGGCCTTATATTTTATTTTGTCCTTCTTTGTTTCAGGTAAGAAGTCCCTCTCAATTCCTTACAAAAAAGAGTGTTCTAATTACTTTCTCCTGAGCAACAAGCCTAGGGAGTCCTTTATAAATCTTAAATTTAAAAATGTAACTCTGTATTCTTTAATACAAGTAAAGGGTGCCTGCAGAGTTTTTCGTCAAAAGTAAAGATACTGATTTATCCGAGAATCCCTGATTAGAATACCCCTCTATAAAACTATATTCTAGAAAACCTATTCACGACTTTTGTAAAATAAAGTTGCCTTACTTTCTGAAAATACACGCTGTTGAGCAAATCGATAAAGAACAGAGGAATAAGGCTGGTATATACGCATATACCCGGACAAAAAATGAAAGAAAAGGTCAGACTTTCTAAAAAAAAACGCGGACCCCATAGAAATTCTTTCTTTACAACTTTTATAGTCTAGTACAATAGCTATATTTCAAATAGAAGCGGAAATAGGAATCCATGATAACCAAGTAAAAAGTGGATCTTCCTTATATATTATAAGAAGGCTTTTTCTCGGTTTTTGAATTCACTATATTTTTGCATTTGTTTTTAGTCATTCTGATGATATATCCTTTTTATCCTATATTCGCTATTTATCTACTCTTTTTGTACTTTAGTCAGAAATGTAATCTTTTACTTTATAAACATATACTTGTAAATACTATACTAAAGACTAAAGAAATTTGAAAGGAGTATAAGGGGAATCTAACAACAGCCTATAATTTGCACTACAAAGGGGGCTCTTCACGAAAAGGATCCTAGTTACACGAGCAGGACTGAACTCCCAAACTTTTGAGAGGAACTTTTCTTTAACCAATAGCTCCCGGTTTTCAAGACCAGAACGCTTCTATTTGCTCTTTATGGCCTAACCCACTATCCTCGAAGCTCCTTATAAAGATTTCTCTAGCGGGAATGGTAAAAAGTTGTTATACCTTTACTATATTTGTCTTAGTGGAAGAAAGAGATCCTACCTAGCCTAGTTTGTGTGGAAGGGTATTAGGCACCTAAAAAGATAATAAAAAAGAATGATAGGTAGAACCCATCTGTTCAAAAAACTCCAAAGGGTAGAGCAAAGAGCCGCAGGCGTGCATGTCGGAGGTTCCAGTCTGCTAATGTGAGATACTTCTTCTTATTAATTTCAGTTAAAACCTAACATACCGGAGACTTCTCCGAGAGGTAGTTTACTAAATTTCTAGATTTCCAGAGTACAAGCAAATAGTTCTTTATCTAAGCGATTCCGACTCCCCTTTTGTGGCTTGGAATTAAAAAAAAAAGACCCTGGGCCGAGAATTTGGAATTCGCTGCGAACTATTAGAGTCAATAAACTCCTTTTGACAACAAGGTTTTGTTTCTTGAAGCTGGGAAATTTATATATAAAGTGTGAAACTAGTTATCCCGTTTACAGTAAGACTTTTATAAGGATAAAGTGTACTCTATTAGGGTTAGAAAAGTCTTACATAACTGAAAAGTATCTCTCATGAAACTAGATAAGTGTAATTGTTTTTTATTTGAATTTTTGTAATAATTGTCATGCAAATTGCTTTAGATTAGACCAATATTTTAGGCTTATATGGACTCCTAGTTACATATTTCCGAGTTAGGTTTTAGAGCGAGGCCGTACATTCCTATTCGTGAAATAAAATACTTACCCGGGGAGTTTTTACTCATTAGTTATACCGGAAAGCGCATCTAACTCTCGGCGGGGGGTCTAAAAGATTATCAATATTGAATAAAAAGAGTGAACTTGCGTAGAGTTTTGCATGGATATCGGGTGCGTGCCTATGTATTTCTTGTATTTGAAGGCATTCTCTTCCTTTGAATTTGAAAGGTCTAAATGAGTATAAACTATAACCGGAAAATCTAGTAAAAGGGACTTATAGAGCTCTAGATGAAAAATAGAAACCAATTTTTGACTAAAAAATAGAGGGGGCTAGGGGTACGCCCATTTAGATACCACAGGAAATACAAGATAAGGAATAAATATTAGTAATGCTTAAATGCAAATAAACAGGAAATAACTTACTATAGAATTAGAAGAATTCGATTCTCTACCTCTACTTTGATTCCTAAGCTAATAAAAAGCAAAAAAGGTCAAGCTAAGTCCGCTACTAGACTCTAGGGAATCGGGTCATCTTATATTTTGCAAGAAAGAAGGGGAACAACTCTTTTTAATCTAAAGCTAGGGTTTTCGGTCGAGAAAAGGGGTAAAAAAGGGCTTCCAGTTATACTTAAGGGATGCTTTTTGATGTATATAATAAAATCTAATTATAATAGGACATATCGTGGATAGCTACTCTAAGCTAGTGTTTGTTACAACGAGTAATTGAAGTGCCCCCCCCAACCCAACCCTAAAAAGGGACCCAGAAGGCCTGTTAAACGTAAGAATTTATATAAACTTTGACCTTTTCTTAATCATTAGGATCTACTAAAAAAGGATTTCCTGGTTTGCCCGAGATAGCAGCTCTTGAAGCTAAGAAAGAGAATTTTATCCAAAATATTAGGAGAGACCCGAGATTTCGTTAGTGCAGGAACTCCTATTTATAGTTTATAGACAGCAAATCTTGCTTTAAAGAGTAATAATTATCAGGATTGCTCTTCCATTTTTTCCTAAAAGCCTTGCGTGCGGGTACCCTTTTCTCTTGAGGAGTCTTTTAATTGTTAAATTGACCTATAATAAGGTAAAATTAAGAGTATGAACCAGAAGTTTTAGTTCAAAAGATTCTGGGTCGAGTTAACGCCAAGGTAACAAACAAAAAGAAAGTATAAGCGGGGTTACATGTATAGTAGGGGTCTCTTGCAAGCTTTATTAGCCAGTTTAATTTCACGTGAAGGCGTGCCGAGTCATTTATAAGCACCTACAGTCTGCCTTTATAAATTTATAGATTAGCTGCTATTTCGACCCTCATAACTAATTTCAATTAGTAAGCCCTACCTTGTATGCCCAATTTATAGTTAAAACGGCTCCACTATAAAAAAAGAGCGAATAAGTAAACAATAGGATTTCTCCTACTAAACCTACTCAATTTTAAGTCTTTTATTCCTATGTTGTTATACTATTCGTAATACATAAAGGGTATCTCTCCTTAGAATTATGTTTTAAATATGGAATACCCCGTTATTTTTTTTTTATTTTTCACTACCATTACTTTTAGTTTTAGTTAGAACATAGATACCCTAAGATAGCCAACAGCTTGCTACTGTACAGCTAAACCCTTATGGAGCTCAAATAGGGATCAACGTCAGGTTATAGTTGGTATTGCTATATCATCTTAGAATTTGTATACTATCTGTAATATAAAAAGCAAAAAGTCATACCTAACCAAGATACTTCCAGAAAAAAGGATCAAATATATTAATTGATTAGTAGCACCAAGGACCTAATACCCGCGTGGGGTAGAAAATCTTACCTCTAATTTTATTATCTGATATGTGTATGAATAACTCTTTAATTCTTTGGCATTTCAAGAAACCTTGTCAACAGAATGCATCGGAGGTTTACTGCATAACTTTCATTTTCTTTTTGTTTATAAAAACTTTGATATAATTAAATAGAATACGAAATCCTTTTTGTATGCTTGGGTTAATACTCAGTATTTATAGTGCCCTAGTCATTTAACTGAATATAGCTAAATAAAGCTATGTATGCTATGGAATCCTGTTTTGACGTACCGATAATCAATCCTATAATTTCAGTAGTCAACAATTACGAGATTGCTGCCTCGTTTTTTTAGTTTCGTAAAGCCACTCTTTGCTTTAGAGAGTAGATCTCATTTACTATTTTACAAGGATATCTAAGCAAATAACTGTACTTTATAGAGAAAAAAGTAGCTAGAAATTTTTAGTAAATAAGTAACCCTCCGCTCCGTTTATTCTAAATTACCATATCATGAATGGAATAAAAGGGGTTCGAACCCTTGCATGCTGCTTTCTAAAACTGGTGATTTACCACTTCATAATATGAGATTATGTTATACGTAGGATTTGTACTTACGGTTACAAGGTCATACTACCCTGTTAAGGGAAAGAAATGAGAAAGTCTTTTGTTCCATAAGATATTGTAGAATAATTAGGACTTATACCTTACTTACTACTATCTATTATATACCTGATATATAACGAGTAACTCCTTACCTTATTAGAAATCCCCTTATAGTAGTCCAATACACAAAAAGAAATTAGGATCCTAGTGACGAAAACACAAGATATAAGGATACCTCCGAATTAGAATACAAGATTAGATTCCTACTCAGCTCAGGTACACGAATAACAAAAACAAAAAGAGTAAAAGCTTAGAGGTAAAATACGTATTACTAATTTCATAGATCCCTTTTAGCAGTCTTATTAAGGCTGTGAGTCAGGAGAAACTCATCGACGTTAAGCCAACGGCTTTTATACGCCCCATGTGTATGTAGTTATAGTCTATAAAACTAAGAATAGCTTATCTGATCAAGCAATAGAGCTTTATCCTTTTATGAACCTTACTCCTATTTTTCTATTCTGCGAAAAAGGGTACCATATAGCTTCACTTTGTCTCTTAAAATATGACAACGCTTATGTTTTTAAGACTTAGGAACTTCTACCCATGAGTACACTTTTAAGTAACCTCTCCGATTAAGGGTTAGAGCTAGCATACGTATAATCGCATAGTAAAGTTCTGCCTTTTCCTAATATAATATCCTGGAGTTATTAGGTAGTAATTCTTTTTTTTTACCAGACAGATAAAGGAAAAAACAATTGAAAATTACCCGATATTATGACCTATTGTAAGTTCGTTCACTACAGTATTCAGCCCAACAAATTAATCTTAAATTCACTCAGAAGCGCTTCCTACAGGTGATCAATGGAAACTAAGGCAACAACTCCTGTGTATAGGATCCCATAAGTACCTATTATAATTACACATATCCCTTAACTAAAGCATAACTCTTGAAAATCTCATACGAAGTGGGCTCCCTGTTAACTAAAGAATGCGTGAAACTTACGGAAATTCGACTAAAAATATACATATATTATACCCTATTCTTGCTTCTTTTTAAATTAAAGATAAATGTAATTAATTTCGTTGCAAACCACTCTCGATTGTTGGAGTAAAGCCTCTTTACGAAAGCTTATTGTAAGGCCTTTTAGGTGAGCTTTAGCCCCCGTTGAGAGAGTCCCGCGTTTGAGTCCATTTCAGCAATTTCTATTTTACAGTATTTTACATTCACTTAAATTGCCTGAATTCCTTCTAGCTTTTTTTAAGGAATTTTTGTTGGAATAAAGTCTAAATCAAAGTCCATTTGCAGTAAAGAGAAGGCGGTTCTATAACTCGAACAAGTGGGGTCCTGATTCATTAGGGAGGCATATAAGCAAGTCCTTGAGTAAGAGAAAGCTTTGACTATTTTGTGTACTATGTTGGGCTGGGAAATTTTTCATTAGAAAGTTCCTAAAAAAGGGCAATACAAGGAAAGCTATTCTCCATTTCTATAGCCTAAGTTTAATTTAAAATAACATATCATACATTTCATACCTGGTACCTGGTAAGAAGTAAACTTGTATATCTTAACTAGAACTTCTAAGAAAAGAGTTTAGAGTTGAAATATGAGTCGCTTTACTCTTAAAAAAAATATTTGTGATAAAAGCGAAAGTTTTTTTAGTTATTAAGCAGGGGCCCCCATTTTAAAGAAACAAGGAAGTTATGGGATAAAAAAGTATTTTACAAGAGCTCCGTAAGTCAGATATGTATATTTAAGTAAGCACTATCCTTTACAGGAATCCCTAAAGTTCCAGTACCTTTTGTATGTAGGCTGTAAATCTTTCATTAGTTTTTATTATAACTAAAGTTTTTCACGAATCCTTACTATAAACTATAAGCAGCTCCTTTTTGCTTTTTTTTTTATCTTTAGTCCTTTAAAAAAGGGATTTTTTCCTAAAGGAAACTATTCTATACTCATAGAGTAAAACCGAAAACTTCTTTTATTTTTTATTATAAGACTGCGCGCGTCTACGTACTTGCCGAAATAGCGTTATTCTAACACATCATGGTCTCCCCTTTATCTGCTTCTAGAACAGAAATTCTGTATAATATAGCAGCGACTTTCTCAGTATCATCTTATATCTGCTCTTTTTATTAATGTGAGCTAAATTGCTTTAGTCTTACTTATGAATATTTTTTGTTTATCAATAGGATTACAACCGAATAGTGTTTTTTACAAAGCTTACAATAGATATTCGGCTCAGTGCCAAAGTTTATAATTGTGCTTTTGTCACAGGGGTTCCTCGTATTAGCATAGCTACTTAGAAAAGGAACCCGACATGTTTCTAGAGATGTCCCATTCTAAGGAAAAGCTTGGAGTCACTTTCAGGTTATTTTGAACAAAGAAGTAAAGGTGTCTTATTATATATACTACTATATACTACGCAAAAGAGAACTTAGGATGATATTTTGATGTATTTAAAGTTTTCTCTGTATTATCCTACTCGAATATTTACACTAAAGGGAAACCTATTCTAATTGGCGATGAACCATGAACTATGTATTATTGCTCAACTACCCCTGGCTGGAATCCTTGAAATAGCGTAGTCCTTAAAAGAAAAAGTTTTACCATGCCACACCCAACCCCTTTATGAAAGCCCTTCTATTACATACAAAATTTTCTTGGCTTTCCAGATCCCAGGATATATCGCTTTTTGTTCTTAAAGTCTTTCCTGTAAAGGAGAGGGGCTCTTGTTTTTAGTTATTATGAGGATTTCTACTCTTGAGATTGACGTAACCTTATTTGGTATTGCAAAATGGGCCTAAGAACACGCGGTTTTGTATGGGTAAGCTTCCCTTATCAGCTGGTATTATGTATAATTTAAGTTAAGTTATCGATATAAGTTACATAAGTACGGTTCCTTTTTACCCGACAAAAGGTAAGGTTCTAGTTTCAGAATGCTTAAATATTTTTTTGCTTCTACCCTAACCTAAAAAAAAAAAAAAGACTTTTGCCCTCTGTCATACCCGGATTTCAAAATCCACTTAAATAATGCGAAGTAAGAAGCACTTTAGTATAAACCGCTAAATAACGGAACTCTCTAGCTGCCTTTTTTATTCCCAAAATTTGTATAAGTAAAAAAATCTAAGTATTTAAAAAACCCAAACGAAGTCTCAGATCTGCCTATATTTTTCTTTATTAAACCCAACCAAGATTTGCTTGTGGATATCCCGTTGCTACAAGATTAATCCTTATTTTATTATCCAATCGTCTGGAATACCTACACCAAGAAATCTTTAAAGCTCTTCCGGCATATACTGTAAG
Source organism: Pelargonium cotyledonis (assembly GCA_036897625.1). Lineage (NCBI taxonomy): Eukaryota > Viridiplantae > Streptophyta > Magnoliopsida > Geraniales > Geraniaceae > Pelargonium > Pelargonium cotyledonis. Next base: position 257,548 of record JAYMTA010000001.1, read on the forward strand.
TGATTTTACTTCCTTTAGGCTTGCCCTTCATTTTCCAAAAAATAGGAGTTTCTTGGCTAGCTCCCTTTTTTCTCTCTGAGTTTTGGAATGAAATAGGCTTTCGCATTCACTGTATATAAGTTTGACTTTATAGCAGCACTGAAATTTCCTTACAAAAGAATTTCTACTAGAGGACTTGGTAAATCCTAGAAAGAGAAGTGCACTGTAACAAAGGATACAAATCTATCTCAACTTGATAAAAGTAGATTTTAGCTCATTCGGGCTTCTAATAGTAAGAGAGCTGCTCCTTAAGGACAGTATAGACTTCCCAAATACTACAGACCTGGAAAGCTTGCCAGTCAATTAACTTCCTCGTTAAATAAACTAGGGATTGGACAGATGAAATCAATAACAAAGACTAAAATGGGTAACCTTCTCAAAAGAGAGTAACCTTCAAGATAATCAAGATACTAATCCCGTTAAAAAAAATTAAGACTACTTTCCTCAGAAACCAGCTTCCTTTGCTGTACCTAGATAGAGCACCTTACACAAGTAACCAACAACAGGAAAAACAAGCTTTCACTTCATTTGATTTGCAAGAAAAACTCCTAAAGGAAAGAAATAGAATCCGGTTTTCCTATCCACAGGAATACAAAGAGCTTGCTTTGGAATAGAGCTACAATTCCTATATTAACATCCTAAACTCTCTAGTCTATAAATAGAAATGAATATACTCTCAAGTAATAGAATCTGGTATCCTATTTGTCCAAGAAGACTAAAGAGCTAGCGAATAGAGCTACACTTGCTGTAAAGGATTTCCCTCAGGCTAAGATCTTACTTTAGAACTCTCTAGTAAACGTGTATCTTGTACCTGTAAAAGCTAAAAGAAACTGAATTGTAAGGAAGGCTTTTAAACCAGAATCCCATTTAGAAAAGAAAGATAAACCCTCCTTGCCAAAAGTCTTCTATACCTTGAAGAAGGCTGCCTTTATGGGATACCCTAGAGTCAGTCAATACTATGTTTGATAAGAATCCCACTTTTCCTTTAGAAAACCTGAATAGTAAATTCCCCTATTAAAGTAAAGCGCTACAAAAAGAAATTCCTTATCTGGATACTAAAATAGAACAGGACATATGAAAGCAACTCCCCTGTTAAACTAAACCTTTCTACTTTGTATTTTTTCAGGAAATAACAAGAACGGACTCTCTTTAAATAAAAAAAGGAAATACCAGATAACATCAATCAAAGACATTGTTGAGCTTAAGCCTTCTTCCCAAGATCGAACACAGCTACAAAGCTCCTCCTAAGTAGACAACCCCCCCATACTTAGACTTTCTTGTTGAGCTTATTAAACAGCTACTGACCTACTTAACTAATAATACATTATTCCGGGACTGACTTTTCTTTATCAGTAATTACTTCAAAGGACTTAGGACTTAAAATTTACTAGAAATAAAAAATCTTTGTATTCAACCCTTTGCTAAACACCAATTACTACAGTCCCCAGATACTCTAATCTGTTATCCTCATAAAGCTAAGGAAAGAGGAAAGAAAAGGCTATACAAAACCCAAGAAGTCGAAGAAATAGAAATAGAATGAGGCTAAACTGAGTATCTAGAATGTCATTAAGAGTTTAGGTACCGTTTAGTTGATACTTTTGACTTGGGAAAACATTTGATTCTTATAGTTAAAAAAAAAACCAGGGAATCCCCAACCCTTAATACTGCGTACTGCTGGTTAGAACTACTATCCGGATACTAAAATACAAATGAATTTGGCTTGATTTCTTATACATTATTGGAAACTTCGCTTACTTATAACAATTCTGGAAACTCTCTAACATAAAATAAGAACATTCACTTGTTGAGCTTAATCGTAAACCTAAAGCCAGAAAAGCAAAAGTACTAATCTGTACTGGACTGGGAAGTGTTATACAAGCAAGAACTCTAATAAGTACATAGTTTGACTCGAGTTCTTATATCTTATAGAATTTCTAATCCGATCTTTATATTCCATTGATTAGTTTATCCAAAGCTACAATTCCTATAGTTACAGTTACCTTATTAGGAACTTCCTTTTAAGAGAGATTCCGAGTCTCTTTGACATTAGCAAGAGAGGATTCCGTAGTTGGTTTGGGTTCTAAAACAAATAAGTTTGCATTGGGAAAGCCCTATAGACCCGGGCTATACCATCACATCATAAGAAGGAAAACCTGTCGATCTTTTATTACTCTTTCATCAGGAAACTGACATATTCAGATTTAGGAATCTCAGGGTCTGGGAACATCTATATAGAGTTCAGGGTGTTCCTAAGCATGGACAATAAGACAATGATAAGATTCTGTCTTCCAAATACCATTACTAAATTTATTAAATTACAAGTTATTAAAGAAAAGATCTTTAGGTATCCATATTTCTATTAGTATTTGTATGCCAGCTCTTGCGTGATTCTCCCCTTTTCGGAGGCGGTCATCCTTAGACAAATAAGGGACCTCTTCTAACCTCTACTAGAATTGTGTTGGGATAAAGGAATGCAATAATGAAACAAGGTAGAGATAACTAATGGCAAGGGTAATGAAACTCTCAGAATAGAATCATGGGTAACAGGTAAGGACTTAGGCAAGATAGAGAAATTGGTAAGAGCGATAAAGAAGTACAACTCAACAGAATATGGAATATCTATTAGAAGTACAAGCTAGAAAGATAGGTATTTCGAATTCTGATACAAGTAAGAGGGTCAAATTGAAGCTTAGAAACTGAAAACTGAGACTATAATAAAGAAGGGTAGATTACAAGAGGGCCTGGCGGGTAGGGTCTTACTAAGACGGATGCTGTTTCAATACTAAACCCTAAAGTTTGTTGCCGAAGCAAACTATAAGCTTTTCTTTAACCTTATTAATTATTACGAAGCTAGAACAGGAGAACTTTGACAAGCAAGGTAACCCAGAATCAGACAAATTACTGACACAAGCGAAGAAGAACTTATTCGAAGGATAGGCGGAATTCTGCTAACTAAAATTCCTATAATTCAAAGGGTAAAGTATCCTGATCGAAAAAAGTGTAGGTCAATCTCTTACTTATTAGGAATTTCAACGAAAAGATCTGTACTTAAACTGAAAATTCTTCAAGGATCGGGTGAATTCCTTTTGGGAGTACTTTAAGCGCAGATAGATATCAAACAGGTAACTAAATAAATACAAATAAACGAGGATACCAAAATCGGTGATATATAGGAAGAAAGCTTTCGTCACATCTTATACGAGTGGGTCAGGCACTTACTTGCTTTGGAAACTTCAATTTCTCTAAAAAAGCGAATAATGTATTTAGAAATTCAAGACTATAACTAGAATTCAAAAGGGAACTCGGGCCTCTACTGCAACAACAATGCTAACGGATTAGAACCCTTGTACAGAACCTAATTTGAGTCTTGATGTAACTACTTTACTTTGTTATAAATTTCTATCTAAGGTACGCTCCAATACTATAGAGAGAATATCAGACAAAGGATGTTCTCAGATTCTAGTTTATATAATCTCAGCTATTCTTTAGCAGGAACTTAGCTGCTAGATTTCAAGTTTCTTTATCTAAGCGATTCCATAATTAATAACTTCCCTTTCTCATAACTTTACCTTTCTGTTGAATCCTAAACTAACCTAAAGAGTACAGTACTATCGGAACTATTGCAATACGTCATATACATATAAGACGATAATATCTCCTTTTATCCACCAAGAATCCTCAAGAGTTTCCATTGGAACTGTAAAACTTAGTTTTGGTTAGAACTTGATAAGGAATCCTTATTAAGTTAAAACTTGACCACCCCTAGAAGTGTAAAGCGCTTCCTATAGTTATTTAAGAAACGATTTTACATAAAAGTCACTATACTTCCATTCAGAACTGTGGGACATTACTAAACTTATAAAAAGGGGGCGTGGTTCCTTCTCTTAGGAGCGGTGAACAAAAAAGGTTTTCCTGTTTCTGGATTCAAGTAAGCCTTTCATTTTCATTTACAAAAAGGGAGCTTTTCGGGTTCATGGATATCCATAGCAAGACCTCACTCACAAACAAGGAAAGCAATTCTTGCCGTTTGCCGGGCCTGTGCTATATTCATTCAAAATTTATATAGTTAAATTTGGAATTAGAAATATTAAAAGAGGGAATCTTATCTCAAGTGAAAAGTTTCCATTACACTTAGGTAGAGAACCCAGAAGTAATATATAAAAGCATAACAGTCAATTAAACTTTTACTATCATTTGCATTTGAGAGTATGCATTTATATTTTAAATAAGATGCTTCTTGTATCTCGAGGGAGCCCCTACTACTAAAGGAATGGATTCTAGCAACTCATAAGTTAATTATTCAGATAGGATGAAGTCTATCGAAAAAAAAAAACCTAATTCGAATTGAACCTGCGTCATTCTTATTAACTTTCACTCCACTATAGAGTTGCTTGTTAGATTAGAATGGAAAAAGAACAAGATAATGATCCAGTACTCCTTTTTTAAATTTATCTTTTATATTTATAAATACCTACAGTTCGGGAGTTATATATCAAGCTAATGCACGAACCCCCGTAAAGGGAATAGCAGAAGAAATAAAGCTGTATCAATATGGGCTTCCTTCCATAGGGAAAATAAAGTCATTTATAGTTTTGAAGTGAAGATAGTTTTTACTTTATTTGTTTTTCGGGCTGACTAACAGAGTTGGTACATCAATAGACTCAATACTAAGTTGCAGGTTCAAAACCCCGCGGATAAGGTATATTATAGGTATTTTACTAGTACTGGAGCCCTTATCATATTTATAACATCCAGCCTTGTGTTGTTACCCCAAGTTTATATAGATTAATAGGCATAGGCCCGGGTTCGTCTTCTGACATTATGTTTTTTGTAGATTAGGAGCTCCCGTAATTCTAAGAAGTTCCAGTAAAAAAATATTTAGAGTTTTAATAAGAATTTCAGGTAATAACGAGTCTTTTCGCGAGTCTATACTCTAATTTGCTCTGTGGGAGTACGTGACATCTGCCTAAATAAAGGGAATCCTCAGCAGCTGCCAAATCAAATTACTCCTATATGTATTTTTATGAAGCTAGCATAACTTCAGATATCCTTTTAAATTATCGAGGCAAACTTTTAGGTATTAGAGGCGGGTATAATTTACATTGCTCAACAGAGTTATTCTTATACTTCCCTATATAGCCTTTGCAAGTATTTGGTCTGGAATAAGTCGAGAACCTAAGGACGAATCCCATTAAGCGGCTTTCTAATTTACTCTTTACAGTTCCGTTCTCAACCAAGTCCTAGTTGCATTGTTTGCTAAAGGTCCGGCGCTTTCCCTAAGACTAAATCTTAGTTATTCACGCAACCTGTAAGTTACCCAACTAAATTTATTGTAGTTACAAGCTTAGGGTTCCCTAACCTGGGTTTTAAAATAATAGGAGGAATTCGGAATTTAGTATATAGGGGCTCACATTATGAGTAATATAAAAAAGACTTAGGCAATAATAATCTAATCTAGACTTTTAGATAGATCCATAAGCTAAACCCGTTATACCTTGCCCCATTCTTTTCATTAAGAATTCCTTCAAACCTTTAATAGGCTTATTACACTTACCTATATCAGGACCTGAAGAAAGAAGAAAATCCCATTACACTTTTTGCATTTTACCTGTGACTCCCTACTTTAACCTGGATCAGGGAGAAAGCCGTCTTACTTTAGAGTTTTCTTAGACTTTAATTTCATTTTAAACTAGAAACCTCTCTAAGCGACTCTGCTTTGCTGAATGACTTCCTCCTTTAATTGATCGAATAACTGGACTTATAGAGAAAAATCCATTCTAAGAACCAAAGACACCGCTAAGGCAAGCCTTAACTTAAAGGCTTTGTAGAGAAAAATCTCTAGTACATTTAGGTAGGAGTTAAAACCCCTTTTATTGTAACGTCGCTCTTGCTGGAGAATTTTATGATGTATACAAAGTGCGGGATCTGGCAACACTGAAATTTCGAGGGAATCTATTATTCCGGATAAGGGTTTTCAGTAAACTAAAGGAGATTTCTAGAGCGATCTCTAGACAAGATAATGAACTATCTGATTTCTGTTCAAAACTAAAAGGATAGTTTCCCACCAGGATGCCTCGGTCAATTAAAGTAAACATGTCTCATAGAGTATAAAACAAAATCCGTTAAAAGTAAAGTTTTCCTTCTGTCTGCTTTATTATCCAGAGCAGAATTACCGCTTTCTAGTCCTGATGAATACCCTTCTACGCTATATTATTAACTAAGCCCAATCCTAGTAAATTGAATAGAGTAAGTAGCGGTACTATCAAAGAGATAAAAGTCTGAGTATTCCTGGACCAGGATTCATAAATTCTTCATGAAATCCTAATACTTAATGTCCTGCTTTAGTTGGGTCACTAGATACAGATTATTCAAGAAAAAAAGGATTCCACATTTTTGGTTTACCTAATAGCAAGTTGAATGGTGTAATATATCAAATAGGAGTCCCATCCCAAGGAATCCCGGGGCTCCTATTTTTTTCGCCCCTTTGAATGAAGTACCCCGAATTTGAAACTGACAAGCACTAAAGCTCCCTGCAATTTGCTAGTCCCAGAAATATAGGAAGGAGTGAAAAAAGATTTAATATGACTGGGTCCGACCTCGTATCATAACAAGTATTACCCCATATAAGACTTCAGATATTGCTAAATTATACGAAAACTAGACTCTAACTATACTATTGAATTTAAACTCTAAGGTTAGCTCTCTTCTATAAAAGCTACGTACTAAGTAAGGTAGCTAAGATATTATATATCCTGGCTTGATTCTAAAACGGAAGAATACGTCAAGCTGCAAAGTTGCTATATAACGAAATCTTTATAGTAACTCTTTTTTCACTTTTCCTTTCTATGACCACAGTTTTGTAAGCCTCTATAAAAGGGGGTTGGTTCTATGAATTTCCTCAACAAATTCTGGTATTTACAACTTCCTCGTATGGGATATATCTAAAGCATTCGACTACAAAGACTTAAAAGAAAAGGTTATTGTTTTTCCTTTATTAATCTAAATCTAATTACCCAAGTCTCAAAAACTTTATCGGATCGGAGAGAGCACCTAATTTACTTTTATTTCCATAAAGAGGGTTCACAATTTATTAAGTAACGTCTATCCTACCCGCCCAGCTAGCTAAAGTCCAGGAATTCTTATATAAATATGAGTCTCATTTAGTGAAGACAGAGCAACGCTATAGTACCTGTCAAATAGGCTAACTAACGTCAAAAGATCCTAGCATTCCCCAGAATAAGAGTCTTATCTTGCTCAGGCTTAATCCCAATCCAGTTATTAAAGTAAAGTGCCTAGGAAATAGAAAGATAAGAAGGTTCGTAGGAAAGGTATAGTCAAAAGGCGGGGTTCAAGTTCTGTATTTCGTCCATAATTGAAACTTATACCCACAAACGAGAAAGTATCAACCGATTTCAAGTTTCCTTTTTTTTTATTAAAGGCAGTACTTTAAAGCTAAAATGTTTGCGATAAAGACCGTAGTCTTTATTATATAGCCTGATCCAGTTTTTGAAGTAAGTCACAAGGAAATCCTACACGGAGGGAGCCTTATCTCTTGTTGTGTAGGTTTTCTAATATTAATAATGACAGGAGTTTCTTTGCTAGGCTTAAACAGGGATTAAAGCTGAGCTGAGCTAAGGAAGAACCTTCTTGTTCACACCGCGTACTGATTAACGGAAAGCTATACAATCTCATAGGATACTCAAGGGTAACAAAGACGGATCATAATAATGTAATAAGGGGCACTCCTTATAAATTAGAATCAAGAGCCCGAATTAGAAGAATAAAGAAATAGTAGATATTCTGTAAAAAAAAAGGATAAAACTCGAATAGAAGACTGCTAGTTTAGTCGAGGCATAATAAAAACGAATCTATAACTAACTATAGTATACTCTTTGTACCCCTTTGAGTTTGCTACTAGTGTATTTTTATTAAATAGTAAAAAGGGGTTGTCAGCAAAAAGAGAAATCCCTGGTCAGGAAAAGACTACAGGTTATAACGTAAGTATTTCAGTTTATCCATGCTGATGAGTGTCCTTTATATAATTAAAACACAGTGGGAAGTTAAATGAATTACAAGTATTAAAAAGTAGGTCTTTCAAGGGGTATTGAAGTACAGTATACTACACAAGTTCTAGGGTAACCCCGTATCAAAAAAAGCTGCGGAATTAAAATTCTGGGATAGTAGCCGGCTGTTTGCAGGAATCTCAACAAAAGAATTCTTAGTTATTTGATATAGGAATAATCTTAATTATTTATCCCGTCTATCCTCAGTAACAATAGGAGGACTCCCGTGGAGTAAGCTTGGCTAAGATAACACAGAATAAGTCAGTACAAGCTAGAACTAAACCTAAGTAAAAAGGTCTAGAGTTTTAAAATTCGATTGTAAAGAAAAATTTTTTACTCTTCATCTTTCTAAGTCCAGCTAGGTTTGAAACTTTATTTTAATCAAAGGACACTTACTGTTCAAAGGAACTGTGAAAAAGGGGCCTCCTAAGTTATTTTTGCAAAGCGGCTAGATAAAAGACAATTAAGTAGTAAGTATAATATCCCTTTTAGAAAGAGTTGAGCGTCTCAAAATGGAATGCGTATAAAATACTTTTTAATATGGTTTTGTGAACGTACCGGGTTTCCGTATTTAACTAATTTTACAATTGTTTATAACAATATCAGCTACAAAAGATATCTATGCAATGTTTCTTGTCTTGTAATCTCACACGAACTAATCTACATAACTTCAATTCACAAACCTATAGATTCCTTTTTCAGGAGCTGCCCTTTTAAGAAAGATGTGGTATAAACAAGATCGCGTAGAACTGCTTATTATAGTGTTGGTTGTTATACATACTGTTATATTACATAGACGACGGTTTAGGCAATTGATTTCATTCGATTACACCCAATATGTACTTAAACTTTATTACTCGATTCAGAATTAGAAAAGGGGGGTCCCATGGGGCTTCCTAACCCCTATTCCTAAAGTTAAAACTAAAAGAAAAGAGTCTCTTTTTAGGCCCTGTACCACGTATTTAGTATGTATTAGAGTAGGTATTTATAGTGTATTACTTGTCAAGGCATATCCCTCTTGTGTTCTCTCTTTTTATCATTAAAAGAGGGTAAAAAACCTTAGTAGTATAAGGAGGTAGTAGTAGTCAAGGGGATACTCGCGAAATTCCCTTTTTTATGAAAGTGTCAAAAAGGAGGCAAAATGGGTGGGTACGACTAAGTTTTTTTAGTCAAAAGCGAAAGTTCCAGTCCTGTCAAAGGGGATTTTTAATAGGGCATAGTCTACATCGGATAGCAAAATTGACGCTGACAAGTAATATTAGGGCTAGTTATATGCTCATAACAATTACAAATAAATGCCAATAGATAATTATTTCTTTGACTAAAAGCATAGAGTACCCCGCACAACAAGTCAGTGAAACAGGGGGCTCAAATAAAGAACAGGGGATCAAGAAGCTTCCCCTTAGTATGCTTATATTTATAACATTTTAGACTGTATACACTAGTATAATAAATACCTCAACGTAGAGTCTAGTAACGTACTTTTTGGATCAGAAGTTCCTGTCGTTTCAACTCAAAAATATTTGAATAATCATAGGTTTTTGTTTTGACATAGTTAAGTTTAAGTCGTAGATTGTTCAACAGTTTTCAAGGTAAGTATAGAAGGGTTTTCGTAGCCCTGCTAGGAAATGCTGAAGTCTCTTACTTGGATGTGGGATCCATTTCCACGGATGCTTGGTAATGAATAATTCTAGCTCAAAGGTTCCTGTATCTGCTTTTGCCAAAGAGCTATTCTAAAAGTTTATACTAAGTAATTAAGATTTAAAACCTTTCCTAAATTTGTAAGCTATAGAAGAGCAAATGCGTATACTATTTAGTTCTATATCTAAAGCCTGATATACCAAAGCACCCTGTGTTTAAGGAGACATATACGGAGTGTCCCTAGTCTCGGGCACTTATACTTCTGAAACTAAACTGTTGTTGAATTAAGAAAATTTTGATTGAAAGCGAAAGCGCAGGAGTTTGGAAACGTTTTAGTGGAGGTTTTGAAAAAGTATTATAGCTGGATTCTTTTAGAGTGTGCTGGTGTTTTTTCCTTGTTGCCGAAAACTTGGTGTATAGAAAGTCAATAAAATTAGGAGTCTTTTACCAAAGGGAGACTCCGAGTCAGTTTCTTTATGACACGGAATTGTTTAAAATTAGTAATGGTAACTTAACAAATTCTTGCTCTTTTTAAAGGGGTCGGGATATCTTGCTCTAGTAACTTTAGTAAGTATGAGTCAAGCTTTTTTTAATACTCATATGTACGGAATAAATCTTTTTTAGTGGGAGTTTATACTCCTTAAAGAAAAACATAATAGAAATTTTGGGGAAATGGCTTAGTTTCAATACCTTTTCTGGGTCCTAGGATTTTGGCAAGAGGATTCCAAGCCCTATTCTATCCACTATACTGCTATCACAAAGCACATATAAAGAATTATAGAATTTTAATACAGAGAATTTTCCGCGTTAGAGAAACCCAACCAAAAAAGTAGGAAAATTAGATTTTATATCCGATTTAGTTGCAGGAACTTTCTTTAATGTAATCCCAAAAGGCAGAGGCGCTGTATAATTAATTGTCAAATCCTCAAGCCAAACACCTAATCCAGGATATAGGAACTAAACTCTTTCTTGGCTAATCATAACAAATTGGGTCCATAAAAATTAGAGATAGGAAATGGAATGTAGAACTTCGATTAGAAGCTTTTGGAATTAAGAAAGAAACCTAGATAAGCCTTTCTTTTAAGGCAGCTTTATAACATTAATATAAATCTCTTTCCTTTTCGTGAGTTTTGACCTGACTTGAACCACTGGCCCAAGGATTTTCAGTCCTTTGCTCTACCACTTGCAAAAGAAAGTCAGACTAAATAGAACACATAATCAGAAAAAAAAAATAGGAAAGACTGGTTAGATTGCAAAAGGAGATGCCTGCAGAAAGTTTAAGGAAAACCATAAAGATCGAGCATAATAGGTTTACTTACCTCAACAATACCTGAAAGACAAATCACATAAAGTAAAATGAATTCTAATTCAGAATTCCAGAACCCCTTTACATCTTATACAAATATAAAAGTATTGACTTATTGAAAACTAGACGCCGCAAAAAACACATAAAACGAGTACTTTTATGTCTCAAGGGTTTATATTATTTTATTAGTTGGATCTTTCTTTTGGTGTAATATTGCAAGTGGTATAGCACCCGATTTTATATGGGGTATGCAAGAGTTCGAATCCTCTTAAATATTAAATAGGAGAGCGGCTAAACTCAGAAATAAATTAATTACTATAAATTCATTTCGCAAATTAAGAAATCAAACTAGAATACAAGATAAAAAGGGTGTCAGCGTGCATCTTTTGAAAACCTGCTATTGCAAGCGATTTCCTTAAATATCATTACATATACGTTTTGTCTCCCCTTTCCTTTGGTAAAGTACCCCGGTACTAATGAGTATTGTTATGGTTAACAAAAAAATATGTAAATTACTCTGCCTTTCGAGATACCTATGATCTATTTGAGTCATAAGAAATATCAAATGATCTGAGCAGCTGAAATGGGCTCTCGTAAGGAAAGACCGAGAAACCTTGTTCCTAACCTTGTTATTTTGGATTATATAACACGGAATTAGCATTTTCTTTTTTAATAATCAAGTCGTAAATACTTTTTGTTAATAAAAAGGAATCTACATTGATTTGAACAATCTCCAAGTTATTTTTTTTTTAGAATGGCGAATAAAGGCTCGTTTAGGGCTTGGATATCTTTTACTGATTTCCTACATTTCCTTAATTTGCTTGCTTTATGAAACTGCCTTACCAATTCCCAGTGGAAAAGATATAGGTTCCCTTTTTTTTTATATAGACTTAACCCTCTTTACCTCTAAGAAGCTGAAATCAACTGTACTTCATAGGCGCCTTGCCTCTTTAAAAGATATAACTTTGCCCGCTTCAAATATCATAGTGGAACTCTTATAGATAACTTGTACGAATTTCTTTATTAAAATGTTTTAATGACACAGAATTCGTAATGAAAGAAAGTACTCCCTTACTTATGAGTGTCCTTACATAATATACCTTGTACTCTATAATTTCGTGATTCCTTAGTAAAGACTTCAGTTTTCTACTTTCATTTATCCAATTTGGCGTAATCCACAAGTTTGGGCCCTTTCACACACATTTTTACTGGAATATTCTAGCTAGGCGAAAGCAAGTAATATATGGAAATAAATAAATATCTTACTCGTTAAAATTAGGTAGAATTTTATACCTTATAGTAATATTTGCAAAACAAAGGATTCCATTATCTTTTTCTTTAGATTTAGGGATTTACCTTGGTTATAGTCCCTATCATTCTAAGCATTCTAGAAAAAAAAAGTCCATTCTTACTTTCTATGAGCCCTCTGGACTCTTTTAGTTACCTTCTTTACTTTCCTCTGTTGTAAAATAATAATTTAAAACGTATAGTTCACTGCTAAGAATCTGTTTCTCAGAGTAAAACAACCTTATTTCCTAGTATAAACCTTTTGATACTAGTATTAGATAAAAAGGAAAAACCAGCTTTCGAGGCTCCACCTATTATATTTTGTAAGATACCTACAATTCTAGGTTTTATCTTTTAAGAATAGCAATCCAGTTAAACTCTTTTCTACTATAAACCTCTGGCTATAAGTTCTCTTTACAAAATACATATGTTTATTCCTACTATACTAAGTCGGGCAAATAGCTTAATACTTCTTAATTACTAGCATACCCTTTTTACAAGAGCTGGATTTTGTTTAAGAACAAGTATCTAGAAAAATAACTACTATAACTACAAACTAGCTTTCCCAACATTACACGTATATGTAAGGGTTCGAGCCGCTTGGTTGCAGAGATTGTTGATCACATATTAAGGATCCCTACTTGAATTCTATTGGTTTAGTAAAACTGGACCTAATAAAAATAGTAAAAAGCTCAAAATAAACTAAAATACCTATCCCTATTTTTGTCTTTAGCTGATACTAAAGACAAAAAACTAGTCAATTAAGGAATAATCCTAAATATTATAGGACATACAAGCATCCCGCGAGCGAGAAAGCTATGCTCAGATAAGCCCCATTTCTTTTTCTACAATCCCCCTTCATAAGTGTTTACAAACTTAAAATTTTTAGCAAATGGAATTTAGAATTAAAAAGAGTAAGTTATGAGTCAAATATTTATAACGAATATCGAGGGTTCAAGTCGGGCCTAAATGCTTATCTTAGGAACACTTAATATTAAGTTTTGCTCTTCAAGTAAGATTTCCCCTGGTAGCGGCACAAATGATATATCCTAAAAGATACCAAACGTATAAATAAAGTTTGTTTACACGACCTCCTTCTTTATCTTAATAAATAAAGAAATTTCTAATTAGTACTACTAGAGCCCCTACTAATTATCTCCGAGTTATCCATGAATATAGCTAATCTCAAAATAGTTAACTCAAGATTGGGACTGAGAAAGAGTTCTGAGTATAACGTAAAGTTGAGTAAGTTTTAAACTTTACTTGATTAAAAACCTAGTACTAGTCCAAGCAAACGCACTCAAATATTATACTATTTTCATTTTCAAAGCTTAGGTTCCCCCTTCTAGCCTCTATGTCAAAGATGTTCTAATCCTACAATTATGATAAGTTTTTCTGAGATATCTTAACTATACAAGTTCAATATTTAGGAATAGTCAGGAGTAACACTAAATCCAGTGTTCTTAGAATTAAGGGCCTTTAAAGCATTCGTAGAAAAGGTTTTATCATATTTTTTAGAGACTCACTATTAAAAAGGCTAGAGCTAAAATTGCTTATAAGGAAGGGGCTCCTGTTAGATCTAGAGCTCTCTTCCTAGATTATATGGGCGCTTTTTTGATGCTCAATTAAGTTACCTGTTTCTTGATTTAGTATTATAAGCTTCTTATTCCTAATTTTAGGTTTAGTTCTGACTGTAAACTACTAAAAAAGTAATTTTAAGTAGCTGCTATTATTTCCTAAGTTTAAGGGTTTTGAACCCACATCTTGAGATCCTGAGCTGAGAGTCTTACCAAAAGAAAGAGTACGGCGCGGACCCTGGGTTAGTAGCAAAAATAAGTATAGTAAGCTACTTCGAGGTAGAAAAAGGAGGGGATATTTAAAAAGTCTGGAACCTCTCTACTGCTTCTAAAATTCAATAATATGAGCCCTATAGATTCGCTATATTCTAGAATAAGTCTTGCTGTTAGTTATCAAAACCCTCATGTATTATATAGAAATTTTCCTGGGATTTCAAGGAGAGCCCTACTATAGTACTTTGGTCGAAGTACAGGAATTTGGATATTGAAACTCTAAAACGGGGCTCTAGTTAAATTGGAATACACCCGATTAAATACGTTGGTTCAAAACCTGTTATATCTATGTCTTTTATAAAACTTCCAAGGGCTTATGATATAAAAATCCGCATCGAAAAGGCAGGCTCTGCAGTAAATACCCAATATAGTATTCGGTTGGTTAGATACTTTAGTAATATAGCTAAGGTTTTATTAATAAATTTAAGCGAGCTATACTACTCTCTTCTGCTTTCGGAGAGGAACCCCTTCTATATTTTGTGGTTAGCATGGGTAAGCAATAGAACATATTAAGACGTGTATCATTCGGAAAGTTCTTATTTAAGAAAAGAGTTAACTAGTAAGTATACGCCGAGGGAACTCCTTTAATAAGTTTTTACTACAAACAAAAATATAAGATAGAAATTTTGTAACAAACAGCTTTACAAGTATTCATAAATATGGTTTTATCCTAGTTCTTTCCAGGACAGAGCTATTCTTTTATATATATAGGGATCCGTCTTTTAATACTATATCTCACATAAATCTTATAATATAAACCCTTTATAATAAAAAAAATATTGGTTTCTGCTTAATTTCGGCTGTAATTGAGAAAAGTAGAGTCGTTATTATGAAGTGTAAAAGGAGTTTCTATTAAGCTAAAGCTAGGAATTTAGGGATATAGGTATAAGAATAACCCGGATTTTCATATTTCAAATAATAGAAAGAAGCCAAATGTGGAGTTCAGTGAAAGCGTTTCCTAGTAAACAAAGTAAGAGTAGCCTATGTCGAGGAGCTTAGAACTTCTACTAAAAGGTATTAAAACTGGGAAATTCGGATCTTAATAATAGTTAAAATAGAGGGGTTTTACCAGGCAGTTTCCTTTGGTGACCTAGAGGGGGAGTCGGCTCTAAGCAATTTATAGGATAGGGGGTAATTACGGGGACATGTTTCCCTTAATTTGTTTTATTGTAAAAAAAAAAGATCGATGTTGTCTAAAATACTAAAATGAAGGCTTACTTAAATACGAGGTAACTCAAAAGTTTTATTATAACTTTCGTATAACTTCAAAAAGCTAATATACTAATCTTAATCACGAAAACTCCTTTAGTTTTTGTTTATTTAGGAAGTCCTAGATTAATTTTCTATAATTTTATGTAATGAAAGAATTAAATCTAGTTAAGGATTCCTATCAGCAGGCAAAAAGGTTGTAACTAGCTTGTTTTCAAAAGGTCATGTGTTACTTTACAAAGGTGTATCTGATAAAAAAAGGTATTTCTACTTATTAATCTGCAAATATATATATAAGTAATTACATGAAACAAGTATGAGTCCCCTGAATCCCGCAAATTATTTAGGCTGGACCTCGCCAAAAAGGAGGCTTTACTTAGCCTTAATAAAAAGCAGGTCTTATGTGGTTATACATTTTGTTTTTACCTTGAAATTACGTTAGAATGTCTTAACTCAGACAAGTAAGCACTTTTATGGAACTTTCTCAGTTAGTGGTTTTTCGTAATTAAGAGATTGTTTCTGAGTTTGAGAGTATAACTTAATAGGCTGTATGTTCGTCTTATAAATGCCTTTAGTTTTCCGCCTTTCTTAGTAGTTAAGGAAATAAAAAAGTATTAGATGAAAATTTTTAAAGTACAATTTCGGTAAAACAATGAATCCGAGTTTTTAACTAACCTTAGAATTTGTTTCTTTTAAGTCCTTTCCTGAGATTTATCAAAGCAGGACCTGGGTATAGTGCTACTTAATTACATCTATTTAAAATTCCTTGTAACTGAGTCTTCTTTGTAAACTTTATAAAATTTTGTTTAGTTTACACGTGCTCCACTCATAGGATTAGCCGCTTTCCAGTTTATTCCGGAAAAAAGACAAAGATTTAGACTATATATACCCAGCTTTTAGATGTAATTCTAAGCTCTGCTTTGGGCCTTTTCTTGTCCTAGATTCTTCTAGTTGTGCACAAGACTCTGAGTAGAAGATATGGTTGTAAATAGTTGCACAGGGTCAAGCTTCCAAACCTAGGAATTAATCCAGCTTTCAAGTTAACATCTTTCATCCTCGTCTACCAACGCCTTTTAAAAACTCTCAAGGCAGTCCCCTTTCCCGATGACATCAAATTATTTTATTACAGATTTCAATTTTCTTCTCTATTAGGGCCTAAAATACTTCGTCATTATCCTTACATTTCTTTTCTCACTCCCCAGCCATATAAAAAGTTAGATTTTTTGTTAAGATCCCAGGAAGTAGAGTACTATATAACTCCTCTAAGTCCGAATAAATCTATAAAAACAAATTATTATATCAATTGGAAATGAACACTAACCCCTTCCAATAAAATTTATGAGACTTCGCGTTATTACATGTAAGAAAAAAACTTACCTGACTACTCTAAATATAAAGGGCTTAAATATTATATTAGGACCCAATTGCTGTATAACCTGCTCAATAGGTCTCTCTTAAAACTGGTAACGAGATACAAAAATATTTAGAAAGAGAAAACCTCGAAATATAAGCAAAGAAATTTAACGAAATCCATAGACTCTTGTGTTAATTTACCCTTTTTGAGAACAATTCCTATTCTTTCTATAGGTGTTAACTAGGGCTAATGAGGAGTCCTCTCGGACAAAAGAATTACCTTGTCTTTAATAAGGACCCCCGATTTGCATCTAAATAAAAAGAGAGCGTTAAGACTTTTTCCACTAGCAGCTTCTGGGTTTGTAATTAAAAAGTTACCAGACCTAAAAACAGTTAACCGTCTTGTACTAAATTTAACTGTGACTCGAATTGAACCAACAACATTTTCATTTCTGAATCTTAGTTCTAACCTGCTTTCTGTGCTGCCGAAGAAAAACTGAATTAATTAAGCTATCAATCGATATATAATACAAATCCTTATTAAAAAAAAATTGCCGGGTCTCTTTAATATGTATAAGGGTCCTTTGTACCTATGCGTTTAAGGTTTGTGGGGCACCCTAATAGTTTACCTTCTGCTCGAATACTCCTTTCATTGGGACTACAATTTAACCGTTTCATCTTAAGCCCCTTATTCTATTAATTATGATATACTAACATACAAGGGTTTAGCGTGATTAAAAACGAGACCTTTTTCACAGCAGTTAGGGCTTTAAGAGGATTCAAACCTATTACTTTTTCGGACGAAGCTCGCGTTTAACACGGAGTTTTATAGGCAAGTTAATAAAAATCGGGGAGACTTAACGGAGTTTGAGTATTTGTAGGTATGAATATTTGGGTCTATATTTAGGCAAAAAGGAGTCCTCTATAGTAGTCAGTCAATTGAATTCTAAGAGGGTGGGGGGAAAGAAGTCGCTGGAGACTCTCGTAGAACTCTTTACTAGCAGTAGACTCGACCTAATCTATCTGTTTTTTAATCACTTTGCCCCCAGGTATCCTGCACAAGGAATACTTAGATAAAAGTTGGAGCTGCTAATTGTTATAAAAGTGCCCTTACTCCTCGGTTTCTTACTCTTAAAGCGCGCCTTTTTACCTAAGCCTAAGTGCACTATCTTCTAGAGGCACCTAATTGCACGAAAGTAATTTAGATCTAGAGTTTTCTTAGTAATCCAAACTTTAGGGAATTCCACTAGAGCTGAAGTTTAAGGTCAGGGACTTCTAGATATCAAAAATCCTAAGGTAGCAAGAAAGTACGCGGTTTAATTCTATATTAAAGGAGACTTCCCTTTTAAGATTTTATCCTCAGTCTTATAAGTGTGTGGTTAAAAAAGACTCTGGGGCACCAGAATCCTTCCTTTCTTGGTAGTACTATGCTCAAGTACCCGGAGTCGATAAAACAAAACTTTTATATTTGAAAGGTGCCTAAATGCTAAATTACTGTGAACCTTGTGCCTTAATTAAATTATGTTAAGCTTTGGCTAAGTTACATAGAAGGGTCCTAAATGTAGAACAACAAGGGCATAAATCATAAGCTATTCACCGCGCAAATTACAGAATGGGGACTAGGTACTTTATTATTTATTAAAAGGAATTGCTTAACCATGTTCCCGCGCACTAATCCTAACTGCTTCTTATGTACTTAAGCAAAAAACTCATTAAAAATTACCAAATTCTTATTTTAAAAGTCCAAGCCCCCCCTCCTTCAAACAACACTCTCGTCTATCTAATAAGCCTTATTCAGCCCTTTATGAAGAGCATATCTATGAAAGGTAGTATTTCCTAAAAATGTATTTTAGTTATCCAAAAATAAACTTAATTACTTGATACGACTAAGAGTTGAAGTAATCTATAGGTTGACCTGAACACTTGTCTTCTACCAATTCAGCTTTTCCAAGAGTGCTCTACTTAAAAGCAGAAATTCATGAACCTGGCTCATTCATTTTCTATCTAGTATTCTAAATTAAGCATGCTTTGTTATTGAGGAAATATTCGTTACAAGACCCGGGTTTATACGCTAAATGGGATACTGAGAGCTTGTTAAAGCAACAAGTATTCACTTAGATAATGAAGAAATGAGTCTTAGATCAAAATTGGATGCATGCTAGACAAGAGGGGTATACCTTAAACTATCCAACTAAGAATACAGTAACTATAATACTAATAGGTATTAATAACTCCTAGCTACAAGAATAGGAATACACTACTCCAATAAGCGCAGGCTAGATAGGCTCCACCAAGAAGAATACAATACTAGGTACAGTAACTACGGGAAACCTTAAGGTACAGAGTAGAGGTTATAAAAAAAGGTATAGGTATAGCTCATAATAGAGCTACAAAGACTCATAAGAAACAAGGCATTCAGGGTTTATTTTATACTGAAACCAGCTCAAGTTAAGCGCAGCAAAAGGAAAGGATAACAACTCATTGAACTTAGCATACATCCACATGCGCCCCCGCGTGGTATAGTCTTAACTTGTATTTCTACATAGGCAGGGGACTTGACTTGGTTTTGAACCAAATATAATATGAAAAAGTACTAGAGACTAAATTCATTTTTACTATAAATTGGTGTAATACAAGAGTTTTTTAAGTTTTCGAAACTAAAGCAAAGCTACAGTTCAAGTAATTCATAATTGTTACGCTCGATTCTCGTTTATTGAAATTAGGTAAAGTAAACGAACTACTTTGCGTTGATTCAAGGCTGAGGCACTCCTTCGACAAGGTAACAGTTGAATATAAAAAAGGGGTTTCTCTTCTAAGATCTCAAAAACTCGTGTTTCGGGTGGCTCCTAAACCTATACTAAGAATTTTTGTATTAACGAATTCCATTTGAATTGAGTGCTTCAGATTTAATTTAATCTTGTGTTTTATAGTCCTATTCAAGAAAGGGGAACCCCAGTAACTTTTTCTATTCATTGTCGAAAATACAGCTTCTAACTTAATAAAATAAAAACTTACATATAATGCTATATTCAGTCGAACAGTGCCCAAGTTTATATAAACTCTTTTCTTTATCGATAGTTTAGCTGCCCTGTAATAAAGGACCCAACAGTCGTTTGGAGAGCTTATCCCTTAATGTCACCACACTATATACAGGAAAGTCATAAACACTAAATAGTGAGCTTACCTCATTCGCTTTTATTTACGCATGACTTTTAAAAACAAATACAAAAAACATAACTTAG
Source organism: Pelargonium cotyledonis (assembly GCA_036897625.1). Lineage (NCBI taxonomy): Eukaryota > Viridiplantae > Streptophyta > Magnoliopsida > Geraniales > Geraniaceae > Pelargonium > Pelargonium cotyledonis. Next base: position 277,538 of record JAYMTA010000001.1, read on the forward strand.
AAACTTCTCGCCCGATATTCTTTTATAATAATGCAATTTTCCTGATATTAGGATCTATATTAGTACTTTTTTATTCCCTTGGTTTAGAACAGCGGTAAAGCAAGGCTCGAATAGCTACACATGTTTTCATTAACAGCAGTGGCTTCTCGAGGACCTCTTCTAGAATTATGTACTTTCCTAAACGTCAGGAACTCCTGGGTCTGGCAAATAAAAGATAAGAAACTTTTGCACGGCTATTTAACCCCTTTTCTTGAAAAGAACCGATAAGTATAGTAACAGAAGAAAAACTCAAAAGCTTCACTATAATATAAGCTATAGGGGGCTCATAGAGTGGCCTAACTAAGAAAGAAAATCCATATAGGAGCTAAATTACTTAAAATTTCTTACAGATGAATTCAAGTAGTAAAGCATCCCGACAAAGTCTCGAGTTCGTTGGTTCAAAATGCCGGATTAGTAAGACTGGTTTACTTCGAATTACATCGGCAAATAAGTAAAGAGCCACAAAAGAAATAGTATACAAAAAGCTTTATAGATTCTTTCTTTCAATCTGTCTGATGCTGATGTAATCACGCTCGCTTGAGTTGAGTTTCAGTATCTGATTCATGAAGTTGCAATCCGTCAGTAAATGTAATTCATTCAAATAAAAATCATATTGATAAGAAATTCCTCAATTAGCTACTAACATACCAACGACCCAGTAATAATATAATTAATAATAAAACTATTTTAGTAATGAGCTTTTATAATGACACTAACCTTTCATTTATAGGGTTGTCTCTTAAAGTTACCGGCACCTCACGTAAATAAAATTCTAATTAGTAAGCACAGTCAAAGCTAACTTTAAAAAATCTTATATCTTTGTCTGTTTTTATGACTAAGAAAACCCCATACTTTATATGTCTAGTAAATCTATAGATTTTAATTTATCGATATTGTAAAGAGAAGAAGTTCAGGGTCGAAAGCTTTTTTACGGAGAATAGCAAAAAATCAAAACCTTAAGCTTACAAGTTATGAGTCAGGTCTTGCTAAGGTTATTCCTTACATAGCGCGTTTATTATATTTGATTCTAATCTATTACGAAATTTAAAGTGTTTGGATTCTTTGATTACAGCATACCGCAAAATTTGTATTTTATACAAAGCAAAACTCACTTGAGTATCCAATTGTTTAAAAATTACTTTGAGAAGATATTAAATATTAAGACTAGCTATTAGGGGGCAAGCTCTCTTATAAGTGTCTGATCAAAAATGGGATCCTCTTTTGGTGTACTTTATTAACATTTCTTTTTTCTTTTTAGAAATTCTCTCAACTTTAATGGGCATATCGAAGACTCAAAATACAAGAAATTTGGTAGTATCCAGATATATTATCCCAAAAAGTTTTATTAGACCTGTTATTTTATTGTATGTTTAAATTAAGCAATATGAATTAAAGAATTTTCTGTTCACAAAGAAGATTTGAGAAAACTATTACTTTATTCTTTTTTTTTTTTTTCTAATTTTTAGTATTCATCCTTTTGGACAGTGTAAAGCAAGCTATTTTCCATCCTATTATAACTACTCAACTTCGATTAGTCCTGCCTTGCTATGGAAAGGGAAGAGTACTAGCTCGAATTCTTTAATATTAGAATATGTCAACTAAAGAACTTTAATAAGTCTTTTATTTCTTATAAGTAATGCAATTGATCCTTTGTTAATATACCTCGAATCTCTTGAATCTATAGAGTGTATACTGTAATTATCCTGATCCAGAGTTTTTTTATTATCACTTTAATAAGAGACTTTAATCCTTCAGAAAAGAGTGCCTTTTTGTCTTTAGTTGCAAACGTGTTTCTATAACTAGTAAATTAAACTGAGAATTCTTGGGAAATAGCCGCGTAAGCTAACTTTCCAGATATACAATATTTTATCTAAACTCTTAAAGCGAGCCTGTTAGGAACCCGTTTTTAGGAATACCTATATAATTTGTTGTGTATCCCTTGTAAAAATTGTATTATAAAACTCCCTTTTATATCGCAGATGCCTAGTACTCTATACAAAGGTTTTGTAAGGTTTCTAGTATCATATTAGTCAAGACACTATGTGAAGTTTTGTCATTCAGGCTCGAGATGGGTTCTCCTTATGAAATTGTGTATTCCGGATCACTTTAATACTGGAATAACGCTTCGAACCCGCGCATGTACAAACAAGTAATACCTGTCTTACCGTGAAAAAACTGGAGTTTTTGGATTATACTAGCTACGCTTATAGGGGCTTCAACTATCTTTGTTATTCATAACACAAGTAACATAAGGCTGGGAATACGAGGGGTGAAATAAGAATTTATATATAAGTGATTAAAATGCCGAGTAGACAAAAGCAGGCTAAGTCTACTGCAGAAGTTACTGTATACTACCCTTCTTATATCTTATAGAAGTCTAGCTGATACGGGGCTCAAAATTTTATAGAGAGAGCTCTTTTAAATAGCAAAGAAAGCTCGTATCGAAGGTTTCTTTCATTATATCTATTTTTTTTACGAGATTGGAAAGCATACAAGACGCTCTAAATACTACTTCTATTTTGGCATTAATAAGAATTCCTTTGAATTTCCTGAAAATGTTATGCTGATTAGAGTCATTCTATATAAGCGATCCTGCTGCTGCTAAAGAAACGGCTTAGTTTAAAGGTATACTTTACATAAGTAGATCAACTCTAATCACTTAGATAAATAAGAATATTACATACAATAGAACTACCAATAGAACTACTTTATATACTGAATTCGAGTCATTAAGAGTTTATAGAAGTGCTTAGATATCTCAGTTGGTGGAGCACCGAGCTTCTCGCCTAACGGACGCAGGTTCGAGTCCCGTCAATCCCGAATTCTTAATCGATAAAATTAATGGATCATATTTACTTTGTATTATTTCTTTGACTGGTATTTAATACTTTAGATGAAACAAGAAAAACTAGTTTTCATTAAGAATATTTACAACCTATATAGTTATTCCTATTTAAATGGCTTAAAGAAAGGACCCACCGTTGTCAGGTCTGATTCTTTTGTTTGTGGTTTATGCCTAGAAACCTGCGCAGTTATTCTTGCCGTAAAATAAGGTAAACGTATATAAAACCTTGTTAAAATGCTTGAGGAGAGTCCCAGGTACGCTTATCTTATAATTATTTTTTCACTTAGTCTTGGTCACCGCCCTTAGTATTTTAAGGGTCTCTTCTATATGAATTTGTTAGGAGTCCTCTTGGTATGCAAAGGGCCCGCTAAACATAAATAGGTTTACAGTATCAGCATCTTCTTGGATAATCTTGTTAACTTATTTAGGAAACTCGAGTTATGTATGTAGATTTTTTATAGAAGAGCTCACTTTACAGTTCAAATTCAATAGTTAGAGCTTCTAATCTAGCAGTGTCGGAAAGCTTATATGGGGTAGCGCTGCCTTGTTATTCATTTATTATGAAAAAAATGTTTTAAGTTCTAGGACCAAGAAAAGGTTAAGGGTGGTATGCCAAAATAAGGTACTTGCATCATGTGCTATTATAAGATTAAAAGCTTTTGTCCATAATTATAAAGGAGCTCCTTGCCGAAAGACTTCTTTCTGCTTGTAAACTAGGAGTACTATACGGGGCCTTATCTCTACACGAATAGCTAAATCGGGCTTTTCCGTAATTTTCGGAATTCTTTAATTATTTTTACACCAGGAATTGCTCGTCCCAAAAACTTCCCGCTGGAGACTCCCCAAAGAAGTTTAGGTGCCCCTTACTTTAGGGACTAAATAAGTATTTATCAAGATTACCCGCTTAAGAAGAGGAAATATATACTGTCAGGACTTGAACCGCTGCACTGAACTATTTGAAACACTGACTTCCTAGCCCTTTTGTATTTTACTTAAATAAATTCTTTGTACTGATAACTGCTTTAAATAAAGCTCGTAAATTAGTACTAAAAATCTCCATATCTGACAAGACTTCTGATAGAAAAGTAGTGTAATAAAGGCGACTCCATAAAAGAAGACTTTTTTGTTATTAGGAATCATAGGCTAGACTAAATGAACTTAGTTGGATTTGAAGGCTCTTTTAACTGGGTTACATGGGATTTAACTCATAAATGTTACTACTTCTGTTTGTCAATAAGGGTTTTCACATTGGTAAGGAAATACTTGATTAAGTAAATAAATTTTCCTTTTGGTAACCCGTACTCGTAAAAAACGCTATAGTAAGGCTCATGGGGATAAACGAGAATACGACACTACACTGCTTTGGAGCCCATTTGCTAAAAAAGCAGGTGCTTTTCGTATGAAACGAATCCTGTAGTGTTAGGCTTAACCGAAAATTAGGGAAAAAGTAGAACTGAGTTAAAAAGTAAGTAAGGCTTTAATCTACTATTAACTTAGCAATTATTTATTAAATCTTTGCCCTCATACCTACGGATATTCTGTATATTTGTGCTGTTTGTTGTTCCAATCTGATATCCATCGCATTAAATTGCTAAACCCTTACTTGGTTCTTGCAGGGAATTTCTTACGAAGTCGGCCCCTAAAGTACTTTGGGCTCGTTTGTAAAAAAGGGGCAGCGCCTCTCCATAAAGTTGAAGCTTGCAAATAGAATTTAATTTGAGTTTATTAAATATTTTGATCCTGGATTCTTAGAGTTTAAAGTAGGATTCTTCATTTAATTATTTCACTTTAGTACTATGTCCGTCCGGAGCTAGGCTTCCTTTTTAAAAGATAGCTTGCCTGGGGAGTAAGTAGCAAAAATCAGTTAAAATTACAATACAATAACTAATATGCCTTTATATTTTGTAAAATTCCCCAGTTTCCGGTAAACTACTAAGCTAGTTAGGCAAAAGAAACGGGTTCCATTCCAATATACCGAGTGTAAGGAAACCGGAATTCGAGTAACAGGGCGAGGTCCTTATTTATAAGTATCGCATGGAGTTGGAATATATTTGATATTTTTTTACCCTGTAATTATGTATAAGAATAGCTTGGACATTCAATAAAGAAGTTGTCGGAAAACGAAAGACAGGTAAAATAGCTAATATAGAACCTTTTTAGTGCAATCACTTAGAAATTAGGATATCTATTGTTGGACATTTACTTCTTGCCAAGATAAAAGCCATGTGCTATTAGCATGTTCAAGTTCTACTATATTAACGATAATAGTAATTAAAAAAAAGAGTCAATCATAATTACTTCACATCCAATCTGGTACTGTCCGTAGACGTTACGCATAACTGATAGGCCGACTTATTTCTACAGCTTGCATAGAATATGGTTTTTTGTTCATCTCGAGGATCTTTTTATACCTTTACCTTTGGGGAACCTTGTTTTTCTAAGGTAAACACTAGTTATATATAATTTAAGATAGTTTAGTTAAATTATACAAAGAATATTACATGGACTAAAGTCCTATGATTTGGGATAATAAAACATCGAAAGGTTGGCTAGAAAAAGTAAAGATTTTAAACTAGTATTGAAATCCAAAAACAAATAATAGGATACAGAAAATCTTAAGTAATAAGGCTTCTCTTAGCTAAAAGCCCTCTTATGGCAAGGAAATAAGGCAAAACCAAGAATTGAAATTTAAGCAAAAAGGAAGAGATTGTTCTAAAACTCTAATCTTTGCAAAGCTAGCGCAGGCTCTGGGGAGGGTTTCTTGCCTAGTTGCTTATAGTTTTTGTTTACTATAGTAATTAAAAAGTTGATTCTTATTTTGCTAAGATCACGAATCCGGGTTTACAAGATTACTTTTAAGAGTATACTTATCCAATACTAAGGCAAGGCCATCTATTATAGGCAGGGGCTTATGCCTTTGTCTACATTTTCTAGAATACTAAGCTAATTCTAGTATTCTGGGGAGTCCCTTCTCTACCGCTTACAAAGATCTTGTTATTTACCTGTCGAAATGCTTGATCCTAAAACTAGCTCTGATATTTGGTAATCCTAATTAGGATCCTAAATATTAACCTACTCCCAGCTCCGGTAGAGCATAAGTACTTCGTCTACTAAACTTTTTAACAGAAAGAAACGCTTCTACTCCCTTAAAAAACCCTATCTACTATGTATTACTAATAACTAGTACCTATTTTAACTATGTTAATTTAGACATTTACTCACCCAGGTTTTTTAAAACCCTGTACAAATTACCTACCTTGCGTTTATAAGTAAATCCATTTACGAAGGAATGCTTTTTATATACTTAATTGGGAATACCTTGTTCGGTAGCTTTTGATTTTGAAAGATATATGCTAATCTATAAGGGCTCCAAATTGTGTCTATTACAGCCATGTAAGTCGCTTTTACTCTTACCACTTTACTTTATTATTTATTAAATAAATAAGATCCTTTTCTTCTTATATGGTACTTTTTAGTCTCTGTGTTGTATCTGAAATGCTCTTAAATTCAATTTATATAGGAGTCAAGTAAAAGAAAACGCCTAGCCACTTGCTACTATACTAAGTTTCAGATAAATCTCCGAGAGGAGCCCTGTAGTCAAGGAACTTTAGCTCTAATAAATTAGCTATTACTAGCAGCTCACCATAGGAAGGGCGCGTAGTCACTAGGACCTGTTATAAAGGACTTAACCGAAAGGGAAAAGACAAAGTCATGCTCTGCTACACTTGAACTTACAACTTATAAAAAAGGACCCGCAGTTCTACCGACCTGAGCTGCGTGTAGGTTAGTAATGCAATAGGTAGTAATAGATAAAAGAAGTTTTCTTATTTATTAGATAGTTAGTAAGGCGTATTCCTATTGTTCTTATCATTTAAGAGGACAGGGCCGCCTTAATGGTAGAAGGGGAAGTCCGTGTTCCCAACTGCAGCGTAGCGGAGGGCAGATGAAGTAAGGTAGTTTTAGATAGTATCTACTTACACGCTATAGTCAACAAGAGGAAAAAACAGATTTACTAAAAATCCAGAACTCTCTTTCTTTATCCTTAGTTACTTTATTCCCCGATACCTTTTAACCAAAGTACAAAAAAGGGTTCCCAGGTAGAATTCTATGGATTAGTACTTTTTCTTTTATCACAAGAACCCTTGGGATAGTTAAAGACCACTGTACTCAACTCACATATGGATAGTACTATATAACCATTCTTTCTTAGCTTTCAAGAGCTTAGCTACTGAGTTTTTTAGACCCTATTTGCTCAAACCTTCTCTTTCATACAGTTAGTGCCAAGTACTAAGTTTTAAAAGTCAAAGGTTGCCGTCAACTAACTTCAGTCTAGAACTATAACATAAATTGCTCATTTGGACGTTCCTAAGTATACCTATCTATAAACTATAAACTATATTGAGGCTTTGGTGGATAAGTAATCAGGCTCAATATGTAAAACTTTTTTAAAAAAGGTATACGTATATATTCATATATCTAACAGAAGCTTTAAGTGTATATGAAGTCCTTTACCGGTCGGAATAGTCGAGACACCTATCCAATATTTAGATGTTGAAAGTGTGAAAAGTTTAAACGAGGCGCTTCTTTTCAATGGGGACTGGCTGCTCTAGTTTAGCATATAGATAGGGAGCTTATGATTTCGTGGTAATGTATTTCAAGTAAGACGGTATCCTCTTTATCGACGGATTTCATATAGTTAGATACATATAAAGTCAAAAGAGTACCCCGATTGCTAGGATAACTAAAGAATTGAGATTAACCAATAGAAAATGCTCTATTGCTGCAGGGACTTGCCCCTTTACCAAATTTTCAATGTAGTTATAATTCTTTTTTAGGAGCACCCCTCATTACTAATTAAAGAACAAGCTCTCTTTCTAACTCAGTTACTAATCATAGGAATACCCGCTAGGGGTCTTAAAGATAACGAAAGTCTAATTAGGAAACTTTAGATGCTGTATTCTTTTTACTTCCTCCTTGTGTACACTTGTTATTCTCAACTAATCGCAAGGTTTATTGTATTGATGCTTTTTTCAGTCTTCTCATTTTGATTATTAAATAATAAGTTGTATTGCTGGTATACGAGTGTATATAACCCGTAAAGCCTGCTTTTCTGCCCTACTATTGAGATTATGTATTTAAATATATACTTATTAGCTTTTAGCTTATTTAAACCCAAAGGCGGATCTCTGTATCTGGTCGACTACTAATAAACCTCGAATTTCTTCTTCTCGGGAAACCAACTAAACGATACCTTACTTCAAATCATTTGGAACCGACAAAGATTTTTTTAAGCTATCCTCTGTTGCCTTACCTTAATGAGTAATTAAGACAAATACCACAGGATTCTCCCTGTCTCAAACCTTTACTAGACATTTTTTTCATCATAACCTACAGTGTAGAATTAATGCTTATTAGTACTTATATAAGAAGATTCCATATAGTACACATAATAAATTAGAGTTACTATTATTCCGATTCTGAGGGATCTAAACCTTGATACTTGTAAAAGGCAGGAACTTAAAAAATTGAAAGAAAATCATAGGAACCAAACACGGAAACAGTTAAATTAAAGACCTTATCCGTCTCTCATTGGCTTTGCTTGTTAGTCTCAATAAAAAAGGTCAAGGATATCAGAGTGTACTGTACATAGGACCTAATCGAGAATCTGGATCCTTGCAATCAAATTACTTCTCTTAGTTAGGCTTAGGCTCTTCTCGGAATGAATCTACTTTAACGCAATTCAGTGCTTTATGAGCCGAGCCTCTAAACTCTTTCGTTTTGACCTATTATAAATCTCGTATAACTTTAACTCAAGAGCAGGCTTTTTAGATGAAGCGGTTAGATAATGAACCCTAGAATTTGGGATTTTGAAAGTCTGGTTTTCCTAGCATTTCAGATATGTCGAGTGTCACAAGGGGCGCTCCTATCCAACCAAGACCGGATATCATCTACAGATATATGGAGCTTACTAGTCTAAAGGAAAGTCCTTTTATATGTTGCTGGACTTGAACCTTTGTCATCTATGTTGTCGGGTCTGTACTCTAACCATCTACTTTAAATAATTGGACACCGCAAAACCAAAAGCTGTCGGGCTGTCGCTAGCTATGAAACTCTCCTCAAGCTAGTTATTAGATGTAAGTCTGCATGCAATACTAAGTTTAGCAAATACCTTATTTTAAATGTTATTTCCTTGTCTCAAGTACCTATAACTTGAACTGCCGGGGCACGCCCTTGAGTATCTTGTTCTAACCCCCTAAGCTTCCTAGGTGTGTGCTCCTAAGTATAATAGGGTCCTTTCTTTTAAAATCTAATTATAACTTTTTGCTCTAGGTTTTAGCACTTCTTCCCTTATTATACAAAATAATTAAGGTAAAAAGGAAACCTTAAGAGGAGAAGAGGACTCTAGTAGTTTTTGCATGCTCTATTAATACGTTACAAGTATAAACTGTAATAGGAGAACCTTTCAAGCAGTCATATCCGAGTCAAAAGCATAAGGAATATAGAGCTTTTTTACATTCACTTTAGCAGTTTTGGACCTTGTCATTGAATTAACTTAGAAATTTGGGGATATAAAGTTTGATTTTTAGATAAATAATAATGTAAATGTCTAGGATATATTAGACTTATTTTTTATTTATTAATTGTCAAGGGTTTTGTTGTACTACTTCAAACTTAGATACTTCGAGTAAGTTCGATTCTGATGGGAGTTCTACTTTAATTAGTACCCGTTTCCTATATTGGCTTTGCCTATCTCAAGACTCTCATAAGAAGGAAATCTTGGTATTTATAGAAAATTAGTTATAAGAGCTTTTGAATCCTATATATATCCCAGAACCACAAAGCCTTTAACCAGTACAAACCTTTGAAACCTAACTAAGAACAAAGCCCATTCTTTAGCTGTAGAATCTTGATTTTCGAAGTGATCATGGGCTTTTAAATAACCATCAAGGTTGATGAACGAGTCTTAGTTACTATTAACTGTCGGTTCTTTGGCTCGAGAACAAATCCGTTTTTATTTCTCGTAAGTATCCTTAGTGTAATTAAGGCTCTAATAAGTATACCTGCTCGCTTTAGAGAGTTCTAAATAGGCAAGAATTAGTAGACACTGAGCACATAGGTGAGATGGGGTTACTCCCTATTATATTATAACCAAAAATCGAGGACTTTCTTAACCCTCTCTTCTTTAGAATACCTAGAATACCCGCTTTCATAGCTATCCTTCCTCGCCAAAAGGCAGCCCTTGCCCAACTGCGACAAATATCTAACTACTAAAACTACTTCATAAATGATTCTTGACTCGAAGTAAATAATTAACCAAAGGATGTCTCGTCAAAGAAATGAGCTAGCTCTATAAATTGATAGAGTTTTTATCTTCTTATCAATCACACGGGTTTCCTTGGAGTTGTCTACTTTATACCCAATCTTCGCTTCAAAATTCAGGTTTACTAAACGAAATCGATTTCATTTTGTATCCTGGGTTCGACTGTCAATTCCTCCGAACATATCAAAGCTCTCTTTTCCAACAGGCTAGGGATTCGAATCCTAATATTCCAATATTAAACAAGTGTCATCTATAGAGTCTAAACTTGGTACATGAGACAATACTGAAAGAGAAACCAATTGACAACAACAATAGTCAAGGCAAATGCGTAAGCTTGGATCTGATCCTTCATAGTAAGAAAAAAACACAGAAACCAAGAAACTAGCCAATCATTGATATATTGAACCACTGACACACGACACTCTACTCCTTTGGTCTAACCAGCGGCAAATTCTAATTATTTTAAATTCTATTAATCAAATAGAGTCAAAATTATTATACTTAAATTAAATAAGAACCTTAGTTTGCTCTAAAAGAATACCGTTAAATAAGTAATGTATAGAGCTATTCTCACACAAATAGGTTAGGAATGTTTTCTTAATATTGGTGCCGGAGGTATTCTTAATAAAAGTATTCTACTAGCTCCTAGCAATAGCGTATACCCCGCGTATATCTAAAGAACAAAATAAAGCTATGAGTTGACAGCACAGGACAGAATCTTTGGTTCCTTATCTCCCTCTAGGCACCAACCTTTCCTGGCACATTAGAACAATGATCCTAGGCCTAACTGGAAGCTACAAATCTGGTACATCAGTCTTACTGTTACAGGTGGGACAGTGAATTCCCTTAACCCCAAACGAAAGGAGGTCCTAATAGTACAGAATCCTATCCGTAAAGTGATGGTAAAATGAATCAAATCACTGGTTAAGAACAGAAAGACCCCGAAATTCATCGGTTCTAATTACCATTTTTATTTTACTTTTTTGTTATAATTCCTCTTATGTATGAAAGATAATAAGAAGGAACACAAGATAAATCTAGCCTCTGAAATTCAATGTACTTCCCTAAGAAATAGAAAATCCTTGCAATACAAAATCTAAGACTCCTTGGCGCGTTTCCATTAGCACAAGAAAATCTGGTTTATGTCTTACCTTTAAGGAAATAGAATCAGTTTCTGTTCCGGCTATACCATTCATTAATTGTAAAAAGCTTCCTAGTTAGAATTAGTTTTATAGCTCTGGTTCAAATAAGGTGTCTAAGAAAGCAGTTATCGGAATGTTCCCTTATTCATTTACTCCTTCATAAACTCCAGTAGAATAGGAATTTAAGGAATGTCAAGAACGAAATGAATTAGCTCAATCAAGGCAATCTGTTATCCTAAAGCCTGCAATGTCAGCCCGGTTTCCATTATAACAATCCAGCAGAAAGTACTCCTCCTTGCAGCTTTCCTAGCTGCACTCGCTATTGGCCAGCTTTCCCTTTCAACGGCTACACTTCGGATCGGATAATCTCCTAAGGCTTGCAAAACCAAGAAGACCGAAGTCGAAGCAGCAAATGAATACAATTCTGAAAGTTATATTTGCTGGCTTACACAGAAGAACTAAGACAATTAATTTCCAGAGTCCTTCCTAAGCTTTCCAACAGCATTCACTAGCAGAGGTAGTTGGCTTTCAAAGGCAATGCGTAAGTATTGTACAACCTGAAAAGTACCTAAATGGACCGGTTAGTCAATCAAGAAACTGTGTTCCATCGACTAGACAGTTATTCTCCTAGCTTTACAGAATTCTTATCTCTTGGCGCGTATCCACAGCTTCCATAACAAGAGAATCTCATTCTATTTGTTTTGGTTTCTAAAGCTAGGAACTGTTTCTTGTAAGCCAGAGTAACCTCAGAATCCCCTCTTTGGAAACCTGCTAGCTAGGAGATGTTGCTGTTAATGGAGGACTGTGCCTATGTAAGCTAAGGAGTTTTGCAAGGTACGTACGAAGTTCTTAGAGAGCTTGATTCAGATTAAGTGTATTGACAGTGGAGCTAGCCTAAGACTGTGTATTCTTTGTTAGCGAGTGCAGACATAGATACAATTAAACCTTTCTTGTCAGCCGAATTGCTCCGTTTTAGGACACGCCACTAGAACTAAGATAAGAATCCTCTTTCTTTGATTCATTCCTCTAATCCTAATCAGGAACATTATTAATCTAACAGTCTCTGTAATTCAATGTATTCATCTTAGGACCAAACCCATCTATAAATCCCATCTTTTATAACTAATCTAAGATAAGAAGGTACCCTGAATCTAAGAGGCTATATTAAGAAATTACCTCTCATATAATATAATATTCTATTTTAGCAGTCCAATCCTAACTCATAACCCTTGACCTTGAAAAGCAGTCCTTGTTGTCATGAGGAGGATTCCGGTATTGTTGTTTGTAATTAATAGCCCTTGAAAACCCTATACTTATAAGTTATTATAGAACTTAGTTTATATATTTCAATGTCTTTAATGAAACCCTGAGGTACCAGTAAATGAAGGACTTATAGAATCTATTGTTTGTCAAGCTAGCATTGGGTTTCTTTGCGGTGTTAGGATGCGGACTTGATAGCCCAACCAATGAAGCTAAGGAAGCTGATGAAGTTGAATACAGAATAGAGAGAATCTTGGACTGTTAAGAAATACATAAGCATAGGGAATCCTTTTTTTTTGTTGTTTGTAGCTTAATGTCTTTAATGGAAACAGATTCTTTGTGTTGAGAGTTCTTGTCTTTGTGATATTCCTAGGATTTTCTATAATCTATAAGATAGGAATCTCTTGTAGCAAGGGTAGGCTTATCTCCCAATGAGAGAAGACTTCCGATTATGTATTCATGTTCGCAAGGAAAGTATTCAGGAGTTTCCTCTATCTAAATGGAGTCAAGTTAAAGAAACTGATTCTATCTTGTCCTTGTAACCAGATGTACCAAATACTCCCAAACAAATCCTGAGAGAAAACCTTTTGCTCAAGAAGATCCTGTCAAAGAAACTACTTACAATGAGACTAAACTATCACAAGAGATACAATTAATGAAGAGAGTGTCAATCCCAAGGTAAGCTTGCTTAGACTATACTCTAAAAGCTACAGTTGCTTACCATTGGCATTAGGACAGCACTAAGAAGAGTACATTCTATTTGAGATTTGAGGGACTCTAAGATTCATGGTTCACAAGATAGCTATTACAGTAACTCCTTTTACCGTCTAAACAGATAGCCAATCGACTCAAACAAAGAAGGGATTGCTTTAGAGGTTAGGCAGGTTCTTAGTAAGAGGACATTCTATTTCAGAGGACTGTTAGTAACAAGGACTGCTAAGATAGAGCTGACAAGGACAAGTGGATAGGATTATGAGTTTGGTTAGTCAATCAAGTAGGATTTAAGGAGGATTTATTGACATCCTTGTATTAGTTAGACTTCCTAATATTATACCTTATTTGTAGTTGCTATAGTTGTTAGGTTCAATAGATAGGACTTTCAGGGTTAGATTCATACTTCTTAGACTTAAGACTTATCTTAGTTAGGATTCGGATGACAGGGGAGGATTATTAGGTTAGTCAAGAAAGAACTCCTTAAAGCCAGAAGACATTAGCAAAACTCAGGAAGCAGATTCCTGTCTATTAGTTACCCTGCAACAGAATACACTTGCTTTTGGCTTAGACAAGAGATTCTTTAACTCCTTTCTTTTAGCAACATCATCGACTAGCAACATCGACAGAAGTGAGTGGATTTAGAGTTTGGTTTGGTCCTAAGATGACAAGGAACTTGCAAGCAACAGCTAAGACAAGAGAGTTTTTAGGTTCCTAAGAAGAGGAGATTCTATTAGAGTTTCGGAGGAGAAGGGAAGAAAGGGTTTAGGGGATTTCGGTTCAATAGGACATTATATTACAGAGACTGGAGAATTCATGTTAGATTCTTAACTGGCTATTGCACTCCTTTAGCAACACGGTCCATCTCTCAAAGAAGAAGATAATCTGTATTAAGCATCCTTTACCCGCTAGAACATGTCCTTGCTTTACAAACAATAGAAATAAAAGATTCTCTCTCTATTCTGTGCCTTCAATCCCAAAGAAAGAACTCCTTTAAAGACAAGAATACCAATTAACATCCATTGGCCTCCTTTAAGAATACACAGCTTTGGCCTGTCCTCTCAAAAGAATCTCTTAGAATTTCCTTTACTTTAGTTTCGATACACATTCTTCTATTAGGGAATGATTAATAAACTAACTTACACAATAGAAATATTGCCTAATTCCTTTAGAAACCTCAGGATTATGAGTTGGATTTAGAGTTCGGTTGGAGGTTTTAAGGAGCTAAGAAGTATAGTTCGGATTAAAAGGATAGGATTTATTGACTGGCTATAGAGTTAGGCTGACAAGAAAAGGATTCTCTTATGTACCTTCCCTACCAAGAAGTCTTCAGTTCTTCGAGAAAGTCTTACACCTAAAGAGGAACCTTATTATTTGGAGTTGGCATTCAAGGTTCCTACTTTCAAGCAAGCTAGCCTTTACTACCATAGAGCAAGCTAAAGCATGCCTTAGACTTTCAAGGTACGAAGTGACTTTATTTTCGAGTTGGGCCACCTTAATGGGCTAAACCGGTAATTAAAAGAGTGTCCATCCTAAACTATCTGAGAGTTGAGTACCTTATATTGATTCATTGGTTCTTCTTTCTTCATGGTATGTACCTTCTCCTCAAGACAAGAGAATGAATCCTAGGTTTCAAAGAGGGGATTTATAAGTCGAAGGGGATTTAGGATCCTTATTTATTTCACTATTAGATTAGGAATAATGAATTTAGTTTCCTTTACCACCATAAACAGCTTCCTTTGGTTCGCTTTCAAAGAAGAAGAAATTCTCAACAGTCAAAGCCAAGGAAAGATTCTCTAAGATTATGTATCGATCTAGTATTCCAGTTATAGGTAAGAGTCTAGTTCCAGGTAAATCTTTTTGTTGGTTCCTAAGAGCAAGACCAGCTTCCAAGGGTTTCCAAAGTCAGGAGTATAAGCTACATAGAGGAGAAGGGTTTTAAGGTTCTAAAGGTGCTTGATAAGAAGCATGCATGGAATGGGACTCTATAAGTCATGTAAGATTATTAGACTAGAGAATTAGTGGATTTGTAGTAGAGAATATGTATTCAGTTTTTCCTTAGCTATCAAGGCTATCTTTCAAAGGAATAAGAGTACTACCAATATTAACCTGGTATTGTCAAGACAGGTATGAAGGTTATAATCAAGTCGAACTTAAATAAGGTAGAGTCAAGTTCAGGAAATGAATAAGTTGACAAGGGTTGATTTTAGAGTATTTACTTCGGTTTATCTGCACTTGGTAAGGACTTCAAGGTCAAGGGATTATGAGTTTGTGTTTGGTTCTACAGGGTTTGGTTCTAAAGAAAGAGAATCTATATTCTGTACCCTCAATTGATTGACCGGATTAGTAGCTTTTTAGAGTCAAGGGTTTCTAGTTGGTACCTTAGATTGGATCTCACTTGGAAAAGGATTTGGAATTATTGAACTCTTAACAGGATTTCTAGTTGACTTTCATATGAACTGGTTGATGAAAAGAAAGTAATTCTGAGTTTGGACACCTATAGGAAGCGCACCCTCAGATAGATCTTCTTTTGTTAATTAGTTTAGGCAAGAGCTTGTTGACAGTTAGCTTTCAAAGAAGACCTAAGATAGGACATTCTATTTGAGTTGAGGCACTCTATTCTATTTTCCTTCTGAGATTAGTTATAGATTAGTTATAAAGCAACAGGTTTAGAGTTTCGGATGAGGTGATATGTAATATTAGAAGAATTAATAAACTGTCTATCGGGTCAGGTCAGTCCTTGGTTCCATCTTTCACTGGCTATTGGCAAAGACAAGAGGAATTCTGTTATTATGTTATCCGCTTTACAAGCTATTCAGTTACTTCAGTTACTATGGCTGGCTAACAAGTTAGTGGATTTAGGGGCTTTAGGTTCCTAGGATTAGAGGGGATACAGCTTCCAAAGGCTAGTGCTTTCCATTAGCTCCAAAGACAAGAATCTATTTACTCCTTTACCAGCTATTACAGATAGATCGGACTAAAGTACTTCGCAACAGTAAGATAAAGAAACAAGATATTGACTACCTTTACTGGTTTATAGCTATCTGGGGAGTATAGTATTAACTTGAGCAAATAGGTCCCTGAGTTCACTTCCTGAAATTAGTTAGGCTGTCAAAGAAGGAGTACTTGCTTTCAAGTTAATGAGTTTAGGAATATAATAAGTTTCCTGGAGAAGGTCCGTTCCAAAGGTATGAAATCCTACAAATAAGGGATTTCTCTCTATTCAGTATTCTGTGACTCCTTAGCTAGCTTTGGACAGCATTCCTCTATCCCATTAGAAATGTACCTGTTTGTAAATTAAGAAGTTTTTCCTTGGTAAAGCAATACTAAAAGGGGCAATACCATCATCATAGCTTAGGAATCCTACTCTCAAGAATACAAGAACAAAAGGAATTAGAACAAGGTGGATAGTTAGTTAGGCGGGTTCCTAGGTTTCAAGCTAAAGCTTGCCTTTATACCATAGTAAATAAACAGGAATACATTTCTCGGACCTATCGACTAGAGATTCCATCAATTTGTTGTTTATTTTGGACTTGGGCCACCTTAATGGGCTAAACCAGTTTCGCTACCTCAGGATTATGAGTTTGATTAGTCAATCAAGTAGGATTTAAGGATTTGTAGGGTTCTAAAGAGAATTTCAATTGACCGTGAACAGGGATTGGTTCCTTAGCTAACAACAGTAGGACATTAAGACAACAGTTTCAAGAGCTTGCTTAGGTGTCCTTGTAGCTACCTTAGGACTTTGTTTGTTACTAGGAATCAATTAAGAGTTGTTAGGATCCTTATTCTTATTAGGTGAGAGTATTAGAGCAACAGGTGGATATGTGCATATTAGAGTTTCGGCTGAAAAGGAGTACTAATACAATGGAGATAACTGTTCCTAGCTGACAAGAATAAGAGGATTTCTAGTTCGGATGAGAAGGAGGAATCTGTACCAATAGAATCTATTTATGTTATTCAGTCCTTTAGATTCTGTATTCAGTTATTACTTTGCCAGCTTACTCATTATGGATTGGAAGAGTCCTTTATTCGTTCCTTGGCTTAACTGAAATGTCAACGATGTCTTTGTTGTTTCTGACACTCTCCTACGACTTTAATTCACTAACCAATCGGAACAAGAAAAAGGGAACCAAAAGCGCTAGATAAAGCAGCTTATGCCCCTACAGGAGGAAGTCAACCAAAAACCTAACAAATGTCATAGGTTCAGGGACCTCTTTTAACCTCTTAGAACTGTTCTTTAGAATCAGAATTTAGAAAAAGAAAAAAGTCGAGGAGCTTCATAGTCAGAAAGAAGAACCAGAAGGATAGGATGCGGCTTTTACACACGTGATTTGTTTTGAATAAAGCAAGCGGGTGGATGAAGTCCGCTTGTATAGGTCTCTATCCTATCAGAGAAAGCTTAGAGAGGTCCATTCTAATTGGTATAAGGACTGAAGGGAACTTTCAATTTCAAGACTAAGTCCGGTGGCGAGTCAGACTCAGCCTTTACATTGACGGAAGAGAAACGTATAGATAAGATAGATTACGTATATGATATTAGAAAAAACTACTAGAAAGCTTCTCTTCGTTAAAGGGACTCTTACGAGACTGATTGAGAACATGCAAAAGGGTTGGCTAGATCCTTTGTTATGGAACTCTCAGTCCTTATTAGAGCGTTTAACGAAACTCAACTTAATGAAATAGAACTAGAAACTTATTACACCATAGAGCTTAAGCAAATAGAACAATTCACCGAGCACTTACTAAGAAAAAAGAGACACCACAAGGCACTCACTAAAGACTAAACTAATTCTAAAGAGACCCTTTTCTCGACCGGAAACCTACGACATTCCATTCAAAGAGGAGTATAAACTACCCTTACTTCACGAACCTGTGCAATTTACGCTTTGAACTTACGACAGTCAATTGAAATTCTTGCGACTTAACCATACGAAACCTGAGTAAACTCACTTAACACTTCTGATATACTATTTTCCACTAACTTATTAACTTTACTAAGCCTGCTAAGATGGGTTTTTTAGAACTAAGTTCATATCTACAAATTGACTGACTCTTTTTATTATCTAAGTGATTCTAAGCTTTCCTTTTCAAAGCTCATTTTAGAAATTCTTCGATCAAGTGAAAAGAATTAGAGCTAATCTTCTCCTCTATCTAGATTTCCGTTTCAATTACAATCAAAAAGGAGCTTAGATCTTGCAATAACATTAATAAGAACCTAACACTTATGGATTTGAACCCAGGGTCTTATGTGAATTCTCTACTCTGTTTGACCTTTTGAATGAAAGCAATCAACTTCTAGTTCTGATATATGATTGCACTTACTAATTGGCTTATATTAGCACTTCTCATTCTATATTTAGAGGTACGTAGAAATTTCTTTATCTAAGTGATTTTATTCTTTAAATGTTTTGTAGTTTTGTAGCTCTCGCATACCTACTATTTTAAAGGTTTCAGAATTCTCTATACAATTTTAGAAGGAATACCAAGTTTAAGTAGTCAAACCCCTCATTGAGAATGGATTATTCGTTACTTTTGTATCTTTGTTCTTACGGATTTCCTTTCTACTGACTGCGCTTCAACAAGAATTCTTAAACCAGGATAAAAGAGAAGGAAGATAAACCCCAACTCTTGGACTTGAACCTTATGCTGTTTGGTTAACAGTCCATTGCTCTGCCAAAAGAAACAAGACTAAAGACTCAATAAAACATAGCTGCTCACTTTACTACTAATAAACTCTTTTGCAAAGGATGAGCTAAATCTAGTATTTATCTACGTGATTACAAATGAGTACCAAGTTTTCCCTTCCCTCACTCTTGACATTGGCTAGGAAAGGGCTCTGGCTGGCTAAGATCTTGGCTGTAGAGATAGAACTAAGACAACACGACTGAACCTACGACTGCTTTGTATATCGTCTGTTGTTCTATGAACTAAAAAAAGGATTCTAATTACACATTAAAAGTAAATACTTTCAAATCAAATAAAGAATAACAAAAAAGGATTTGGGAATAAAAAAAACACTGTCAAAGTTCTTATCTAGAATAGCATTTCGTCAGTTCGGCTACCTTTCAATTAAGGCGCTTTTAACTCAGTTTACATGCGATTTCCTATATGTTTTTTGCTTTCGGAAACTTCCTTACTATAGAAAGCAATCAAGATACAGAATCTACTAGCTATGAATAAGATAGGTATGGTACAGAATAAGAGTAACAAACAAGTATGAAGAAGACTTTCTTAAGAGATTTACTCAGTTTAAAGTAATGCTGGGAATTTGACAAGTTAGGCGTTTTGCAAGGTATACCGGGGATTCCTTTGTTGTTACAATTCGTTTCCTGTATTTGTATTTTGGTGAAAGGTGTTTAGATAACCCTAAAACTTGGAAAGTATAATGTAATGACTCGCCAGTCTTTTTTTTATTTATTGGTAAGCACTTGAATAACTTAACTTTACCAGAAGTAGAGATTTGAACCCACGGCAAAGGGGTTTATATTCAATTTAAGTAAACTTGATTCATTTAGTTGACTAATAGACGACTTATGGCATACTGTTTCACTTCCTAAATTACGCTTTTTAAGAGTGCAAGTGAATATATTTCTTTAGCTAACTGATTTTAATCTTCTACAAAATTCCCTTTAAGACTTCCGTAGAAAGTCAAGTGAGGAAGGCCGGAAAGTGCTAATTTTAGGTATTTTGTTTATTGTATTCTTAAAGTTGCTTTATAAGGGAAAACTTTCTAGAGTTGCATTACTTTGACCTTTCAACAATTAATTATATTGCATCGACCCGGTTAAGGTATGTATTGAGATTTCTTGTACATGTCTTTTAAAAGAACGGGTTGGCGTACTCAGATAAATTCTAATAGTATGCGCATAGAGGGCCCGGATATTCCATTCCCTTAAATTCAAATTTAACAAGACCTATTTCTTTTATAGATAAAGGAGTTACTAAAAAAAAGAAAGAAGGAATGGAATTACGTATATATCTAGTGAATAAACTTTTGATTAGCTTTCATTAAAGACTTGAAAGAATCATACTGAAGTAGAAAGCTTCCTTTCCGGGTGTATAACTCAGTTGGTAGAACACGGGGAAAGCTAGCGACTGCGGGTTCAAGAGCTACTAGGGAATTGAATCGAGGCTTTTGCTTTCTTAATAATTAGAATAAAAAAGGTGAATGAAAAACCAGACCTTAAAAAGAAAGACTTTAACCCCTCCCCTCAAAAAGTGTCGAAGTTTGACTTCAATTTAAGACCCGCGGATGCTTTTATAATAACGAATTTCACTAGAGTGTACTTATACTAATAATATGAATACCGGACTTCGCTAACACTGATATTATAAACCTTCTGTGCAAAACCCTCAAAAATTTCTTATACCCTTTTCTTTTTGTCAAATTCCCGAGGATAACTTTATACTTAAAGTAATTATTCTAGAGCTTCGGAATTTTAAGAGTTTTCTCCCTCGTTGGGTTCCTTGTTTACTAATGAAAAGTGTTGCTAGTTTCTAATACTGGACGCATTTGCTTCAGCTAGGTCAAAAAGAAATTGATATACAATTAGAAGTTCTAGTTAAACTAATATGTTACTTTCGTCTTATACCTTTCTATTTTAGCCGTAATAATCCAATCTTGAATCAATATATAGGAATATTACCTAAGGGTTGAGTAACCTTTTTTTATACAAAGAACTAGCTTCGCGGATTCATGACTGGCAAACAATTTCTTACCTGACTCCATTTGATATATATATATTAAGCTTGAGCTCTAGCAATTCCGATCGGATCTAAAAACCATTTCTTTCGGAAAATTATAATAAGAGAGAGAAGTCCCTATTCATGGGGTACAGAACCCTCAAGTGCTGACTAAGAGTCTTTGTATAATAAGAGAAAAAACCAATAGCTTCGGAATGCTCGGTAAATCTAAGACACTTACCCCAAATTCGTGGTGTTGATAAGTAATTAGGACAAACAAATTAGTCAAAATATCTTAGAAACAATTCATTAGTTGGGGAAAGTGACATAATGATAGGAATAGGATGCTTAAAAAGTAATTTGTGTATAGACTTCCAGGTGTTTTTAGTATACTCCGTACAGTCTACTTTCCTTTCTGCTATCCACTCTTGTAAGAGCCTCACTAACTAACTGGAACCTCTCAAAAACTCAAGGGAATTCCAGGGTATAAACTAAGGGCTGCGTCTGAGTGTCCCGCTTTCACTGAGCAGTCGAAAGAACCCTCTGTTACCCCGAAAAGGTAAGCAATTAAAATAAAAGAATTTCACGGGGTTTGCCGTTTAACTTATGCAATTGAAGAGTTTCGTTTATTGGGTACTGAGTTTGTTTACTTTACTACTCTACTGTATTTGCTTCGTAGAATAATTCAATTTTCTGCAAGGTTAAGGATACGGTAAAAATGGCAAGTAAAACAGAAGTTCTTTTATCAACCGAGAAGGAACCGCATGTGTCCTTGTGGGTACCGTATTAGCTAAGGAGAGGCATACCTTAAAAAGGTTATTTGTAGCATAGTAAAGCGCACAGGGTGTTCGTTTATGGGCGAGGCTTTCAAGCTTACAAAAACTATATGAGAAGGATATGATAACAATTAAGAAACAAGATAGGGTAAGGGGCTTTTTTAAGGCTTGAGTTCCTTACAACTCCTGTACATATAAAGGCTTTCTCAACTCAAAACCCTCAAAAGAAAAAACTACTTTCATCGATAGAAAGCTTCAATTACCTTTCGGATACCTGTTTATAAAAAGGAATTTCCGGGTACCGATCCTAATACTAATATCTTCCAACTCTCAATTTAGATACTTTACTTCATTTGTTCCTTTTACGTACTATAAATTTAGCTTTTTGTGTTCTCGAGTTGACTTATAATCTAAGAACCCGTTGTGTTTCAGTACCAACTTAAATACCGGGAAATCTCAAAATAACTCAAGTTTTTACAAAACCATTCCTCTTTTAATGGGGTTCCCTTGGCTTACCGATAAGACTTGTATATGAATTAAGTTAGGAAAAAACTACAAAAAATAAAGAGAGCTCGTATAGGGGAAAAGAAAAAGAATTCTTACCCAAGTTAATCCCGCTGAAGCCCTTCTTTTAATAGGAGCTCCAGAGAAGTCTAAATATATACTAAATTCGGTAGCATTTATACCTGAGTTCTATTTGCGTTGCCCTTGTTTTCTTAGAGTTGGGAGTAAACCCTACTTACTAGATTATATTGAATTCATGACGTAAAACGTTGTCAAACTTCGGTTACAAGGTTTAGAGAAAGCAGTCAATAAAACACCCTATATTTACTCAAAGAGCGCTTCCTCGGTTACTAATTTATGACATATCGCTGGAGCTTGGAGCTCATATCATATTTTACTTTGCTATATAGTTAGGTAAAAGTAAGGATTCCAAACCTTGTAATAATATACTAGTGATAGATCGTCTTGTACGAATGTTTTCGTATCCAATCAAAACTTACCGTGGACCCCCTACGCCTACGGTTTTTGATTCTGGTTTCAGAAGAAATCTACTTTTTTTTAACTCCTTTTCCTTCAATGACACAAAATCAAAGTAGAACCTTAGATAGGAACCACCGCCATACCTATTATGATACTAACGGGCCATATATTATTTTAATCATTATAATCCGGAATTTTAATTACCTTTTTCTGTAGTGAATTCTTTGATCTCTAGACTATCCTGGTAAAAGGAGATATTAGGATTTAACAACCTTACCCTTTTTGGAAATTCAAGTTTTATAGAAAAAGAACAGGAATTGGTCTTTCAAGCAATACATTTGATAGTCTTTTGTTTCTTATAGAGTTGATTTTGAGGTCTTGGCGTAACCTTGTTAAGAGATTAGTATAGGGTCTACCGTAGTTTTAATATTTATTTCTTCAATAAGCCATCCCTATTTCCGAGACTTCCACCCTAGAAATTCTAGGAGCTTAACACCGAGCCTCTTGTGTATTATTAAGGGGCTAATCTCAATTGGGTTTACTTTATTTGTTTCAGGTACAGTATATTCTAGAAATATATATATAAAGTAACAAGGTTTTCCTAGCACAAGGTATTTAGCAGTAAAATAGAATTAATACAGGAAAGTGATGTAGGTTTCTTTGATATCTGGTTTCTTGAAGGTTATTAATAAAAATTGCTTTGTTTCGTGCTTTACAACTTCCCTGACTAGGCTTTTTTGCCTACTGTACTAGAATAAGAGGGCCCATTATAACATAACACAGAGAGTACAAAAGAGGTATTCCTTAATTCAAAGTTCTTGTATTATAGTAGGTATATATTACAAGGAAGGGCTGGATAAACTAAGTTTTATTTACAATATTGTAAGCTACTACGAGGGCTTTGCGTTTTGTATCATGTTACATGAGTTTCCTTAAGGAGGAGCAAGTGTAAGATACACCCCAGGTCTACAAATCTAAAGTAATCAATCTAACTTGTTTTTTGAGGGCTTACCCTTTGGAACAACCACGAAGGCAGCCTTTAGCGATCCTGTCTTAATCCTTTTCTGCTCAGTAAAGTATACTGTACCCTAACCAATTACCACCGGTTAACCCCTTTTAAACGGACATGGTATCAGGAATCCATAACCTATAATAGGTCTCGACTCCGTTCTAGATAATTTATAAGTATAAACTGCATTTTATAAAATTCTTCGTTATCCTTAATTTTCTTTCTTATTTTAAGAGAGAATCCGGTAAATTACTATATACCTTATATTGATCCATGTGAAGTGAAAACCCCTTCTACAATTGTTTATCGTGATTTTGTCTGAAGGTACCCTCTATATAAAAGTTAAGTTCTTCCAAGGTTGGGAGCTCCTAAGCCATCTTGTCAAAACTAGACTAAGAGTTATCGCTTAGTACTCAAGTCCTTATTATCTAGTAACTAGGGTTCTCTTTTAGTAATTCCAGCTACTCCTAAACCTTTCCAACTTTGAGATATCTCGTAAAACGGGTCCCGCGCAGTCCTCTAGACCTGAAATACGCTTTGAGACAGCATAGTAAGTATACTTGTTTGTAGTTAAAAACAACTAATGGGTAAAAAATCTATATTACAGAAATAAGGAAAAAGTAACAGCCTCCTCTGTTCTGTGTCGACAACTTTTTAAAGAGTAAGTGTCTGGATTGATCCACCTTTTATAAGCTTTACGAGTTCCCTACGTATCTGAGCCCCTCGTCGAGAAGTAAATAAAATTTCCTTTCTTAAATATAAGTAGTATAAAGAACCCCGCTCCTTCATTAGATTAGTTTCAGTTAGCTTGTTTTCTTACTAAAATCCACACATTTTAGGGGATTAAGCTGTTTAATCTAAGGCTTTTCAATTCAGGGATCCTTTATTTTTAAAATATTTAGTGAAATGCAGAAAATCCTTTTAGATAAAATTTGAGTTCATGTTCCAAAAGGGGTCAAAGTTACTTACTGTTCAAGGTATAATAATTAATTTAGAAGTGCGAATAAAAGAAATGAAAATCTTACCAATGATCGTGGTATACCCCTTTTTTGATCTTACCCTACTAGGACTTTAGAACCAAAACTACACAAATTTCTTATTAAAGAAAAAGCTCCTTACAAGTGTTAACTTGAAACTCCTAACAATTTTAAAAATAAACAACACTTAAACCAAGGGGTACAGATTTTCTTTCTGCTAGAAATCTTATTATAAGTAATAGTTTATAGTGTATGATTACCTTCTAAAAAGTATGAGATTTCTGGTCTCTCTTTTTTTCTTTATCAAAGGTGTTTTTATTCAACATGCAAGGTTTGAACCTAGGTATTTTGTTAAGGACAGGGTATAGTTTAGAGCTTCTAGGAATCAAAAGGTACTTGTATAAATAAAAGGATATCAGACAAAACAAAGGCAGAAATCCCGTTGGAGTAAACAGTACATTGCTAATATATTCTGTCTGGGCTTACCCGATTGACTCTAAATCTAATGCACGCAGACCTAACAAGGTCTTCAACAGTAAAGAAAGATATCCTACTATTATACTGAGAACTTAAGCAAATATGTCTGGCTTTTCAATCTCGGGTAAAGTTACCTTACTTTTAACAGAAGAGGGTAGTCTTTTTAAGACTCAAAAGTAAGCAAGATTCTTCCTTAAAAGAACCCCGTATATCAAAATTAAAGAGCACTAACTAGTTTGGATTAATTTATTAAACAATTCAATTAGGAGAGTTGAAAACATATGTATTTTATAGCTTATATTGCTGGTCGGGTATTTGGTGTAACTCATTACGTCTATTCCATTTTTACATTTAAAAAATATTATAGATAGATGGGTCTTACTTCTACGCGGGGCTCCCTCTTTTGATTCTTAGATTGCTTGGTTAGGTCAGGAATTGAATTTCTTTTCTTGCTGATTAGTATGACCGGGATTTCTTAACACTTAAACTACGGAGAAACACCTCCTTTTTTTTCTCCAGCTATAAATCTGTTATATAACTAACTAGTCCCTAAATTACCTTTTTTATAAAGTAAAGTTTTAATATTATCTTTTTGTAGATATATAGAGCAGATATAAAGTATATAGTTTCTTCCAATCTTGAGTTAAGTACTTTTAAAATTCACAAGGTTGTTGCTAGTTAATATTCCTAATAGGAAGCGCTCAAGTTTTTGGTAAAACGGAACTCAATAAAGGGGGGTTGTGCTCAAAAACTCTTGTTAATATCCTATACAAAGAAGGCTCGGATTTCCCGTATCTTTTGACCTCATACCTACTCCTTTTTACTATGCTTTTTTAGACAATTGCCTTCCCCTAAAAAAAAAGAAAACCTCTCCTTTTAGAGGGAATTCCTTCTAAGTTCAGGAATTAGTAATAATATTAATAATTAGGGATTACAGGTCTTCTTAAAGTAAAGAAGTACTTTCATTGAATTCCTTTCTTTCCTTTGTCATAAAGTTTGAAGTTCTACAAGTAAAAACCTCCTCTTTGAGTATTAATTAGAATTAAATATAAGATAAAGCTCTCTAAAAACTTAGGATTACATAACCCTGAGGTAGCTACTATAAGAATGAGGTCTTGCCTTGGAAACGAGAAAGAAACCCCCTTTTAATAGTAAGTTGTAAGTCAAAGGCTTACAGGAAAACCCCTGTCAATATCTAGCTTCAATAACCCATGTTTTTGGAGTCTATTAGTATTAAAAAGGAATTTATCTTATAGAGAGCCCTTATCTTGGTATTCTTATACTTACTGGCTTCTCGCTCTAGTAAGCTAGATAAGAATTGTAGCTATAAATGCCTCAAATATGCCTTGTATAGCTTATCCTAACTGGCACTCTTGTACCATCAGTTATAAGTTTGGTTTGTACCAAATAGAGAAATTATTGAAAGTGAAAGGCAATTTACATAATATAAGGATGAATTTTCCATTTATCAAAAAAATCGCTTGTTACTAGCCCTGGAGCTCCCCTTTATTTAAACCCTTTTTTGTAATTTAAGTTATAGTAAACAAAACTACTCTTAGTTTACGGGGGTTTTTCTAACCTTACTTTTAGTTTATACCTTTTTCAAAGCTACTCTTCATTTCTTAGGTAAAAAGTTCCAGTCTTCTATAAATTTTGTCGGATTAATGTTTTTATAAAAGGCGCTCTCTAATAGCAAGCACCCTAGGAAACTCATTTACTGCTAAGGCCGTGGCCCCTGCCTACTATTACTTAAACTGGGTGGTTAGAACACGGACTCAACAATATAGATGACACAGGTTCAAGTTCTGTGTAATTAAAGTATTCCCCTTTTGTTTAAATCTTGGTAAAACTGAATAGTGCTAACCAATATAAGGAAGTCAATTCTACGAATCTCGTACAAACTGAAATAAGCCGGATTTTAATACTATAAAAATTAGAATAACTTAGACTCCTATTGTGTTTAACTACTAAGTCCTTTTTTATTTTAATAGAGCTTTTTTAATCTAATCTGTCATAAGAAAAACCTATTCTTTTGGTAAAGCACGGGGGTACGCATCCCACAAATCTTGATTCGGATCCCATCTTGATATCTCTTTACTCTCACGGGGTTAAAAAAGTGTACCTTATGCCGGATATTTCATTTTAGAATAGAACCGTTTGCAAAAGAGAGGAGCTGGGTAAGCGGTTTTGCTGGATCAGGATACACTGTTTATTCTTATCTACACACGAACATTTATACGAGTCACAAATCCCATTTTAACCACCGGGAATTGTTCTAAACTAAAGGACGGGTGAGTTTTATTCATGAAAATTGGCTTTATCGTTCTGTACATTAGTCGGGGACCTAGCTCGGAAGCTCACTTTATTATCTGATTCGAACCGGCGGCTTTCTTAATATAAATATGTTTTAGGTACGTTCGCAGTTAGTAGTTAAGGCTAGCTAAGATCTAATTAAGATAAGCGACTCGTTAAAAGACAAGGAAATCCCGGTGATTACAAGCTTAGGCGTGAGATATTAGTTGCCCTGAATCAGAGATTGTACATCAAGATTGATTTACTAAAACTCGTAGTAAAATTTTGTAGTATATAAAACTGAAAGGACTCCTTATGGAAAGTTAATATATTTGTAACCTCCCTTTTCATAATACCAAGGAACTTACATATCTCCGAATTGAAGAGGTCCTTTTGTTGATTAGGAAAACTATAGTTGAAATGGATATTTGCTAACCTTACTTTATTTCTAGAGTTCTACCAGGTCGGGTTTAGAATATAGTGAATGGACCTTATTATACACCAGTAAACCTAACTGCTGGCGCTAACTCTAAAGATCAGTGCACATGAAAGCTTTACTAGACCCCTGCGAAAGGTAGGATTCTTGCCGAAAGAAAAGGGAGCTTGGAAAATCTATATACATATAAACGAGGATTAGCTTTTCTATGTTATGCTCAGGAATTTCTGTACCTATTAAATACTAACTTAAAAGCTACTTGCATTATCTACCTCAGGAACCCCTTGTTATAAAATCGGAGCTCTAGATACATAGGAGGTCCTTTCAACAGAGTTTGCTTTACAAAAAGTAAAGTACTACAACAAGACAGGAATACCAAAATTGAGAGGTCTACTTAGAGAAAGAGGTTTTTCGTAACAACAAATCCCAAGTAGGAGGAGGATGCAGTTAACGTATGGACTAAAAAAGTGGAAAACCCTGACTTTCATTTAGGCCCACAAAACAATACCAATTTCTTGATATTATATAAGTTTTTCCTTTCCCGGTCTCTATCAATTACTCGGGAACACTCTCCTCTTACAAAGCTATTATAACAAGCTTACTGCTTAATCCGGGGTCCTATAAATTTCCAAGAGGAGGGGTTCTTATTGAAATAAAGAAAAGCAGCTGTTTCTAGCTCTTACTAAGCCTTATAACTCGTTTGCGGGGGAAACTACACTTCAAGCTTTTACTAAAAAGGACACGCCTTGGATTCCTGCGAAGAGCTTACTAAAAGTTATAGGTCCTACTTCTATTTATTTAAATACGGGTCCAAAGGCTGCTGGGTGTTCCGGCTTTTACCAATATTATATAAGAACATAAGTAATACTTTTAAGAAAGATAATATGGGGCCTCGGTCTAATCCTAAGTCTTAGTTTTAGTGGTGCGCCTATTCATGAAATTCTTTGTACTTTCAAAGTTATAATATGTTAAGTTGGATCTTAATGCGGTTCATACACAGACCCTTATAACGATATGGGCCTCTTGGGAAATTTAACAAGCGTTCGACTCAAGGAATAGCAAAGAATGACGAAAAGAGAGACTGAATACACCCCTTCTCTATATAGGATAAAAAGGAAATATCAAATACAGAGAAAGCCGTATATCTAGATCAAGAAAAGTAGTAGGTAAAAAACTCTTCTAGTTTTACTCTGATCAGGACCCTGTACTTGCGCGCACTAACTGTAACACTGAATAATTAGGACTTATTCTTTTTTAGCACCCTTTTGCTAAATTAAAGATGTAAGTCTACTTATAGTCCTACTGTTTCTATTATAAAACGTAATATTATGATTATGAGAGGGATACCTTCAAATTGCTTATTTGTATATTTGTATATAGTCTGTTGTTCTATCTAAGTTATTTTGCTAAAACCAGCTTCTTAAATATTCCCTGTTGATTGTAGGAAGCCTGGTCAACTTACTATGATTAGAGATTCCGTTTAAAAAATCTGCCCATACTATATTACTATATTGAAGTCAATCCCTAGACAAAGAAAGTTTATCCCTTTTTATCCTAAAGCCTTGCTTACTAAGTACCTTAACTAGAGACGAAACTGGCTGGCCTGAGATTTCTCTATATCAAATTAGGCATAAGTAAAGAACCCGCTTTTAGTCAGAAGTTATAACAAGGCCTTTCTATTCAACTGCCCAACTACTTTTTGTTACCTTGCCAAACCAGTAGGAGCTGGCCTTTTTAAACAATTACAAATAACTCACTATTAAGGAGTTTCCGTGTTTACCTGTCAATGTAGTAAGGAGTGCGTAAAAGAATAAGTTTTAACTCCAATTCACTTTGGACTTTTCTAGGTATAGTTTCAAAACTAGTATTATTAAAGAACATCTAATATTTACAACGTCCCTACAATTCTAATTCTAAAAATCCCAGACATTTTCTTTGATGAGACAGCAGTCTACCCCAGCTTTTACTATACGAGAGAGTACCTAACCGCATTTTGAAACTAAGTACTCGGAGCCAAATCTACATACAAACACCTTCTCTTTTAACTAAAGAAGTAATATAATGCGAGTAAAGAAAAGGGGTACCTAATATACTACTTTTTGTTTATAAGTGAGCCAGTTTCGGATTCCTAACCCAAGGGATTCTCCTAATTTTGAGCTTTTGGATGGTACTAAATGGGATTTCTTTGTATATTTGCTTATATACATGTGTAAGTCCCAATGGCATCAGGTTCCACGTGGAGGGAGGGGCTCCACTTTTACTTTAACCATATTATAAATAAAGTATCCTAAAAAAGGGAGAATCTTCAAACTTTAATTACTCGAACATTATAAAAGGGATGTCAGACCTAGAACTTTCTCGGCTAACAACCGAGAGCTCCACTTCATATATTTTTGAAGCTCTACCTGAAACAAAATCTTTTGTCGGTGCCATTAAATTCTAAAGAGTTCCAGAAGTACAAAACCATAGCAACATAAGGCTCCAATATCCTGCAGGAGTCAATCTATAGATTGCTCTCGGCGAGCGGAGACTCTTCTGGGAACTAGACTTTAACCTTTGTGTGGTGATTCCATGAACCCGTGCTCTAACCACTCGAAACACTCCGTAAACTACCAATACTTAGTATAGAAAGAAAATGAGAATCTTTACCGTGGGGCATTCCTTTGTTTAGTTTACTTATCTAGTAATATATTTCTGATCCAAGGGTATGTAAGAATGGTTAGGCACAGTTTGAAATCCTATTATAGTAATAGTAAGTAGAATCAAGTTACAATCCGGTTAACTAAAAACTAAGGTATACTTTCCAAAAGGGGGAATACGCAGTATACTATTTGAAAACTACGAGGGAATAGAGAGATAGAACTTTCTAGGGGTCTTTCAAGAAGAGGCTCCTTTTGGGGTTTATAGGTAAGGTCATACAAAATTCTTGTGAATTTTATTCTAATGCGCATGGTATTCCCTTTTTGTGATAACAGAATTGATATACGAAAATATGAAATTACTATACAACTTTAAAATGTAAACAGGTAACTTAGCTTATTACAAATAAACCGACTCAGGAAAAGCAACCAATTTTATTAAATAATTCTTGTATTAAGCAAATGAAGGAATTCTGCATTAAACTTTTGATTAGTTGACAAGGGACGTATAGGGTTACCTTATAATAAACTTTAAAAGTACGGCCTCCTTTTTATTTGCTAAGGGTCGGTCTTGTATAAAACCCAGAAAAGCGTTAACGATGGAACCTCCGTGAAATTAGAAAATCTATAAATTGGGTCCTTTTACAAAAAAGGGTAAGAAAACCTAGTTCAAAAGAGAGAAATTTCTTTCTTTGAGGAGAATAAACCCTTACCAGATAAGAGAGTAGGCAACCTAGGAGGCCGATTACATAGGAGAATAATTACTGCATGGGAACAATTGAGACAAGGATATAGCCAAAGTATACAAAACGTAGTGCACACTCTATTATATAATGTATATAATGATATATCGGGATACTTAATATAATTTCCTTACAATTCTTAGTTTCTCAGTCTAGTTAGTCTAGTTTAACAGGTCAAGTTATTTCAGATAATAGACTCGAACCTATGCTTTATATAACAGTATATAACTATTCTACGTAACCTATAGGACGGTTTGTACCCGGTGTATAAGACAAATGAAGAGACTTTTTATAGAAAGACCATAAGGTATCTGTCCTTTACGTCTAGCAAAAACAGCATGCTTATAAATAAACTTTGTTTTAAAATTACTTTCTATTTATTATTGATAAAAGGGATTCTTTTTACGCTTTAATAAAAAATTGCTTTAGTACTGAAAAACCTAGTATATTTCACATCAATTGCTGAAAAGTCCTTCACGGGTCGCAGCTCTCCCAATCATCCTCTATGAGGCCAGGTCTTGAATATCACAATGAGTAGAATAACATATAAATCGATATTTAAGAGCATGGGTTAATTTAGTAAAAGAAACACGATTACAAGAAAGAAGGGGGACATGAAGAGTGTCCCGAAGAGAAAGTTGGGGCAAGATGGTAATGGACCTAGAACCGGCAATAGTCGAGAATAAGCCATTAACAATTTTTACTCGTTTAATTCCTGCATTAGGTTTATAAGAGGAATACAAATTAGATCAACTAGTCATATGATCAGTTGCTCCAGAATCAAGAATTCATGGGATAGTATTGGTAAACGAAGAAGAAAAAATAATCATGTGTTATCAGTTTGGGCTAAGGAATTGGACGGTATGAAGGAGGTGGATTGCAAAAGTTTATACAGTTGCTGCAACTGTTCCTTTATGAATGGGTGGGCTCTGAAGGTAACTTGTGCAACCGGAAATGAATCATCCTTAGTGTGAAGGGCTTGTTGTCCTGGATTGCGCTCTCCTTGGTGGTCTGGACGCCGGCTGCCAACCGGTTGGTTTACCATAGATCTCCCAACAAGTTTCTTTTGTGTGCCAAAATTGTTGGCAATGGTCACAATATGGCCGATCCAGAGATTCGGACCCACCGTGTCCTATGCAAGCTGCCAAATCCAAGTATTTTGGAACAAAAGAGCTAGAAGAGCTGAGTGTTTTTAGCATGATCTTCCGATGACTATACTCTTGACGAACCACCGAAAAACTTCACGAAGTGTCGGGAGAGGCTTGCTCCCAATAACACGTCTCTTGACCTCGTAAAGTGACTTGTAAACACCATCAAGAAAAATATAGACTTCATTGTTTTCTTCCTTTTTCTTGAAACGTTTGAGGTCTTTGGTGCGCTCCCACTTCTCATCAAAGCATTGGTCGAACTCTTGCCACAAGGAAACCATCTCATTATAGACAGTGATGTTACCCAAAAAATCATAAGTTACTCAACGACTCACAAAGCGCCACGTGGCAGGTCCGGAATAATCGGGACGCGTGATTAAGCCCCGTAAAGCCAGACCTTCAGCAAGGCTAAGTCTCCCAGCAAGGATAAGTCTCTCAGCAAGGCTAAGTCTCCCAACAAGGCTAAGTCCCTCAGCAAGGCAAAGTCCCTCAGCAAGGCAAAGTCTATCAGCAAGGCTAAGTCTATCAGCAAGGCTAAGTCCCTTAGCAAGGCTAAGTCTCCCAGCAAGGCTAAGCCTCCCAGGAAGGCTAATTCTCCCAACAAGGTCCCCCGGCAAGCTAGCCTCTCAACGAGCTAGACTCTCCAAGCCTAGTACACAGAGGAATTCCAATATATTCCACTAAGTATAGAAAACATCTCTAAAAGGCCGTATCACTCCCAAAATATCTCCAACACACTCCAAATAATATTTTCTAGAAGTTCGGAGTCATTTCTAGACTCAAAAATAGCTTCAGCAGCGAAACAGGAGTAAAGCTGTACCTCCAACAACAAAATGGGAGTAAGTCTATCCCCCCAGCAGCAAAATGGGAGTAAGTCTATCCCCCTAGCAGTAAAACAGGGATAGATCTGTTCCCCTAGCAACAAAATAGGGATAGAGCTATCTCCCTAGCAAAGCAAGAATAAGGAAGACAATGCGGGGCGCCGCGGCGCCAGGCTCCACGCTGCGGCGCTACCTGGGCCAGCACCATTCTGCGCATTGACCTTCAAATGCCTTTCAGACGACTCCTTTCGACCCTGGATGATGTGAAACGATCTTAGGCACTATTCTAAGGATAACACAAGGCCTAGACATCACTAAGTCATCTCCAAGGCACACCAACAAGCTTCTTCAAGCACGCAACTCCTAAGGCTCCATAGTCTTGTCATGCAAGCCTTAGTCCAACAAAGGTCTAGCAACCATGCTAGCCTCAAGGGCACGCAACCTCTACACTTCCAAATACTTATGACTATGCCACACATGGTACTAGCTCACTAAGAGTCTTAACTAGCTCTCAAACATACAACCATGCATCTTTTGCTAAGCTTCACAAGGCTTGATATCACCAAAGGTTCATGACAAGAGAAGACCAAGTCTCTGCACATGGGCTCACCTATGGTTCATGGAAAGAAGTCAAGTTAGACATTTGGGCCTCTAAAGACCAAATGGGCTAAGATGGGCTTCAACTCTCCACCAGCCAATC